>JAGMWU010000029.1:4110660-4140452 GCA_018697195.1 Certhia americana
CCCCAGGGGGATGTGTTGGTGCACGACGCCCTCCGGGAAGGTACGGGAGCTCCAGGATGGGGTGGGATGGGTTTCCTCCAGGATTTTCTGGGATGCTCCAGGATGGAAATCCTCAGGATGGGGAGGGGTCCCGCGTGTGGGAGGGGCTCACGCTGCCCTTCCCCCACAGTGGAGTGCCTCAAGGAGATTTTCACGGGATGCACCCGGGATCGGGACCAGAACCAGAACCACCCCCCTGAGGCCGAGAGCTGCCCCAGCCCCAGCGCCAGCAGTAAGGGGGGACAGGGGGAGAGGGGGTGCTGGGTTGGGGGGACCCCTGGGACCCCCCTTGGGGCTTACCCAGCCTTTTCCTGCAGACGGTGACTCCGGCAGCATCAACGGCTCCTTGGAATTCCGGGGGGATCCGGACGCTGGGCAGCGGGTGAGTTGGGGAGGGGGCACAGCGGGGACAGCTGGGGACCCCCAGCCCACGCTGGGTCCCTCAATGTCACTGCACTCTCTCCATAGGACGGGAATGGGAACCAGGTCCCACCGAGGGGATCCCAGGAGGTGAGGAAAGGGTTTTGGGGTGAGGGGCAGTGCCCACCTTTTGGTGCCTCAGTGTCTCCCCCTGATGTGGCGCTCGGGGTTCACCCCCCCCCCCCCCCTCCCAAATCCTGTCCTCTGCAGGAGATCAACCAGCGCCTGGTGAACCTGTACGGGCTCCTGCTGCGGCTCCAGGTGGGACAGGGACACAGGCAGAGGGAGGGGGGATGACGGGGTACCCCCTGCCCAAATCCATCCTGCTCCCAAATCCATTCCCTGTCCCCTTTCTCCTCTTCCCATTCCTTCTCATTCCCCTCTGAGCCCTCTTTGCCCTCCTGCCACAATTCCCCCTTCCCCTCCATTCCCCCCTCTTTCCTCTTTTCCCCCTTTCCCCCCATTCCTCCTTTTCCACCATTCCCTGCGCTCCCACCCCTGACCCCGCTCCCACCGCAGGTCCACCTGACCCATCAGGAGGTGCTGCTGGAGCTGCAGATGCCGGAGGGGCTGCAGCGGCCGCGGCCCCGCCGGGGGTCCCAACCGGCCGTGCCGGTGACCGGGGGAGCAGAACCGTGTCCCGCGGCGGAGCTGGCGCTGCTGCAGCGGCAGCACGGGCTGGTGCAGGAGGAGCTGAGCCGCTGCCGGCAGCTGTGCCAGGAGCGGGCTCAGGAGGCGGCGGCGCTGGAATCGCGGCTCCGGGACAGCGAACGGGAGCGGTCCCGGCTGGAGCGGGAGCTGCAGGAGGCGCGGGGGGCACCGGCGGGACCGCGGGGACGGCGGGCGGCTGAGCCCCGGCGCAGGAGCCTCCCGGCTGGGGATGCGCTGTACCTGAGCTTCACCCCCCCGCAGGTGGGCGCGGGGGCACCGGGAGCACCGGGGGCTCTGGGGGCACCGGAGGCACTGGGGGCATCGGGGGCACGGGGAGCACTGGGGCACTGGGAACACTGGGGGCACTGGGAGCACGGGGAGCACGGGGAGCGTCGGGAGCACCAGGAGCACTGGAAGCACCGGGAACACTGGGAGCACCGGGGCTCTGGGAGCACTGGAAGCACTGGGGACACTGGGAGCACCGGGGGCACTGGTAGCACAGGGGGCACTGGGAGTACCGAGGACACCCGGAGTACTGGGGACACCAGGAACACCGGGGACACCGGGAGTACCGAGGACACCCGGAGTACTGGGGACACCAGGAACACCGGGGGCACCGGGAGTACCGAGGACTCTGGGAGCACAGGGGGCACTGAGGCACCGGGAGCACCGGAACACCGGGAGCACTGGGGGAACTGGGGGCACCAGGAACACCGGGGGCACCGGGAGTACCGAGGACACCTGGAGTTCTGGGGGCACCGGGAGTACCGAGGACACCGGGAGTACCGGGGCACCGGGTGCGGGCGGGCTTGGCACGGCTCGGGGGGAGCTGCGGTTTGGGGGAGGGGGCCACGCGTGACACGAGTGTTGTCGGGGCGCGGGGGGCTCGGCCTTGACCCCTCCTCTCTGTTCCCCCCGGCAGCTGAGCCACTCCAGCCCCCCCGCCGGCCTCCCGTACCACCCCCCCCGCCTTTCCCAGCCCCCGGGATGAGCTGGAATTCCGGGGCACCGATCCCGAGCGGCTGCGGGAGGCCGAGGACACCCTGGACGTGCTCCTGGAGGACGAGGGGGGTTTGGGGGGGCCGCCACTCCCCCCCCGCCAGCCCCCGAGGTGGGTCCCCGTTTTGGGGGGTGGGGTTTGGGGGGGCAGATCCCACCCAGCGATTTTATTTGGGGTGGGGTTTTAACCTGGAGTTTCTCCGTAGATTTCCTGAGGATGCAGGATATTCCCGAGGAGGTGGAGAACAGCCAGGAGCTGAAGGAGGGCGATGGGGACAGTTAGGGACCCCCGAAGCCCCCCCCCAGCACCCCACGATTCCCCCCAGGACACGGCGGGAGCTGGATCCAGCTGTGGGGAGCGTTGGGAAAAGCGGGATGGGGACGCTGCTATTCCCACGGGAGCCTTATGGGAATTGGGGGGGGTCCAGTCGCCCCCTCCCCTACTCCAGCCCGGAGGGGGTGGGGGTGACGTCGTGTCCCTCCTCTTCCCGCTGGGATTTATTTATTTATTTGGATGTTTTGGGGTGCGGGAGGCGGCCCTGGGGGGAGGGAACCTCCCACTCCTGGGTCAGTGGTGACAGTGACCCCCCACCCCCCGGTGTCGGGGGGCTGCCCAAGGGTGGGGCAGGGAGGGACGGGGTCCCCGCGAATTAACTGTAAAAACAAAGGAGCAAAGAAATGAAAAGTATTAAAAAAAAAAAAAAAAAAATTTGGAAAATGGTGAAAATGAAGCGTTTGAAGCCAAAATGAAGGGCGGTGGGGGCTGAGGGAGGCACGGGGTGGGGGTGCGGTGAGGGTGGGGGGTCTCAGCACTGCACTGAACGTGCGGGGTCTCAGCCGGGGGGCGATGGGGCCAGGTTTGGGGCGCACCCGCAGGGCGGGGCCGTTCCCGGGGCGGTGCCGGACCCGCCGGGCCGGGTGCGGGACCGGGCGCGGAGCGGGGCAGGCGGAGGACGCGGCCACGAAGCGGCGGCTCCCGGGGGTCCCGCACCGACGGGGGGGTCGGGGGGCCGAGAGTGGAGGGGGCGAGGGTCCGGAAGCTCCCGCGGTGGGAGTGCCGGGGGTCCCGGCCATGAAGAGGATGTTCTCCTGCTCCAGCTCGCAAGTGACGGTGAGTTCCGGGAGGGAACGGAATCCCAATCCCGACCCCGATCCCAATCCCGATCCCAGCTCCATTGCCAGCTGCCATCCCGAGACCGACCCCACTGCCGGCCCCGATGCTGCCCCAGTCCCGACCCCAATCCAGCTCCAACGCCACCCTCGATCCCAGACGCAATTCCATTCACAGCCACGATCCTGGTCCCGATCCCGGCTGCAATCCCTTTCCCAGCCCCAATCCGACCCCATTCCCTGCCTCGGTCCCAGATTTAACCCCAATCCAGCCCGTCTTGCCCCCAGCCCTGGCCCCACTGCAGGTCCCGCAGCCCATCCCTGCTCCCAATCCTAGTCCCGTTTCCCGGTCCCAGACCCTGGGCTCAGTTCCCCGGTCCCGGTGCCGGTGCCACTCCCGCCCGGTGCCACGCTGGAGCCCAGCCCAGCTCGGTGGCACTCACCAAACCAGCCGGGCGGGCACAGGCCGGGACACGCTCCGGCCTCTCCGCCGCCTCCCGGCTCCGCGGGGATCCCTCACGGAAACCCCCAAAAATGGGGAAACTGAGGCAGGAGATGCGTGGGGGGAGCCACACTGGGGGGGTCCTGTGCCGGGGTGGGGGTCCCGTGCAGGGTTCGGGGTCCTGTCCTGGATTTGGGGTCCCACCCCACCCCTGCAGATGGAGAGCTGGACGCGGCAGGATCAGAAGCTCCTGGACGCGGTGACACGAGGGGACGTGGCCCGGGTGGCCGCACTGGCCGCCCGCAAGGCCGCCCGCCCTGCCAAGCTCAACGCCAGGGGACAATCCGCGTATGTCACCCCTGGGGGGGACACGGGGGGGCTCGGTGGGTCCGGGAAGGGGGGAGCACACGGGTCACGGGCACCTGTCACCCCCCAGGCTCCACCTGGCTGCGGCTGAGGGTCTCACCGAGTGCCTGACGCTGCTGCTGGAGCACGGGGCCCCCATCAATGAGACGAATGATGACGGTAGGTGGGGACACCTGGGCACACCTTGGGGACAACTTGGAGACACCCAGCCAGGTCGCTGTGTCACCTCTGGGGCAGCCCAGACCTGCACCCCGGGAGCACCCTGGGGAGTGTCCCCAAGGAGGGGTGTCCCCTGATGGAGCAGGGTGTCCCCTGGGGGTGTCCCTTAGGGGAGCAGTTGTCCCCCAGGGGTGTCCCCAGCCCCTGTCTGGTCCCCACAGGCAGCACTGCCCTGCACTTGGCCACCATCGCCTGCCAGCCCCAGTGCGTGAAGGTGCTGCTGCAGGTACGGACGGGATGGAAACAGGAATGGTAACGGGAATGGGAATGGGAATGGGAATGGGAATGGGAATGGGAATGGGAACAGGAATGGGAACAGGAATGGGAATGGGAATGGGAATGGGAATTGGAATGGGAATGGGAAAGGGAAAGGGAATGGGAATGGGAATGGGAATGGGAATGGGATGGGAATGGGAACGGGAATAGGAATGGGAATGGGATGGGAACGGGAATGGAACGGGAACGGGAATGGGAATGGGATGGTAATGGGAATGGAACAGGAACAGGAACAGGAACTGGAATGGGAAAGGGAATTAGAATGGGAACAGGAACGGGAATGGGAACGCAATGGGAAAGGGTACAGGAAAGGGAATTGGAATGGGAGGGAATGTGAAAGGGAATTTAAATGGGTTGGAGCTGAGGGTGAAAACAGGGATGGAGATCAGGATAGAGATAGGGATAAGGACACGGCTGGGATGCAGAGGAAGATGAGGATGGAGGTGCGGATGGGGAGGGGGATAAGGATGGGGACAAGGACAGGGATGAGGATGGGAACAGGGCTGGAATGGGGGGGCCAGTGCCATTCCCATCCCGGGGGTCCCTTCCCGCTGTCCCCCCAGCGCGGAGCCAACGAGCGCCACGTGGACGGGCAGAACCGGACACCGCTGCACTGGGCCGGTGAGGGGGGGGACACAGGGACACCCTGGGACATGGGGGACACCAGAGGTCCCCCAGAGTCCCTGCAGTGACCCTGCCCCCCCTGCAGCCTCCTCGGGCTGCGCCTCCAGCGTCCTCCTGCTCTGCGACCATGAGGCCCCACTGGATGTCCCTGACACTGTGAGTGGGGACAAGGGACAGCAGGGGGTGACAGGGGACAGCAAGAGCTGATGGTCACCTCACGTGTCCCCCCAGCATGGCCAGACCCCCCTGATGCTGGCAGCGCAGGGGAACCATGTGGCTGTTTGTGCCCAGCTCCTGCGGCACGGGGCCGAGCCTGGGCTGGCTGACAGGGATGGCAGGTGGGTGACAGGGGACACTGAGGACACTGAGATGCCCTGGGTACATCCGTCTGTGGTGTCCCCAAGGGTGTCAGTGCTGTAGGGAAGGGATGGGGTCACCCATCCCATCACTGTGTCACGGTGCCATATTGCCACTGTGTCCGTGTGCCACCCTCTGCCATCATTCACTCTGTCCCCATGTCCCTCCGTGCCACATCCCCGGCTCAGGACGGCGCTGGAGCTGGCGCTGGCTCACGGCAGCCTGGAAGTGGCCAAGCTGCTGCAGGGACACAAGAGGGACAAGGACACTGGGAATGTCACCGGGAATGTCACCAGGAAGGCCCCGAGCTGGGCCCTCCAGAAGGTCCCGCACTGCGAGAAGAGAGGTGAGACCTCCTGGAGCTTCCCCTAAAATAAAAGGGAAAAAAGGGGGAAAATAGAAAAAATAGGGAAAAACCGGGAAAACGGGATTGTTTTTCCACCAGCAGAGAATGGTGCTGGACAGGTGGGAATCCAGGGAGAAGAGAAGGAGGAGGAGGAGGAGGAGCGGGATGGACGCGCTGCCCGGTGGCTGCGGGAGGAGCTGGCGAGGAAGACTCTGGAATGCCGGCGGCTGGAGGAAGCTGCCGAGAGCATCCGGCGGCGGCTGCGGGAGCTCGTGAAGCTCCTGCCGGGACGGGATGCGGGTGAGGAGGAGGAGGAGGAGGAGCAGGAGGAGGATGACGGCGCCTGCCTGGAGCTCCTGGCCCGGCGCGTGGCGGAGCTGAGGAAGAGGACGAGGGATGAAGAGCGGGAAGGAGGACACGGCAACGCCGAGGCTCCGGCACTGATCCCGTTCCTGGCCTGGCTGGGAGAGGAGTGCTCCAAAATGCGGGAAGCGAAGGCCGGCGCCTTCTCCCGGGGCCAGGAGCTGCGTCGGGAAGCAGAGGATTCCCTCCGGGATGGGGCCGTGGGCCGGAGCGCGGCCGCCTGGGAGCAGCTGGCGGCAGGGCTGGAGCAGGCGCTGGAGCAGCAGGACCAGATCCATGCCGGGATGTTCCAGCGATCCCAAATCCTCCTGGAAAAGCTCCGTCAGGAACCGGAGGCAGCGTGCCGGTGCGCGGTGAACGGCACGGAGGCGGCTCCGGGCGGGAAGAACCGGGAGGAGATCCCGAGGGAGGGTGGAAGGATGGAGAAGGAGCTGCTGGAGCTGCGGGAGGGCAACGGGAAACTCCTGATGGAGCTAGCGAGGCTGGGCCGGGAGAAGGAGCGGCTACAGCAGGAGCTGCGGGAGCTGCGGGATCCCGGGAAGCGGGGCGAGGCGTGGCGGCTGCGGCGGGAGCTGCGGGAGCTGCGGGACGGGGTGGGAGCGCGGGTGCGGGAGGCGGGAGGCGACGCCGGGGCAGGAATTCTGCGGGATTTGCACCGGCGGCTGGATGCGCTGGTGCGGTCCCAACACGAAGCCCTGCAGCTCATCACGGAGATGGAGGGAGAGGGCGGAGAGACCCCCGGGAGCGACGGGGAAGGCGGGATACCGGGGGAATTGGGGGTGGCGGTGGGTACCGATGCGCCGCAGGGCCCGGGGAGCGGCACCGCCGATGTCCCACCGGCACCGGAGGTGGAGCGGTGGCGGGAGGCGGCGGCGGCGGCGGAGGCGCGGGCGGCCGGGAGGGAACGGGAGCTGCGGGAGCTGCGGGAGACGGCGGAGGGGCTGGAGCGCAGCTTGGCAGCGCTGCGGGAACGGGCGGCCCGGCTGGAGCGCGCCTGCCGGGACAAGGACGGGAAGGTGAGGGACGGGAGGGGAACGGGGACGGGACCTTCCCAGCGCTAGTCCCATTCCCGTCATCATCCTCCTCCCATCCTTGTCCCCATTGCCGACCCCTTCCCATCTTCCTCTTCCTCTCATATCCATCCCCGTCCTCTTCCCATCCCCATCCCCTTCCTGTTCCATCTCCCAGCCCCATTTGGGGGGACCTCGGGGAGTGAGGGGGGAACTGAGGGGGACCTTGGGGGCTGACAGGGACCAGGGGGGCTCTGGGAGCAACCAACCGCCCCTCCAGTCCTCCAAACTTGCCCCTGCTTTGCCTCCCCAGCTGAAGCAGCTGCTGGCAGAGACGGAGAAACTCTCGGCCGAGGTGTTGGGGCTGCGGGGCCGGAGCGCCCGGCTCCAGCTCCAGCTGGAGGTGGGGGACAGTGCCCGGTGTCACACCGTGTCACCCTTTGTAACCTCCTGTCACTCTGAGCCACCCTGTGCCCTCACCCTGCCTGTCCCCCCCAGGTCCAGCAGAAGCAGCACCGGGACACAGTGGCCGTGTACCGGAGCCACCTTCTCCAGGCTGCCCAGGTGGGACCTCCTGGCCCTGCCCGGGGTCTCTGCGGGGTGGGGGCACAGTTTTGGGTGCCGGGCACCCATGTGAGATCCCGGGAAAAGCCAGACTCCCTCTTCCACAGGGATTCATGGACGAGGGCGTGCACGCCGCGCTGCTGCGGATCCTGCGGGCCGGAGCGGGGCCGTGGCATTAAACGGGAACTGCCACACACACGTGGCCGGTGTCTCATTCCTTGTCCCCATCCCAACTGTTCGGGAAGGGGGTGACCCTGCTCCATTCCCCTGGAATCCCCCTGAAACCACGGAAACCCCCAGCCCATTCCCGGGGTCTCCGCGTCCCCATTCCCACACGGATCCGGTTCCATGGGAAGTGTTTTATTCCCGGTGTCCCTGGCCGGGCCCCGCCCGCCACCTCCCCAACGCGAATTTGGTGCCGGTGCTGACACGCTCCAGGTCGGGGCCTTGGGCCGGGGCCCGGCGTAGGAGGATCCCGGTGGGAATCCGGGAGCTCTGGAAGCCGTCGGTGCTCAGCTCCGTGATCCTGGGACAGGGAATGGGGTCAGGGAAGGGGCCACGGGGAGGCTGGACAACCCCAGGTGCTCTCCAGCCTCGTGTCACTGTCCCCACGGTGTCACGAGCGGCTCACCCCACAGTGGCCGGCAGCTCTCTGGGGAATAATCCCGATCCTGATCCCGATCCCGATCCCGATCCCAGTCCTGGTCCCTCAGCTCCATCCTCAGTGGCAGCGATGGCCTCCAGGACCAGAGGTTCCAGCCAGGCCACAGCACTGACCTCACACGGGCTCGGAACCAGCCCGGGCCTGGGCATGGACCCCCCGTGGAGGGAGGGGAGGACCCCCACGGATGTGGACCCTCCAACCTCGATAGGGCCCCGCCACCCTTGCGGGACCCCCCCAAACCAGGAGGGAGCCGCACCCTGGAGTGGCCCCCACCCTCAGAAGACCCCCCCCATCCAGAAGGGACTGCAACACCAAGAGGGACCCCCTCCACCCTGGAGGACCCACCCATGATGACCATACCCTCGGAGGGTGCCCCCCACCTGCAGCTGCTGCGGGGCTCGGCCGAGCGCAGCCACCAGGTAGGTGACGTGTGGTGGCAGCGTTGTGGCCCCCAGCTCAGCGTGTGGGGGACCATGGACTGTGGGGAGCAGGGGTGACCCTGGGGCAGGGCGGGCACCTGGGGTGTCACCCCCTGCCAGGCCCCGGGTGTGGAGGGGGGGTCGTTACCTCCCAGAGGCCGAGCAGGTGCCACGAAATTCCCGGGCTCCCAGTGCAGCCCGTCCTCTCGGCCATTTCCCGCTGCCCTGCGTCACCAGCTGGATGTCGGGGGGGGGTCCGGGGTCACCTTGTCCCACACTCACCTTGGCACCCCTGCCCTCCCGTGTCACCGTCACTCTCTTTCCAGGCTCCAATATGCCCACCTGTGGTGTGGGGGACACAAGGTCAGGGAACCCCAGAGGTTCCCGTCCCCACCTGATTGAGGGTTCAGGGACCCAGAGGGTCCTGTCCCCTCCCTCCTCACACTCACCTGGTGGCAACCAACTTGGGAAGTGGCGCAGGGTCGTGGCGCGGCGGGTCAGTCAGGACGTGGCCACAGGCGGCCTCCAGCAGCCTGCCACTGCTTGCCGGCCACCCCCGGGTGTCCCCCCCGGTCACACCAGCGTGCCCCCCTCCCAGCTTGGCGGGGCATAAGGGGGTCTCTGCGGGGACAGGGGACTCAGGGCTGCGATGGCTCCGTTTGTGGGACACGGTGGCAGCCGGGGAGGCAACCGAGGCTGCAATGGCCCAGCGCACCTTGAGGAGGTGGACCCGCGATCCGGGGAAGGGACCTCGGGAGATTACGAAGTCCGCGCTCCACCCGCAGCTCACCGGGTCCACGTACCGTGTGAGCAGTTGCAAACAGCACGCACGTGACACTTTCCTCGGGGACCCGCTGTCACCGCCAACCGCCCCCAGCCCCGCGACGCTGCGGTGCCCCCACGCCCCCCTCCTTGCACTGTCCCCCCCAATCGTCCCCCCAGTCCCCCGCCGGTCCCCCACATCGTCCCCCTCGGTCCCCTCTGTCCTCCCGCGATCCCCCGGTCCCCCTAGTCCCTCCGTTTTCCCCACATATCCCCCCGGTCCCTCTGGTTTCTTCTCCGGTCCCCCCCATGCTCCCCCCGGTCCCCCTTGTCCCTCCGGGCCCCCCCCCGATCCCCCCCTGGCCCCTCCCGGTCCCCTCCGTTCCCCCGGTCCCCCCCCGGTCACTCCCGTCCCCTCTGTCCCCCCCCAGCCCCCTGTCCCCCTTGTCCCTCACGGTCCCCTTGTCCCCCGGTCCGCCCCCTTTTCCCCCCCGATCCCCCCGTTTCCTCACGGTCCTCCCGTTCCCCCCGATCCCCCCGTTCCCCCTTGCCCCCCGATCCCCCCCTTGTCCCCCCCCTGTCCCCCCCAGGTCCCCCCGTTTCCCGCACGGTCCCCCCGTTCCCCCCGTTCCCTCCCGGTCCCCCCGATCCCCCCCGATCCCCCCCTTGTCCCCCGGTCCCCCCGGCCTGCCCGAAACGCCGCCTCCCCCCCGCCCCCGCCCGCCGCACGTGCACGAGCACGCCGTTGCTCGCATGCCGGGGTCGGGGCCTCAACGGGTTAGGAAGCCGATCCCCCCTTGTCCCCCCCCGGTCCCCCCCCGGACCTGCCCGAACGCCGCCGCCCACCCCCCCTCCGCCCCGCCCGCCGCGACGGTCACGGAGCAACGCGCGTGCTCGCCATAGCCTGGGGCTGGGCCTCAACATGGGGTGGAGCCTTGGAGCCCTCACGGGGGCGGGGGCCTCATCGTGGGCGGAGCTGGACCCTCCGGGGGCGGTGCCTCATCAGGGGGTGGAGCCTGGAGCCTCCGGGGCGGGGCCCTCATCAGGGGCGGAGCCTGGAGGCCCTCCGGGGGCGGGGGCCTCAGCAGGGGGCGGAGCCTGGAGCCCTCCGGGGGCGGGGCCTCACTCCCGCCGGCGATTGCGCCCCCTGCAGGACCGCCGGGAGAGTCCTCGGGTGGTCACCGGAGCCAGGGGACAGCTCTGTGTCCCCGTGTCCTGTGTCCCCGTGTCCTCTGTGTGTGTTCCCCGTGTCCTGTGTGTGTCCCTGTGTCCTGTGTCCCTGTGTCCTGTGTCTGTGTGTCCTGTGTCTGTGTGTCCCCGTGTCCTGTGTGATTGTGTCCCCATGTCCTCTCTGTGTGTCCCCGTGTCCTGTGTCCCTGTGTCCTGTGTCTGTGTGTCCCCCCGTGTCCTGTGTGTGTCCTCATGTCCTGTGTGATTGTGTCCCCGTGTCTTCTGTGTGTGTGCCCCCGTGTCCTGTGTCCCTGTATCCTGTGTCTGTGTGTCCCCGTGTCCTGTGTGTGTCCCTGTGTCCTGTGTGTCCCCGTGTCCTGTGTGTGTCCCTGTGTCCTCTGTGTGTGTCCCCGTTTCCTGTGTCCTCTGTGTTCCCATGTCCTGTGTCCCCGTGTGTCCTGTATGTCCACGTCCTGTCTGTGGCCCCACGTGTCCTGTGTCCTCTCTGTGTCCATGTCCTTTGTGTCCCCCGTGTCCTGTGCGTGTCTTCATCTGTCTTCCGTGTGTCCGCTTTGTCCCCATGTGTCCTATGAGTGACCAGGACCTCTGTGTACCCCCACTGGGGACACTGTCACCTGCCGCGGTCGTGGCCACCCCCGGGGACGCTGCCACCCCTCAGGGACACGATCAACACTCCGGGGACACCGTTGTGTCCCCAAGGCTGCCACCACCATCTCAGGCGCGGCCAGCAGGTGTCACCCCTGCCCGCCCCCTTCTCCCCCCACCCCGGCGCCCCCCAAATCCCGGGGATGTCCCCAGCCTCCCCCACCTCTGATATGTCCCCTAAGTCCCCTCTGCGCCCCGGAGCAGCCGGTGACACTTGGGGACAGAAGCCTGAGCGGGACATCGGGGGCAGCTCAGCGCTCCCAGTATGTCCCAGTAACTCCCAGTAGCTCCCGGTCGCCACTCGGGCGAACAAGCGACCGCAGGACGGTGCAGGTGACAGGTCCCCATTCTGAGGAGAGAGAGGGGACACACACACGGGTGGCCGCCACACCGCACACGCGTGTGCCAGGCTTCTCACGCGGGCGCGCGCCGGCCGTTGCACGCGGGCACGCGCACCGACAAGGGGGAGGGGGTTGTCACAGCCGTGCCCGCGCACACGCGCGTGCAAACACACCCCCCCCCCCATCCCTCGGCAGTTAATGAGGATCATCTCATTAACGGGGATTAACGCCTATCTATAGGGTGGCCGCGGGGGGAGTCCCGCGGCGGGGGCTGTGGAGTCCCACGGGGGTCCCCGGTCCCGCCCCCGGCCCCGCTCCGGCCGGTGCCCGGTCCCGGCCCGTTCCGGGGCGGAGCCGCTCGGGACCGAGCGGGGAACGGAGCCGGTACCGAGCGCCGAGGGGTCGGGAGGGGCGGGGGTTGGGGGGATGTTAGGGCAGGGGGTGGTGGAGGGTTGGAACGGGGTGGGTTTGGGGTGGGGTTGGGGGGTGGGTGGGGCGCTGTCTGTTGTGGGGGTGTGGTGGGGGTGTTGGGGTGTTTGGGGGGTGTTTGGGGTGCTGTGAGAGCGGTGTCGGGGTGTAGGGTGATAGTTTTGGGGTGCAGGAGGCTGCTGTAGAACAGGGCACTGTGGGGCTGCGCTCCTGAACTGGGGGAAGTGTCCCGGCACTGCTGACAGCCGCTCCCGGAGCACTGGGAGCACTGGGACGGGGGTACTGGGCACTTGGGGACAGCAACTTGGAGCAGGGACACTTCGGACACTGGCAGGGGGTAGTGGGGACCACTGAGAGGACTGGGGACACTGGGAGCACTGTCCCCACACTGTCCCCACTCCGCCCCCCATCCCCGCGCCTCAGTTTCCCCCCGCTCGCAGCCCGGGGCGGGGCGGGGGGGTCGCTCTCAGCCCCACCCGCGATGCCGGGGGTCCCGCTGCTCTTCGTCCTCCTCCTCCTCCTCCTCCTCCTCGCCGGGACGCCCGCCCAGTGCTTCCCACGGGATTTGGTGGCTCGTAGCACCGTGGGGCTGGCAGGTGAGCTGGGCTCGGGGGGCGACCGGGGGGGCTCAGGGGGATGCCGGGGTGTCACCGTGTCCTCCCGGTCCGCAGCCACCGCCGCGTACCCGCGTTTCGGGGGTCTCCGGGGGGACAACGGCACTGCCCGGCTCGGCCTCGACTTCCAGAGGATGCTGCGGCTCAACGGGACGCTCTTCGTGGCTGCCCGGTGAGAGCGGCCGGGCCGGCCGGGGCACACTCGTGTGCACGCTGGTGTGCGCCGGCTCCCCGTGTTAGTTGTCTGTGCTCGAGCATCCTTATCAGTGCTTGTGCAAGGATTTACACACTCGTACACCCTCGGTGCCCGCCCCTCGTTCCTCCCCGTGCCCCGTGCGTGACCCCGCAGTCCCCTGTGCACGTGACGGGGGTGTTGTCCCCGTGTCCCCTTGCACACCCGTGTGACCCCTTTGCACACTCACCGCCTCCCCCCAGGGATCACATCTACGCCTTCGATCTGGGGCAGGACAAGGGGACGCTGTACCCGGAGCGGGTAAGGGGGACGGGAACAGCGACCCTGGGGACAAAGGGGACACACAGGTCCCCGTGCCCACCCACCCCCTGTCCCCGTCTCACCTGGCAGCACCTCACCTGGGAGACGAAGGACCGGGAGAACTGCGCCATGCGGGGCCGGCGGCAGGTGAGGGGGTGTCGAGGGGTACGAGGGATGGGAGCGGTGTTGAGGATGTGGGGATTTGGGGTGCAGGGTTTGAAGGTACAAGAGGTGGGGGCCAACAGGGTCTCAGGGAATGAGAAGGTGGTGATGCCAGGGTCCCCCTGTGTCCCCTTCACAGGACGAGTGTCACAACTACATCCGGGTGCTGGTGCCCCGTGACGCCGAGACCCTCCTGGCCTGTGGCACCAACGCCTTCAGCCCCCTGTGCCGCACCTACCAGGTGGGGGTCCCGGGAACCCGGGGTGAGGGGGGGCTGGCAGCCTGCTGGGGGTGGGTGGGCTGAGTTGGGGGGGGGGCCTCAACCCCAGCAGGGCTGCTCCCAGATGCGTGATGAGCGTGGAGGTTCTCAGCCATGTCTGTGTTGGGGTTGGGGATGGCACAAGGGGGTGCTGAGTATTGGGGAGGGGTCTCATGGCCTCTGGGCGTGTCCCCCTCCAGGTGAGCAGCCTGGCACAGCAGGGTGATGAGGTCAGTGGCCAGGCCCGGTGCCCCTTTGATGCCAAGCAAAGCATCGTCGCCCTCTTTGTCGGTGGGTACAGGGCAGGTGGGGGGACAGAGGAGCGGTCTGGGGGGCTCAGGGGTGACCCGGTGTGTCCCCCCCGCAGATGGCAGCCTGTACTCGGCCACGGTGGCCGATTTCCAGGCGAGTGATGCCGTGATCTACCGCAGCCTGAGCCCCGGGCAGGCTCCCCTGCGCACCCTCAAATACAGCTCCCGTTGGCTGCAGGGTACCCCAGAGTTGGGGGGGTCTGTGGGGATGGGATGGGGGGTACAGGTGTAGAGGGGTGTGGGGTAGAAGTTCCAGGTGTGGAGGGATGTGTCAGAATGGGGCAGGGGGATGTGGGGATGGGGTTGGGGGGCGCAGTGCTGCAATCTGGGGGTACAGTGCCATGGGCACAAAGAGGGGGGCAGGATGCAGGGTTGGGGCTGAGCACAAGGGTGTGGGACAAGGACAGGAGGTGGCAGGGGCTCTGATGGTCCCTCTGACCTCCCCTGGCCCCCCCAGAACCCCACTTTGTCCAGGTGCTGCCCTACGGCCCCTATGTCTACTTCTTCTTCAGGGAGGTGGCAGTGGAGCTCAGCGCCCTGGGCAAGGTGGGTGCAGGGATGGGGGGCACAAGGAGAGCACCCAGGGACCCCCCACCCTGGGGTGGAGGCAGAGGAGACTGCTGAGCCCCTCACCAGGGTGTCAGGCCTGTGGGTGCCCCCTGGGCACCAGCCTGAGGTGTCTGGGGGACAGCGACAATGCCCGGGGGTGCCCAGGTACCAATGCCCACAGGTCCCCTGGGTGCTGACCCCGAGGGTGTCCAGATGCTGACCCCAGGTGTCCAGGTGCTGACCAGGCTCCCGTGCAGGTGTTGGTGGCCCGGGTGGCCCGGGTGTGCCGCAATGACCGCGGCGGGTCCCCGCGGGTGCTGGAGCGGCGCTGGACGTCCTTCCTGAAGGTGCGGCTGCAGTGCTCCGTCCCTGGGGACACCGTCTTCTACTTCGATGTCCTGGAAGCTGTGACAGCCCCCCAGACCCTGCACGGGCGCCCTGCTGTCCTCGCCCTCTTTGGCACCCAACCCAACAGGCAGGGACATGGGGGCAGGGGGGGGCAGGGGGCTACGGGGACAGGATGGTGGTGACATGAGTAGGGACTCACACGGGGACATGGGGACACAGGGAGGGAGGGGATTGTCCAGGGGGATGGACTCAAATGGGGCCATGGGGACACAGAGGGACAGTACACAGGGAAACAGAGCATGGGGACACACCTGGGACACAGAGGGGCCCTGGTCAAACCAAGGCCATCCTGTCCCCTCTGCTGTCACCGCAGCATCCCTGGCTCGGCCGTCTGCGCCTTCTACCTGGCAGATGTGGAGCGGTCGTTTGAGGGTCCCTTCGCCGAGCCCCGTGGGGCCACCTGGACCCCAGTGCCAGAGGACAGGGTCCCTCAGCCCAGGTACCCCCCCACCCCACAGCGGGACACCCCCGGGTGCCGCAGACACCGCGTCCCCACACCAACTGTGCCACAGGCCGGGCTGCTGTGCCGGGATGGGACCTGCTGCCAGTGTTGTCACCTCTGGGGACTTCCCTGATGAGACCCTGGTGTTCGCCAAGGAGCACCCACTGCTGCACGGTGCCGTGGGGCCCGCGGGCGGGCGGCCCCTCTTCACCCACACCGGCACCAGGTACAGGGACGGGGTGGCCTCGGGGATGGGATGAACTTGTGCATGGAGTGTCCTTGGGGACAGAGAATAGCTCATGTGAGTAGGTTCAGGGTGTGCACAAGCTGAGGGTGCTGCAGGGTGGGGATGCTCCAAGGCTCCAGTGAAGGGTGTGCAGGGCCACAGTGAGGGTGCAGGAAGGGCCCGTGCAAAGCCCAGCCCCAGCCCGGGTGTGTGAGGCCGTGTCCTGCCGCAGGCTGACCCAGCTGGCCGTGGACACGGGCGCGGGGCCCCACAGGAACCAGACCGTGCTGTTCCTGGGTGCCGAGGATGGGCGAGTGCTGAAGGTCCTGGCAGCTGCGCGGAGCCCTGAGGCCACCCAGCACCCCGGGGGCACCCCGGCACCGGGGGACACCCGAGAGTTGGGGGACAGCAGGGACAGCAGTGCCAAGACACTGCTGCTGGAGGACATCAGCCTCTACGACCCCGGGCGGTGAGGGGCAGGCATGGAGTGCCCAGGGCTGGGGTCTTGGGGGGCTTACGGATGCTGGAGGGGGCTGGGGGCTTGTGGGCACTGTGGGGCTGGTGGGGCTAGAGGGTCTGTAGGGACCATGGGTGCTGGGAGTGCTGGGGGGCAGGTGGGCACTGAGGGCTTGGGGGTGCTTGGGGGGTTGATTCTGGGTGTTTTGAGGGCTGGTGGTGCTGGGGGGGCTCTTGGGCACTTTGGGGGTGCCAGGTGGGCAGCGCTGACCCCGTGTGCTGTGGGGCGCAGGTGCCGTGGCCCGCGGGGGGCCGGGGTCCCCAGCCGGGTGCTGGGGCTGGAGCTGCACCTGCCGGGCCAGGAGCTCATCGTGGCCTTCGCCGGGTGCCTGCTGAGGCTGCCCCTGAGCCGCTGCGCCCGCCACAGCTCCTGCCGAGGGTGAGCGGGGCTGCAAGGGGGCTCGGGGGGCTTGCGGGGTGAGGGAATGAGGATGTACCCTTGTACATGGGAGTGTGAAAAGGCAGGGGAGTGTGCAAGGGCACGAAGACACAGGAGTGTGCAAAGGCACAGGGGCGCAAGGATGTGCAAGGTCATGGAAGTGCTCAAGAGCACGAGGGCATGGGAGGGGACAGAGGGCACACGCGGGCACAGGGATAAGGATGGCAGCTGCATCCCCGTGTCCCCGCAGGAGCTGCCTGGCTGCCCGGGATCCCTACTGTGTCTGGCTGCCCTCCAGGGGCTGTGTCCCCTTCTCTGAGGACCTTCCGTGAGTGTCCCTCCCATCCCCGACCTCTTGGGGCCCTGCCCTGTGCGGGGACACACCGGGGACAGAGGGTGATGTCCCCTCTGTGTCCCAGGAGTGGCTTCCAGCAGGACATGGAGGGGTCCGTCGGGATCAGTGGGACTTGCCAAGGTGAAGTGGGGGAGCGTGGTGAGCACTGGGAACACGGGAATATTTGGGGATTTTCAGGCTGACCTCACTCTGCTCTCACAGGGGCTGCAAGGGACAGTGACGAGGACAGGGACCTGGCCCACGGTCAGTGGTGTTGTTTGAGTACCCTGGGGACCAGGGAGGGGTGTCCTAGGGGTGGGAGAAAGACCCCAGGGATTGGGGAGGGACTGCAGAGTCGGGAGGACCCCAGAGACAAGGATGAGACCCCCAGGGACGAGAGAGGGAGCCCAGGAGTGGGATAAAGATCCCAAGGATGGAAGAGGGACCCTAGGGAAGGAGAAGGACCCTGGGGTGGGGGGACCGCAGTGATCAGGAGGGACCCCAGGAGCAGGAGAGGGATGAGGGGGGAACCATCGGGAGAAGGGGTGACCCCAGGGATGGCAGAGGACCCCAGGGACGGGAGGACTCAGGAGTGTGAATGGTTCCGGGGGGGTCTCTGGGGTGGGTATCGGACCTCCCGCTGGCACCGGGCTGACGGGCGGTCCCGCAGGGGTGCGGCACCCCGGGCCGGGAGCCGAAGCGACGGTGCCGGTGCCGGTGCTCGTGGGCTGCGTGCTGGGCGCCTTCGCCCTGGGGGCCCTGGCCACCGGGCTGGTGGCCACCTGCTGCCAGCGCCCCGCCGTCCCCAAGGCCCCTCCGGAGCCGCCCTGCGCCCCGCGGACCCCGGCTCAGCCGCTCGTCCCCCGCCTTTACCCCGCTCTGCCACCCCAGACCGGGGCCGGTGCCCCGCGGGACGCGCCCGAAGCCGAGCCCGAGCCCCCGGTACCGCGGGACCGGGAGCCCCGGCGCGGTCACAGCGCTGCCCTGGGCGCTGCCGAGCCCCCCGGGCCGGGTCCCCCGGCGCTGCAGCGGCTGCACGGGGGTTCGGGGTGGCCCGTGACCCCACCGAGCACCGGCTCCTTCGCTAACCGGGTGCTGCCGCGCACCGCGGGCCCCGGGCCCCCCTTCGGACCCCACGACCGAGCCCCGGTGCGCCTGGACGTGCCCCCCGACAGCCCCCCGGCCACTCGGCGGCCGCTGGCACAGAGCCATTCCCTCGGGGGGACCCCCGTGAACCCCCCCGGGCCGGTGCGGGGTCTCACCCGCATGCACTCGCTGGGGACACCGGCGGGGACAGCCTGGGCACCCCGGCCCGGTGCCCTGGAACGCTCCCTGTCCATGAAACCCCCCGTGCTCCCCAAACCGCTGCTGCTGCCCGCGGCCCCGGGGCGGCCCTGACACCCTCCCGGGACACCCCGGCTGTAGCTGTCACCTCCCCGGGGAGCGGGGTCCCCGCTGTCCCAGCTCTCCGTCGAGCCGTGAGGGTCCCCGTGTCACCAGCAGGATGATGGGGGTCCCTGTGTCTCCCAGCAGACACCCCAGAGGTGACAGGGATCCCCGGGTCCCCACATTGCAATGACAAGGTCTCCATGTCTCTCATCCTCCTGGTTTTGCTTTTTTTTTTTTTTTTTCTTTTTTTTTTTAATTCTCTCTAATTTATTTTCTGTTTGGGGTAGGGGGGATGGGGGTTGCTGTCACCTCTCTTGGGGACACCAGGAAGGGGGATCACATCACCCAGCCCATCCTACTGTGTAGGACCAGGGCTGGGCCAGGGCACCGCAACAGTGGCGCAGAATTTTAATAAAAAAATACAGAACAAAAAAATGAGCGTAACTGTTGAGATTTCTGCATTCCAAAGCATTTTCCCTCGGCAGAAAACCGGGGGGGGGAGGGCAAACCCTTGTGTTTTGTCCCAGAACTCAAGGAATCTGTCCCCAGTTCCTTCAGTGAGCAAAGCAATTAAAGTCCAGATGAATCAAATAATCAGACTTTCCCCAAGAAGGGGAAGGCGTGAGGCCGAAGGAGGCGCGGGCAGGAAAATCTCTGACACGGCACAGCCCGGTCTGGGCTCCCGTGGGAGGGAATTTACTGCCCAAAAAAATGCTGCTTTTGGCTCAAAAAACTCCTGGTGTTTTTCTGTGGAAGAGCTGGGGATGCAGCTGGGTTGGAATTCCAAGCATAGATCAAATCCTCCTCAAGTTTTGGTCGGCTTTGCTACACGGATACTTCCAGAAATTAAATTAGGGAATTCCCCTCCAAAAGGTGACAACATGCTCAGCTTTATTTCCTCCAAAAATAACCCAAATCAGTTTCCAGGAGCCCCATGGACTTTTTATTTTTCATTTCCTCTTCCAAAACAGAAGGGTTTTTTTCCCAGCTGAAGGGATTTTTTGGCAAAATCATCTGTTTTTCGGGGAAGGATGGCAATAACTGAGAGTGGCAGTGGGGAAGGCACAATACAGATCAGCTGCATGTTTAAAAAAAAGTTTAGTTCTTTAAAAATAGCAATTTTAGTTTTAAAAAGTGACATTTGTATCTCCAAACCCATGTCTGGGTTTCCAGGTGCCACCACCAGTCAGCGTGGGAAGCAGAATATTTGCCTAAATATTGTAAAACCAAAGAATATTTTTATTTTTGGGGTGTTTTGATGAAAAACTCCCTCAAATTCTTCCTGAAACAAACAGGCAAAGGATGGTTTTCCCTGAGAGTGTGAGATGCTCCATGTGACAAGCATTCAACGTTGCTTCAATCCAAAAAATGAACCATTTTGGAAGACGAAAATGCTGGATAAAAGGGAAAAATCCCTTCCACACCTCTGCAAATATTTGAAGCAAGACGCCAAGAGAATATTTTTGTTGCCATTCCAGATCTGCTCCCTGGGATTTGCAGGTCCTTGCACAAAGTCTGTGCTCAGGCTGGAATTCCCAGGCAGCTCAGCACTAATCCAGCTGCTTTGGCAGGGTGGGATTTCTCCCCATTCCCAACAATGCAGGTATTGACATCCCAGAATAAGCCGTGGGATCACCTGGCTGGGTGGAATTTTGTGGAAAAGCTTCGGATCTCTGCAGGTCAAGGTTTTAAAGCAGGCATGGCAGGAAGTGGAGGCTGCAGGGGGCAGCTCTTGGCCTGGGATTTAATCAAAAGAGAGGAGAAAAAAAAGCAATTTTCCTTTCCCAATGGCAGGAAGAGGAGGTGATGGTGTCATTAATGGATCCAGGCTGGTGGGTGTTCCCACAGCACACAGGGAAATGTGGGAAGGTAGGAGAGATCCCACCTGGATGAATTTCAAAGGCTGGAAGGAGGTGGAAACAAGGTGCAAGAAAAATCAAAGAGTTACCAGTGATGAAGAGTTGGGAGGGAAATGAGAGAAACATTTTTCCTCCCAAAAGAGGGCTGAGGAGCCATTCCTGCTTTTTTGCTGAGACCTGGATTATGCCCAGCTCTTACCAGGATTCCTAAATTATCCCAGTCAAACCCCTGAGCTCCAGGTTTGGCACAGAGGGCTCAGCTCTGCTTTGAGGGGCTTTGACAGAGCCCCCAACCCAGCCCAGAGCACGGTCAGGTTCCAGCCAGGAACATCCCCCTGGGGCTCCTTGGAGCAGTCAGCCTCTCAGGAGGAAACAATTCCAAGTCTGAAACACCCGAGTGTTTCACCCCAATGGGGCTGACAGAACTCAAAATCAAAAATTTTTCATTAAAAAAAAAAAAAAGAGTATCGTTTTGATGCCTGAGTAATAGAACTTCCAGCCCAGACAGGGTGAAGGAGAGGAAAAGAAAGCTCTCCTGAATAATTCCCGTCTCTAAGCTCCCAAGCAGCTTTAAGCACATGCAAGAGCTGCAAATTTCCAGAGAATAAATATTTTAAATCTGTAAACATGAGTTTTTGCTTTGGGAAGGCAGAATTTGGCCAAGCAGGGAGGAGAAAGCTCATGTGAGTGACGGAAGGTAGCGCCACCTAAACAGTTCCCTCTTTGTCTTCCTGGTGGGTCCCAAGCCAGGAATGATTTGTAGTAATTTGGCAAATAATTCAGAATAATTAACAGCTTTAGAAAATTGGGGGTTTTTTTCAGCAGGGCAAGTCTGTAAACAGACAGAACTGATGTAACCCGTCTCCTTGCACGCATTAAAGAGCAGCTCTGCTTCCTAATCCTCTTTTCCTGCCCCGAAGTTAATCCAAATAATCCAGTATCCCTGGGACACGCTGGAAGAATTGGCGGTAGTAGGCAAGGCTGGGGAATGACATCCCTTGAGGAAACAAAACAAGAGCTCTGGAGCTGTGCCCTGTTTTACTGAACACCATTTGGATCTGTCTGATAAAATAACGAGGTTACAGTGCCCCGAGCAGTTTAGTGGCAGGACAAGGTGGACTGAAGTTGAGATTAATGGCACAGTATGAAGGTTTTTGATAAATGAGGGGATAACAGGTTGGAGCTTCATCGTTTGGATGATTTATTCCCAGACTTTATCCCACAGGATAAAGGAACAATCTCTGCCAAAGAGACAGCTTGGCATTTCTCCTCCTGAGGGCATCGAGGAAAAACCCCAAATATTCCAGCGTGGTTTAGGAAGCCCCTCAGACACTCAGCCCTCCTGACCTCACAGTGCTCCCACAGGAGCTGGAATTCCTTTTGGAATTAGACCTGCTGCTCCTCACCTTGCTGCCTGGGCAGGGGCAGGTGGCTCTGGGGACAGTGGCGCTCGGGTGGCACGATCCACAGCCTCTGCTTCCACCACTTCCTCCCTCTCACCTCGGGAAATAAAACAAACAGCAGACAAAAGAGTCAGGGTTTCCTTCTCTCTTCCTTGAATAGAAACCGAAGGGGAAAGGCTCAAGTGTGTGTGGCTTGAGACTCCTGGGATTGTGGAAAACAATGTGGGAATACAGCAGGTCTGAGCAGGAGAAAGAAAAGAACACAACAGCTCAGCAAAAATAAAAGTTTTCAGGGCAAACCCAGCGTGGCTGGAAGGTTCAAACAACCTCCAAGATCATCAAATCCATTTGAAGGTTGGATTGACGATCTTGAAGGTCTTTTCCAGCCTTAATAATTTTATTTTGCGCATGTTAATAAAGACCAGCACACAAAGTAAAAGCTCTGGAACTGCAGGCAGCAGCTTAGCAGCCCTGGCTCTGCAGAGTTTCCTTCCCTGCCCCTTCCCTTGGCTGCATCCTGCTCCCCGTGCAGGAAACTGGGACCTGACCTGTGCTGGGTGCCAGAGAGGAAAACACTGGAGCAGCACAGGTCAAGGAATCAGTGCCGTGGCACCAGCAGCTTCAAGAATTTAAATTACTTGTCTCTAGACTCTAGAGAAAAAAAAAAAAAATGCTTAGCTTTGGGGAAGAGAATGGAATTGAGAAGTGAGGGGGACTAGATAAACTTCCACTTTATCAAATTCCTAAATCCAGAGTTAATTAAAGGTCAAACAGCGTAAAAGATGATTTAAAGAAACAACACAAACTTTACTGTAAGAAGGAGTTACAGAATTTGAGACAATTCCACTCTGAATTGTTTATCCAGGTTTGTACGTTACAATCCATCCATTTCTGCAGCAGTGGCTCTCCATTTTTATTATTTATTTTTAAAAAGAACTGTTAAAGCACATCAAGGGCTCCATATGGCAACATCAGACGTGGTGGTTCATTTTAAAATTTCCTGGCAATGAAGTTATTTAGTTATTTCTAGTGGTATCCAGCACTGTTTCTTTCATTAAGTTTGAACTGGGATTAAATCAATCAATCACCCAAAAAGCACCGCGATGGGATATTGACTGAAATGAGATAAACAAGCCTTCTCAGCCCCCAAAAACAATGTTTCTTCCTGCAATTGACCCTAGTAGCTCCTATTCAATGCAGACTCCGTAAGAATGGGACAGGAAATTACCGAAATGGGCGCAAGCTCAGTGCAGAGAACCCACAATTCCTTTTGAAAAGGGGGAAAAAAAGAGATCCTGTTCCTCAGCACCAGCGTAGATCAACAGATTATAGCACACAGAGGGAAGTTCACCCAAAGTTCTTCTCATTTAACCCTTGCAACTTGTTTTTTTCTCTTTTTTTTTTTAGCTGATTTAGCAAGTTTATCCGGTTTGTTTCATAGAATATTTGGGTAGGCAGGTGAAAACAACCTCAGCCTGGAGCTTTCAGCACCTTGTAACCAAATTCCTCCAGCCCAGCTAAAGATCCTTGTTCCCATTTAAAAACAGAGAAGAGAGAAGAAAAATCTTTATCCGGAAGTGTTAAATTAGATGTTTCTGTTAAAATTGAAATGGTTGCTGATGCCATCTCGTGGGAAATACAAAAGTCAGCTCTCAAAGCAGCAGACACGGCTGGTCCTGAGCTCTTCCTGACACTAGAAGTGTCGTGGAGGGAAAATCCTGGGATATTTTAGGGCAGTCCCACGTGGAGGGCGGCGTGTTGGGGCACTGATAAAGGGGATTAGGGCCAGATCTGTCTGCAGACACTGAGCATCACCCAGGCTACAAAAATCCTGAATTTCAGTCCCCTCTGCCTTTGTGGAATATCCTCGACTGAAGATCTTTGCCAGGAACGTTTTGGACCATTTTTTTTTTTTTTTCCTTTAAATTAGGGATTTTCAGAGGTTCAAGGCTCTGAAAGCTTTGAGAGCAGGGCTGGAGCGTGGCCAGACATCTGGGTGGGAATGGCAGGACCTGGGATTTCAAAAATCCTCTCTGATTACTGAACCAACATTCACACAGGTGAACTTGACCAAAGAATGACTCTCACATGCAGAAGTGTTTGCAGGATGAGGCCAAAAAGCTTCCCCAAAACTTTTCAGCAGCCTCAAGGCTGCAGAGAAACAACAGTTTGGGTTTCCCCAAACACGCAAAATTCACTTGCTGAGTTATCAGAAAAATTTGGATTACTCAGTAAGAATTTGCACTTAGAACCAAGTTAAATGGGGTTTCCCTGCCAAAATAAGGCTCAAGGAACAACGGGAAACCTATTTATTTCCATCTAACATGGGATAGAATAAATAAGGAGTAATCTTCCACCTCTTAGACCTGCTTATCCAGGAATTTCTTTACTGAACGTGTACACAAAGCAAAACACTCAACACTGGCAGTAAAGAGCAAGGCAAACCATTCCATTCTCAGCATTTGGCCCAGGTAGGAATTCTCATTATTCCTGTGTTTGCAATCAAGCAAATCCATTTTCTCCAGGCCTGGAGTAGTTACTCAGACTGGAACCACCTTTATTTACACCAGTGGCAGGATCCTCCTCCCTTACCTCGCCTGGTGAAAACATTCTGGGGCAGGAAGCAGCAGTTGGGCGTGCTTGGCTACATTTCAGCACTTTTCCTTTCCTAAATACCCATCTGCCCTCTACTGGACAGCAATGCTAGGTTGGTTTTATTTTTTTCCCAAGGTTTTCACACTCGAGGTTCCCTAAGACCTTACCCGAGGTGGTTTTGGCGTTTGCTGAAGGGAAGAGACTGAGAATTTGCCCCGGGGTAAGGATGAAGGGTGACATGGGATGATTTTGACGGGATTTGGGTGAAAACATCCACCACAACACGGGTGTCCCCGCTCCTCAGACCCTAAATCACCCCTCTTCGAGGTTCCTCCAGCTCCCTCCCCGCTCCTCAGACCCTAAAGATCACCCCTTTTAGAGGGTCCTCCAGCTCCCTCCCTCACCGGGAGTCCTCTGAACCCCTCACGGGTGTCTCCGCTCCTCAGACCCTAAAGATCACCCCTTTTAGAGGGTTCTCCAGCTCCCTCCCTCACCGGGAGTCCTCTGAACGCATCAAAAGGGGTCTTTCCTCCTGACACCCCCTTCCCCTCACGTCGGACGCCTTCCCCATCGGTCCCGGCCCCCTCACGGCGTTCTGCCCCTCCCGGACCCGCCCTCGCCGCTGCCCCGCCCCGCCCGCCGCGGCCTCACAAAATGGCGGCCCCCGGGAGGCGGCGGAAGGATATAGGAGCTGTCACAAAAGAGTCCACCGAAGCGGCGGGGAAGGATCGGGCTGGTCCCGCAGGCGCTCCGCCGCAGCGGGAATTGTGGGGAAATGTGGGAATTTCTCCTTCTTTTCTCCGCCGTCCTCCCCGCCCTTGGGCCGTCGGGAGAGGCCTGGCGGGGGAGTGTCTTCGTCTGGCGGAAGCATATCAATCGGTAGAGGCAGCGCGGCGTGACGCGCCCCTGGAGTTAGATCCGGCAGAGGCGGTTTGTGCGCCAAGTATAAAATGGCGGCGGCGCCTCACTGAGGCGATGTGCTTTGGATGTCTGTTGGACTCTAGTAATTAGAGTTTGTAAATATATTTCTGTTTAGATAGAGACAGTATTTCAGTACTTTGAGCATATATGTCCCCTCTGAGTGCTTTCCAGTCCAGGATATAGCTCCCCTCAGGCTGCCAAGCCCACCTCTCCAAGGTATATTACCCCCTTGGGTGCCCCGACTTGTTCAAAATACCCTTTTTTTTGAGGTAAAATCAGAGCTCTGGGGCCTATTTCTTCTTTGGGGTGTTTTCCTGTGGGGCTTGGAAAAGCTGAAGTGTAAATAATGTCCTTAATGTGCTTATAATAATCCTTTAGGCTTAGTTTTTCTACACTTAAGTCTTCCACAGCAAGTGCAAAGACACAGGGGTGAGTTCTCAGCTCACTGTAAAGAGGTTTGAGACATTTTTATGCCAAAGAACTTGATGTCAGTCTACATGTCCACAGGAATGTGTATGTTTTTTACTGATTTTATTTAAAGTTTCATAATAAATACTTCTGCAGGTTTTCCTAGCTGGGAACACAGAAGTCAAACAGCTCTGCAGAGGAGAGTTTACATTTTTCACCTCTGGTTTTACACAGATGGTTCAAAATCAGCACACTTGAATATTTCTGGAGATTACAGGAGAGCTGCATCCAATTTCCGTAGTCAAATGCAGATTTTTCTGATTTTTTTGCCTATTTCTGGCACTTTTTAAGGTGCTGCCTCAGCCTGCCCCCAGCCACATAACCCCCAACTCTCAGGATGATTTTGGGATGCTCCACATCACTTCATCCCAATCAAACCCAAAAAAAGCACATACAAGGAGACAAACCAATCCCAGAAAACAACCTTGGGGAGGAAAAAAAAAACCTGCTTAAAAGACAAAAATTATTCCAGGTTGGGTTTTCCCCCCCATTTTGAGATGATGCTCAGAGATAAACCTCAGCAGGTGAAAATCTCCCCGGAGAAAACTCAAGGCTTCCACTTGAATGAATGCAGCATTGTTTGTTGTTGGTTTTAAAGGGATTGATTAAGTGGGTGAAAAACCTGAAACATTTTCATTTGGGGGACAGATCAAACTAAATTCTCCATCTTTCAGCTCTGCCCCATCACCCTTCCAGACCCCACAATGTACCCAGCGTCTGTCCCAGTCAGGAGCTGCACTGGGAATAAACCACGTGGAGCATAAAAAAAGGATGAAAAAAATCAAATTTGGGGCAATAAACACCCAGCCTTGACCCCACCAAACACGGTGAGAGCATTTCCATGTCTATTTACCCTCCTGGACATAATTTTTTCTGCTTGGGCTCACACCACAAGGCTCAAAGTGGTTATTTTTTCTCAAGAAGAAGGTTTGTGCTGATATCTTGGGCACATCCCTGCCTCTTCCACCTTGCATTCCCGAAGGGGATGGTTGAGGGACGAAGAGGATTTTTAAGGAATTGGGCCGGGAGAGCGCAGAGGGTCGATGCTTTCTGGAAAACGAGGGCGATTCCCACTGCTCCTCCAGCTCCCCGTTTGCACAAATGAGTTTCTTAAAAAAGCACTTGAGAAATGAGCTGTGAGAAATTGTCACACAGGGCGGGGACAGCCATGGTCACGCTGACACGGGGTGGGGTGACACTTCCCAAAACCCTCTGGAAACGGAGAGAGGCAATGGGGGGGGCTGTTTCTGCCCCCTCCCCGTGTGTTTGCCCCTGGTGCTGTTGCACCGTCGTGATTCCAGGAGGAAAAGGGGACAGGGTGGAGAGGGGTTGGAGATTTTCGGGGAGCCCATCACCGTCAAGGCCGCGGTGAATTGCTGAGGGAATTAGCGATGGCAAAACTGCCCAGGAACCAAAGAAAAAAAAAAAAAAAACCAAAAAAACTCAACCCAACCCAACAGCCTCCAAACTGACAACAAAACCAAATCCTGGCATGCCTGGCAGAAAGAAAGAGAGCGGGAGGGGAGGTGGGGGGTGAGGAAGGGCAAGGAAGGGCTTCAAATTAAATCGAAATCTAAAGAGCTGATGCTGGCAATGGGAGCTCGCCAGAAGTTAAAGCTGTTGAACTGCAGCAGGCTGTCCTCTTCCTGGGAGAGGTCCTGGCTGTCCTGGTCGCCGAGCTTGCCCAGCCCTCCCTTGGGCTTGTAGAGGGCCATGTCTGCGAGCCCCAGCCCCTCCAGCTCGGCCATGTCCAGCCGTGGGATCGGCATCCTCCAGTAGATGAAGGAATCGTACTGGCTGCTGATGGTGTCCAGCATTTTCAGGCTTTGAAGGGCGTGAGGGGGAAGAAGAAGAGAAAAGCTCTAGCAGAGACACCTCAAAGTGGCCCAAAATCTCAGGTGTTGCCATGTTGTCCCTTAGGATAATCCCCAAAAACGAGTTGATGGTGTAGGAGACCATGGGGTCGTGGAGGTTTAACTCTAGGCTGGGTTTAAGTGCAGGCTTTAGCTCTGACAGAGTTTTACCCACAGCCTTTCTCTGCACCAAAATTTGGAGGGGGCCTAAGGGATTTGTCAGCCCGTGCCTCAGTTTCCCTATCCAAACAGCAAGGGGGGAGAGGGCAGGATGGGGATCATCCCCTTCCCACCTCCTGAAATCCATCCTGCCAGCTCTGGGGAGCAGAGGTGGGAAAGCAGCATCCAAATGAACTCTTTTTTTCCACACCTGCACACAGGTGTGTCTCCCTTTCCCTGCACCGAATCCCCATGGAGTGGGCAGTGAGGTGGGGTCCCTGTGCAGCCCCCTCCCCCTGATTCCACCCCATCCCTCCCTCCCGTGACCGAATCCTCTAGAAAGGGCTGGAAGGAGCCTCGCCCGGCATTCCCACCACACCCCACCCATCCCTGCCGTGCCATCCATCCATCCCTGCCGCAGAATTCCCCCCGCAGCCCCACCCCGAGCCACCAAAAACTGGGAAAGAGCAGGACAAGACGTGGATCAGCTTCACCCGCGGCAAGAGCTGAGTCACTGCCTGGCTTCTCCCTGGCAGGATTATGTCATTCACCTCCTCGACTGGCATCGGAGGTGGGAGAAAGGCAGACTAACCCAAAACATCCTCGTTTTCCTGCTGATGCCCTGTCTTAAAGTCTCGGAAATCAGAATTCTCAAGGATGATTCAGGATCCTGCCCTGTCTATGCGCTGAGGGCTGATCAGCTGCTAAATTTAAGGTTGTGGATGTCACTCAGAGGCTATGAAAGGCTCCTGTGTCACCCCCTCCGGGTAAACTGAGCCACAGGACTTTAAAATAGTCTCTTTCCTGGGAATTTATTCCTGGGGGTCCATCCCTAGGGATCTATCTATCCGTGAGTTCTTTGCAGCACAACAGCAGAGAATTATTAATGGTGATGGGTGTTGCGGACATGGATTTTTAATCTTCAAAGGGTGAAAAATTGGAGTTTAGTGACAAGAGAGGGGAAAAGAGAGTTTAGTGACAAGTACAATAATCAAATATCCAGTAAAAGGGAATGAACATGGGGGGGAAAAAAAAACCCTCTTGTGTCGCACATCACCCCTAAAAAAGAGCATTTCCCACGGGATCGGTGTGATCTGCTCATCCCACGGAAGCAAAACTACCTTTATCCACTTAATTCCCTCTGTCTGTGGCTTATATTCCCCCCTTTCAAAAAGAAATTCCAGCACCACCCCCCCTTATCCACCCAAAATCCTTTCCGGAATTAAACAGCATCTTCCCGCGTGTGCCGCATCCTTTTACCTGGGGCGGTTTTAGGATCTATCGGTGGCCGGGGACGGACACCTTTAACGGACTCCCCCCCCCCCCCCCATCCACCCAAATCCTTTCCGGAATTAAAAGCATCCTCCCGCTGTGCCTCGCATCCCTTACCTGCGGCGGGCGGACGGGGACGGACGGACGGACGGACGGACGGACGGACGGACAGGCGCTTTGTGCCGGGGAGCCGCGGGCGGTGCAGCGTGGCTTTTGTCTGCTGGCGCGGTTGGGTCTGCAATGCAGCCCCTCGAACTGCCCTTCCTCGTGGAGGGGGGGAGGATGATGATGATGATGATGATGGCAGATGAGTCAGCGGCTCCCACCCGCGCCAGGGAGGGGGAGGATGGCAGGGGCGGAGGCGCGGCGGGGTGGGGTGTGGTGGGGGGATCCTGCGCGCTGGACCCCCGAGATGAGGATATATATTCAACCTGCAGCAATCGCCAGTTCGCTCCTGAAGCCTTTAGTTCCGTGTTAGGGAGGAATATCTGGGTATTTTCAATCTGCATGGAACTGGGAAATATTTCTTTTACCTGCATGTGAAGATGTGGGTACGCCCATACCTTGGGAGGGCACTGTGCGGGTCAAACACAGGGAAATTTGGCTCAAAGAAACCCAAAAAAATGTGGGTTTTAAAAATCTGAGACAGAGGGTATTTGGTCCTAAGGCCACAAGGCAAAAATATCCCAGCTTTGTGGCCGAAGCTAGACGTGGAACTAGAAATAGAGGGAGACACCCAAAACTGGTATCACTGAGGGGGGGCTTCACCCAGGGTGGGGGCACCTCACGCCCCACTTTTCCCCAAAGCTGGTGTCGGAGGGGCAACAAAGAAAACCCCAATGCAAGCCCTCAGACCAGAGAACCTCCCTCCCTCAGCACCACTGAGACCCCAAACACCCTTTTTTGGGGGGCACAGGCCAGATCCATACGCCTGAGAGGCTGA
>JAGMWU010000029.1:4165877-4196071 GCA_018697195.1 Certhia americana
AAGAAGGAATACAAGACGAGGAATAGACGGGAGAAGGAAAAGAGGAGGCGCGAAGGAAGGAATTAAAAAAAAAAAAAAAAAAAAAAAAAAAAATAAAAAAAAAAAAAAAAAAAAAAAAAGAAAAAAAAAAAAAAAGTAGGATTTAAAGAGCAAAAGCAGAAGAAGAAGGGGGGGCACGGATGGAAAAAAAAAAAAAGAAAGAGAGAAAAAAAGATTAAAAAGACCACTGTAAAAAGAAAGGAAAAAAAGAAAAGATGAAGAGAAAAGCAGGGAAAAAAAAAAAAAAAGACGAGAGAAAGGAAGGAAGGGAAAAACGGGAAAATAAAGGAGGTGGGGACGGGGAGAAAAGAGAAGGAAAAAAAAAAAAAAAAAAAAGAAAAAAAAAAACCAAAACAAAAAAAAAAAAAAAGCAGGAAAAAAGGTAAAGTTGAGGGCTCAAACCGGAGGGATGAATGAAGAAAAAGGGGAGAAAAGGAGGGGCCAGTGCAGGGGGAACAAAAAAATAAAAGAGCAGGACAAGCAAAGGGAAAAAAATGGAAGCATCATAAGAAGGAAAAAAAAAAAGATGGGATGAAGCTGGAAGGAAGGGAGAATAACAAGGGAGCGATTAGGGAGGGCGAGGAAAAGCAAAGGAAAAAAGAGAAGGGAAGTGGCTCTGGATCCGGGGGGAAGCCTGGGGGGATGCTTCCCGGGCCACAAGCCGGGGACACCGGACACCCACGGGACCCCCGGGGCGGAGCCACGAGTGGGAATCACATCCATCGGCGTCCCTGGTGCCTGTAAATTGCATTTTATTTATTTTTTTTTTATGTATTTTATTCATTTATTCAGTTATGGCACTCTTCGCCTTGCTTCATCTCGTGTTCTAGTCGTTTCACGCTGGTTTTTATTTTATTTATTTTCGTGTTGTCAGTCTGTCAGTTTATAACGAATGCGGCCGGGTCTGTAGTTACTGACGCATTATCAACATATTTATTTTCCATCCACTTACCTGTCGGAAACTTTTTCCTGGTCTTATCCCGATTTTTTTCCCTCCTAGGTGGGATTGGGGATGCGGCTGCTCCGGACAGAGCCGACGGAAGTTTCCGCCAGAGACTGACCGGGCAGGCGGTTGCGGGGAGGAAAAGAAGCACTGGAGGCAGTGAGGGGAGACCCGGGCAGCCCCCGGAGAGAGGAAGAGGGGGGGGGAGGGGCATGGGGGGCCGCCTGTTGGGTAAAGGGCGGGCTGGGGACAGAATCCTAGGTGATTGTGGGGGCGGGGACAGGAATTCCAGGTGCCTGATGGGGACAGACGTTTTCCCGGTGTGGGGACAGAATTCACGGGTTTGATGGACGACCCGAAATTGTCGGTGTTGGGGACGGAATTCCCGGAGGAAGGGGACAGAACAGACTTTCCCTTGGTGTTGAGGACCGGAATTCCCGGTGTTCGAGGGGCGGCGGATTCCCGGTGTTGGGGATGGATCATTCCCGGGTGACTGGGGGACTAGAGGTTGGTTTGGAATTACCGGTTGTTGAGGAGCAACCGAACGAAAAATTCCCGGTGTGGGGGACAAGAATTCCCGTGTGATCTCTTGGGCGGAAATTCCGGTGTTGAGGACGAAATTCCAGAGGTTGAGGAACGAAAATTCCGGGTTGTTGAGGACGAAATTCAAGAGTGCTCCAGAGGGGTGGAAATTCCAAAGTGTTGGAGGGGGGTGGAATCCAAGTTGTGAGGGTGGATGTTTTGGAATTCCAAGTGTTGAGGGTGGAATTCCCCGGTGTTTTGAGGAAGAAATTCAAGATGTTGAGACCAGAATTACCGGTGTTGTTAATGGACGGAATCCACGGTGTGGTGGGGACAGAATTCCCAAAATACCCCGGTGTTGGGGGCGAAACCGGTTGGGGTTGGGGAAGGAATTCCAGTCGTTTTTGTGGGACGGGGGAGCCCGTCCTGGACGGGGAAGGTCAATGGGGGGGTCCCCAAGGGAAGGGAAGGCTCCCACGAGCGCACAGCGGGGCAGCAGCCACTGCGGACGGTGACGGTCCCCGCTGGGTGTCCCCCTGTCCAATCCCCGGGAGCCGTAGTCCGAGCCCGCCACCCCCCCCCCTCCCACCCACCCGGGCTCAGCCCCCCCGCCCGCCCGCCGGACGAGATTTGTACTGCGTGAAATGGATCAGATGGAAAGGTTGGCAGCGAAAAACAACCGGTGGGTGACCCAGATGTGAGAACGGGCCCTGCCCGATTACATGGCCATCCATCAACATCATCCTCCGCAGTGGAAGGCCAAGTGGGGTTCCTGGGGGAGGGGGTTTGGGAGGGTTGGGTGGGCTCCAAAAATCCAGGGTGGGGGAAGGAAATACAAACCCCCCCCACTGCTATGGCCTCTGCCCCCCAGGTGACGCTTGCCCAGCGCAGAGCACAGAGGGTACAGAGGAAGGAAAGGACAGAGAACGGTGAAATTACACCCAGGACCATCAGAACAGAAAGAGATAGGAGGGTTTGTTTGATCGGCTCCCGAGGAGCTGTGGCACATTTGGGTGTACAGTAAGTGGGGGGGACCCCCAAATCCCTGCTCTGGCACCGCAGGAGGGTGGGTGGGGGGGCCCCAGGGGATCCCACAAATTCCAGCCCCAGTGCAGGACTGGGGTGACCCCCTGCTTCACGGGAATTGCATCCCCCTGGCCACCCAACCCCGGGGACACCTCGGAGGGCTGCAGCTGAATGTTCAAGGCAGCGTGAGGAGAAACACCAGAAATAAAACACCATTGTCTGGGGAGATGGGCTGGACTTGGCAGGTTGTGGGGATTTTGGTTTCGGTTGTGGCACCTCAGGAGCATCCCACAAGACCCGTGTTACTCTGCATCCATGCAGAACATCAAGTGAAGTGGGACACAGGTACCTGTCTGCCGAAGGCTCCGCGACGGGCGGGGCTGGATGGTCAAAGTCAGGGTTCACGGGGGTCTCATGATTTCGAGTTAACCCCTGAGTGCATCGTCTTTGACCCCTCAACTCCCACTACCCATGGACTGGCTGGTGGACCCCAGGTGAGCCCCCTCCCCTTCCCTCCCCCCCCCACTCTTTCGGCTGGTGGGGGGGCCTACTGTGGGGCACCAGACGGGGGCTTTTTTTACAGGAGAGAAGTGATCTCAGGGGCTTCTGGAGAAGAGAACTCCTGCTAGGGAGAGCGGGGATCATCCTGAACAATGGTTGACCCAGCTGAGGATGGTGTCCTCCTTGGAGTGCTCAAGGCCAGGTCAGACGGGCTTGGAGGCCACCTGGTCTAGCCCGGACTTGTCCTAACTGTGGTTGGGGGGGGTCCAGATGATACTGGGAAACCCCAGTCCAACCCAACATTTGTTGCTGTTTTGGATGGGATTGAACCTGAGCCAATGTGATTTGTCTCATCTGGCCGTCGGCAGGAGGTTGCACTGGGTGGTTTTGGCGTCCTTCAATCCAGACCATCAGGCTGGAGGCCATCCCACAAAGGAGCTCATCTCTTTCATATGCAATCCCTTTCCCATGCCATCCCTTTCCAGCCATTTTCCCTTTCCATGCCCTCCCTTTTCCCTTGCCATCCCTTTCCCTAACATACCTTTCCCTCCCCATCCGCTTTCCGCCATCCATTTCCCTGCCAATACCATGTTCCCCTACATTCATCCTTACACATCCCTTAACGTTTCCTCCCCATCAATTTACCCTACATCCCTTTCCCTGATCATCCCTTTACCTTGCAATCCCTTTCCCTTGCCATCACTTTACCCCAATGACATCCCTTTCCATTGCCCATACCTTTCAACTGCAAAGCCATTTCACTGCCATCCCTTTCCCTGACATCACTGAACCTCCATACCTTTTTTATTCCTGCAAACTAAAATTTAAATGTGCCCATCACTTTACTGACATCCTACACTGAAATACCCTTTACCTGCCATCCACTTTCTCAATGCATCCAATTTCACTTTTTCCACCATCCCTTCACTCCTAATCCCTTTCCATCCATACCCGACCTGATAACTGTCCCTCTGCCATACCTTTAACCTTGCCAATCCCTTTACCTGACACCAATTTTCCATCTGCCATCCCCTTTTCCATTCCATCCCTTTTCCTGCCATCCCTTTCCCTGCCATCCCTTTCCCTCGGCCATCCCTTTCCCTGCCATCCCTTTCCCTGCCATCCTACAGATCCGGGCAGTCCAGGCGTGGCGCAAGCTCAGCTACAACAGTGCGTGGAGAGAGAAGGATATCACCTGCAAACAGGCAGCGATTCCACCCGGTGAGCGAAGTAACGCCCCAGCTGCTCTCCTCCGCGTTCACTGGTGGCACATGGCCACCCCCAGCCCGCCACACCCCTCTTCCCCTCTGTCCCGCAGGGCTGGTGGCCGAGCAGTTCCTGGAGCCACGGGCGTCGCAGTGACGTTCCAAACGGCCTGTGTGAGATCACGGCCCCCCGCGAGGGGCAGGCTCAGCGTTTCTTCCGCTAACAACCACTTCAGCACCAGACCATAAACAAATGTGGTGCGGCCCTGGACCTCGCGGGGCAACCCCTGAACACCCACTCTGGCTGATTGTCCCCTGTCCCTTACTCCCCAGGGCCACCTTTACCTGTGGTGACAGACCAGGCGGCTTCCGCAGGAGGAGGGGGGGTGTGGGAGCAGCTGCACCCCAAGGCGTGGATGGGGACAGTGCTTCTGTGACACCGAGTTCACATCAGCACGCCCGGTCAAGGAGGGGTGTCATCCGTGGACCCCCAGACCATCGGACTTTGCCAGCAGAGACAAGTGGACAGGTTAGGGAGGAGTCTGGCAGTGGGGGACACGAGTCCCATCCAGATCCACTGGGGACCGGCAGGATTTGGCTTCATGGTGCTGACCCCCCTCACTCTTTGTAGGATTACATGGTGGGCCCGTCCCTGCAGCAGGGCAAGACCCCCCCTCTTTGCTCAGCGACCTGGAGCTGGCACGGCAGCGCAGCAGGAGGGTATCAGCAGCCGACCGTCCCATCCTCACCCTGATTCTCCTCAGCATACTCCCAGCACAGGGTAACGGGTTTGCCCCCGCTCCAGGGGGGGGATGAGGGCTTCTCGGGGGGCAGTGGGGTCTCGCAGGGCTTCCTCACACAGCACTGTCCTGATTCCCACAGGCCGCAGCCCGGCCGCGGAGAAGCTGGCTCGGCCCAGCGCAGAGGCGGATTGGATTTACCCTCCTGTAACACCTCGTGGCCCGGGGGTCCCACGCCCCCCCAGCCCCCAAGTCCCCACTCAGCATCCTCCTGTGGGGTTCGCTGTGGGCGGAGTGGACACACGATGAGGGGGTGACCGTCTGAAGCCACCCCAGGAAAACCAAACTTCCAGTGGCCTAACGACGGGGGCTACCCCACGACGGGGGGTCCCACACCCAGTCTTGCTCGGAGAACACGGGGGGGTGTGGGACACCTGCAACCCCCTGTTCAAAATGTGGCCTTGCTCTTGGCAAGTAAAAGGACTTGTCCCCTGACAACACGATCCCGCACCCTAACCCCAGTGGGGGTTCTGTGTCTCCACGGACCCGCGGGTTTGGGGGGATACGGGGGGATTTGGGCACGGTACCTCCTCACGTGGGTTTGGGGCGGGAACTGGGGGATTTGGGGTTATGGTCCCCTCACCGTGGGTTTGGGGGGGGGGAACTGGGGGGATTTTGGGGTCGACGGTCCCTCCTCACCGGGGTTTGGGGGGGAACTGGGGGGATTTGGGGTACGGGTGCCCTCAGCACCGTGGGTTTTGGGGGGGCACTGGTGGCGGATTTGGGTCACGGGTCCCTCCGCACGTGTGTTTGGGGGGAAACTGGGGGGATTTGGGGTCACGGTCCCTCCTCACCGTGGGTTTGGGGGGGAACTGGGGGGATTTGGGGTCACGGTCCTCCGCACCGTGGGTTTGGGGGGGAATGGGGGGATTGGGGTCACGGTTCCTCCGCACCGTGGGTTTGGGGGGGTAAACGGGGGGATTGGGGTCACGGTCCATACGCAAAGTGGGTTTGGGGTCCCTCCGTGGCGCGCGCGGTCGCAGGGGGCGAGACAGGAGAGTGGGTTTGGGGGCTCCTAGGGACACAAATGGGAGGCGAGGGGACATTGGGGGGACCGGGGGGGGGAATTGGGGGGTACGGGGGGGATGGGGGGACCGGGGGGATTGGGGGCCCGGGGGGGGATTGGTGGGAGCGCACCGGGGGGATTGGAGGGTCCGGGTGGGGCATTGGGGGGAGCGAGCGAGGGGGGATTGGGGGGGATCCCGGGGGGAGATTGGGGGGCCTGGCCACAGGGGTGGGTTTATGGGGACATATGAGGGGAACGCATGGGGTGTGGTAGGGATGAGCACAGGGCACACATCGAAGGTGGAGTTAGGCTGGTTTATGGGGTGCACAGGGCCACATACCGGGCTGGTATGGGGTACCACGGGCACAATACCGGGCTGTGTTATGGGTGTTGCAAGGGCACATACCGGGAGTCTATAGGGGTGCCACAGGGCACATACCGGGCGTGTTTATGGGGTGCACAGGGAACAACCGAGGCTGTGTTTTATGGGGGGCACAAGGGCCATCATTACCGGGCTGTGTCTAGGGGGTGCACAGGGCACATAACGGGCTGTGTTATGGGGTACAAAGGGCACATACCGGGCTGTGTCTTGGGGTGCAAAGGGCACATACCGGGCTGTGTCTATGGGGTGCACAGGGAACATTCCCGGGCTGTTGTTAGGGGTCGTGCACAGGGCACATTAAACGGGCTGTGTCTAGGGGTGCAAGGGCGGCAACCCATTTTAAAAACGGCGTGTTATGGGTGTGCACCGGGCACTACCGGGCGTATATGGGGTGCACGGGGGCACGATCCGGGCTGTGTTTAGGGGGCACAGGGCACATACGGGCTGTTGTTTATAGGGTGACAGGGGAACATCAGGGCTGTGTTTTTAGGGGTGCACCAGAGGCACATACCGGCTGGGTCTATGGGGTGCCACAGGGAACATACCGGGATGTTTTTAGGGGGTACACAGAGGCCACATACGGGCTGTGTTTAGGGGGTGCACAGGGGCACATACCGGCTTGGTTTATGGGGGCACAGGGCACATACGCGGCTGTGTCTATGGGGGCACAGGGGCACATAGGGCTGTGTTTAGGGGTACACAGGGCAACTACCGGGCTGTGTTTAGGGGTTGCACAGGCACATACCGGGCTGTGCTATGGGGTACACAGGGCACATACCGGGGCTGTGTTATGGGGTCACAGGGACATACCGGGCTGTGTTTAGGGGTGAACAGGCAATACCGGGCTGGTCATGGCCGGTGCAAGGTGCACATACCGGGGCTGGTTGGGGGACAAAGGGCACATACCGGGCTGTGGTTAGGGGGTGCACAGGGCACAGACCCGGGCTGTGTTATGGGGTGCACCAGGGCCAATACCGGGCTGTTATATGGGGGGACAGGCACATACAGGGCTGTGTTTATGGGTCCACCAGGGCCATACCGGGCTGTGCTTTAGGGGGTGCACAGGGCACAAAGGGCTGTGTTTATGGGGTACACAGGGCACATACCGGCTGTGTTTATGGGGTGCACAGGGGCACCTACCGGGCTGCTGATTTAGGGGGTGCACAGGCACATACCGGGCTGTGTTTAGGGGTGTGCACAGGGACATACCGGGCTTGTGTCTATAGGGGTGCAAGGGCCATAACGGGCTGTGTTTAGGGGTGACAGGGCACATACCGGGCTGTGTCTATTAGGGAGTGCACAGGGCAAATTTACAGGGCTGTGTTTAGGGGGGCACAGGGAACGTAACCGGGCTGTGTTTAGGGGGTGCACAGGGCACGTACCGGCTGGGTTGCGGGGTTGCACAAGGGCACGTACCGGGCGTGTAGGGGGTGCACAGGGCACCTACCGGGCTGTGTTTAGGGTTTGTTGCAAGGGCACATACGGGGCTGTGTTTAGGGGGTGCACAGGGCACTACCGGGCGTCTATAGGGGGTGAACAGGCACATATATCGGGCTGTGTTTAGGGGGTGCAAAGGGGAAATACGGGCGTGTGTTAGGGGGTACACAGGGCACATACAGGGCTGTGTTTAGGGGGTGCACAGGGCCTCTACCCGGGCTGTGTCTATTAGGGTGCACAGGGCACATACCGGGCGGTGTTTATGGGGTGAAACTAGGGCACATACCGGGGCTGTGTTTAGGGGTGCACAGGGACATACCGGGCTGTGTCTATAGGGGTACACAGGCAATACCGGGCGTGTCTATCGGGTGCACAGAGGCACATACCGGGGTTCTGTTAGGGGGGCACAGCCGGCCACATACCGGGCTGTCTATGTAGGGGGTACAAAGGGCACATACCGGGCTGTGTTTAGGGGTGTGCACAGGGCACATACCGGGCTGTTATAGGGGGTACACAGGGACATACCGGGCTGGTTAGAGGGTGCACAGGGCACATCCGGGCTGTGTTTCGGGGTGCACAGGGCACATACCGGGCTGTGTTTATAGGGTGTGCACAGGGAACATACCGGGCTGTGTTTAGGGGGGTACATCAGGGCACATACCGGGCTGTGTCTAGGGGTGCACAGGGACAGACCGGGCTGTGTCTATAGGGGTGCACAGGGAACATTACTCGGGCCTGTGTTTGGGGATGAACAGGGCACAATACCGGGCTTGTTAGGGGGTGCACAGGGCACATTACCGGGCGTCTATAGGGGGTGCACTCAGGGCACATACGGGTTTGTCTATAGGGGGTACAAAGGGCACATACCGGGCTGTGTTAGGGGGTGCACAGGGCACATACCGGGATGTCTATAGGGGGTCACAGGGCAATACCGGGCTGTGTTTAGGGGGTGCACAGGGCACATACCGGGCTGTTTTTAGGGGGTGCACAGGGGAACCATACCGGGCTGTGTTTATAGGGGTGCACAGGGGTACATAACGGGCGGTTTTGTTTTAGGGGCTACACAGGTGCCACTACCGGGGCTGTGGTTATAGGGGTGCACAGCGGGTACATACGGCTGTGTTGAGGGGAGGTGCACAGGGCACATACCGGGCTGTGTTTATGGCGTGAGCAGGGCAAGTACCGGGCTGTGTTATGGGTTGCACAGGGCACCTTACCGGGCTGTGTTTATGGGGCACAGGGCACATACCGGCCTGTGTGCTATAGGGGTGCACAGGGCCACATACCGGGCTGGGTAGGGGTTTTGCAAAGGGCACATACAGGGCTGTGTTTAGGGAGTGACAGGGCACATACCGGGCTGGTCTTATAGGGGTGCCACAGGGCACATACCGGGCTGTGTTTAGCGGGGTGGCACAGGGCACATACCGGGTGTGTTTAGGGGGTGCAAACGGGAATATACGGGCTGTGTTTATGGGGTGCACAGGGCACATACCGGGCTGTGTTTATAGGGGTGCACAGGGCACATACCGGGCTGTGTCTATAGGGGTGCACAGGGCACATACCGGGCTGTGTCTATAGGGGTGCACAGGGCACATACCGGGCTGTGTTTAGGCGGTGAGCAGGGCACATACCGGGCTGTGTTTAGGGGGTGCACAGGGCACATACCGGGCTGTCTATGGGGGATACAAATGGGGTGTGTATGGGACACCCCGGCATCTCTAGGAGTCCGATCCCGTCTCGGCGTTTGATTGCTCACGCCTGGGCCCGCCCCGCCCCGCCCCACGGCGGGCGCCGCTCCCCGCGGCGTTGCGGTGACGTCACTCCCGGGTTGCGGTGACGTCACTGCCGCCGCTGCCTGGCGCGGGGCGCGCGCGGGACGGAGGGGGCGAGCGGCGGCGGCTCCGTGAGGGCTCCGGGCGGCTCCGTGAGGGCTCCGGGCGGTGAGGCTCCGGGCGGCTCACGTGAGGGCTCCGGCGGCTCCGTAGGGCCCGGGGCGGCGGCTGCGGGTGAGCGCGGCCGGGGGGCAGCGGGGACACGCGGGGCCTCCCCGCTCCGGGAGGGGCCGCGGGATGGTTCCCGCTCGGCCCCCCCGCTCCAGGGCCGGGCCTTTCTGCGGGCGCTGAGCGCGCACCGGAGCCCTCCCGGGCCTCGATCCGCCCTCGGCCGGGGCCGGCAGGGCTCCCCGGGGCCGTTCGGGCGGGGCTGGGCCCAGGCGGGGCCGTAACGGGGGCACGGAGCCGCCTCGGGTCCCGCCGCGGTCGGTGCCCCCAAACCCGGGCAGGGAGCGCAGCCTCCGGGCTCGGAGCCCTCCCGGTCCGGTTTTTCTGTCCGCGACTTAAACCCGTCGGGATTTGACCCGTTTCCAGCAGGATCGCTCCTCAAAGCACCCCCGGGGACCCGGCGGTGTCCCCATCCTCCCCGCTGCCGGGACATCGCGCTGTGCCGCCGGTGCCCCCGGGAGAGAAGGAGCTGCCGGCCCTGACCGGCGCCTCACCCCGTCCTCCCACGCTCCCCTCCCGTTACCTGCCCGCGGCACAGCCCCGGGACTCGGCAATTGCGGCACCTCCCTCCCGCCTGCCCTTGCGAAACCGGCCACGGTGGTTCCTCTTCCTCCCGCAGCGCAGCGGAGCCGCCCCGTCCCTCACCACAATCCCTGCGCCGTGTTGGGGATTCGTTCCCGGGGCTGGGGTCCCGACCGACCGCATCCCGGTTTCCCCAAAAGCGGCCGGTGGAGAGGGACGGGGAGCCGGGATGCGCTGACCCCGCGGCTCCCCCGCCTCCCCGTCCGGAGCCCTTTTAAGGCACAAAGGTGCTCATTGTACCGCCAGCAAATCCCTAATCCCCGCTCCAGCGGTGCCTGGCCTCGGAAGGGTGGCAGTGGGCTCCGTGCCTCCGTTCCCCACCGGGATCTGGGTTTGGATCACCGCGGGATGCCCACACAGCTCTCGGGAGAGGGAAACCCTCCCGAGGTTTTAGCTTTCCCCCTCCTCTTCATCCCGCTGCAGTGCCGGGGTTGTCGCCCCCGGTGTGGAGCCCGGTTCTCCCCGCGGGCTGGTTCCAGCTCGGGCCCAGGACATTAACAGGGCCCCTGTTAATGATCACCCTCTGACCTCTGGGCTGCAGGGAGCAAAGTCCCTCGGTGCCCGAGCCGAGCACCGCCTGCTCCGACGGGGATTTCACCGGGGCCTCTCTGCGAGCTGAGGTGGAAATTGGGGTGCCTGGTGCAGCCGGGCTGTGGGAGACAGTCTGGGGTGGTTTCAGCCGTCTCCTCAGAGATGTGCCCCTCATATCTCCCCCTTTTCCTGCCCCCAGCATGTTTCAGACTTTGTACAGCTATTTTTGGTGGGAACGGCTCTGGCTCCCGGAAAACCTCACCTGGGCTGACCTGGAGGACCGGGATGGGCGAGTTTATGCCAAAGCCTCTGACCTGTACATCACCCTCCCCTTGGCCTTCCTCTTCCTCGTTGTCCGGCACCTCTTTGAGACGTGAGTCCCTTCCCTGGGGGTGGGGATGGATCCTGAGCCCCTCACCTGGCTCTCCCCGTGCCCCGGGGGCTGTGGCCAAACCCTGGGATGTGGCACCTTGTGCTCAGCCTAGCTGGGGGTGCCCGTGGCACCCTGGGGGTCCTGACCCTCGCCACAAACCCACGTGCTCCTCCTTCCTCACACAAACGCGGCGTTTAGGGAGTGATGTGTCGGGCAAACAATGGGAACAGACACGCCTTTGTTGGGATCCAAGAGAAGGGGGGGCCGCCCTTCAGCAGAGTGGGGACAGCCAGTGACAGAGGGACCCAGGGGGGCTCCCCTGTGACAAAACCCACCCTGGAGAAGGTGCAGCACGATGGGGGGACCGAGGCACTGAGTGGTTGTGGGTCTTTGGGTGGCTTTGATGGGGCCAAATCATCCAGGTGACAGAAATGGGGACGTTTAACATCCCCATCTCCTTCCCCAGGTACGTGGCCACGCCACTGGCCGGGCTCCTGAACGTCAAGGAGAAGGTCCGGTTAAAAGCCACCCCCAATGCGGTGCTGGAGAAGTTTTACGCTGCCACCACCAAACACCCCAAGCAGGTGAGGGCTGGAGGCTCCGCTGTGGGGGTGAGGGGGGACAGAGCCAGGGCTGTGTGACACAATGGGGCTGTCCTGGTGTCCCCCAGGCCGACGTGGAGATGCTCTCCAAGAAGAGCGGCTGCACCGTGCGCCAGGTCGAGCGCTGGTTCCGCCGCCGCCGCAACCAGGACCGGCCCAGCCTGCTCAAGAAATTCCGTGAGGCCAGGTGAGACTTTCCTGCCTGATGTCACTGTCCCTCCACCCCCCGGGGGGGCTCTGGGAGCCCCAGCTTGGCCAGGAGCTGCCTGGGAGGGTGGGAAACTGGTGATCCAGGGCCGGTGGGTCCGTCCTCCTCCCTCCTGCTCCCCGGTGCCCGTCTGAGGACCGTCTGCTTCCTTTTTCCAGTTGGAGATTCACCTTTTACCTTATTGCTTTCATTGCTGGCATGGCTGTCATAGTGGATGTGAGTATTGCCCCCACCCCCAGGCTCTCCTGGCCCCCCGACCCCTCTGACTCCTCTGTCTCCCCATCCTGCAGAAACCCTGGTTCTACGACCTCCGGGAGGTGTGGAAGGGATACCCCATCCAGGTGAGCACAGATCCCATCCCAACAGCCAGCCCACGGCTTTTCCTGAGCACCAGGATCAGCTGGGAGATGCTGGAGGGTCTCTTGGCACCCCTGGGGCTTTGGGGGTCCCCAGGACACCCTGATGATGCCCACAGAAGGGGACCAAACCCCTCTGGGGGACACAGAGGACACCCCCCAACCTGTCCCTTGTCCCCAGAGCATGCTGCCCTCCCAGTACTGGTACTACATGATCGAGCTCTCCTTCTACTGGTCCCTGCTCTTCAGCATCGCCTCCGACGTCAAGCGCAAGGTGGGGGCTCTGGGAGGGAGTGGGGGACACTGGGAACATCTTGGCAGAGTTTTCCTCACCCTGGTGGTGGGCAGGAGGATGTGGGGCACACAGGGGCTGTGGGATGGGGGTTTGGTGTGGTGGCTGGGATCTGGGCTGCTGTAACCCCCCCATTGCTGGGCTCTCCTTTGCTTTGGGGACAGGACTTCAAAGAGCAAATCATCCACCACGTGGCCACCATCATCCTCATCAGCTTCTCCTGGTTTGCCAACTACATCCGGGCCGGGACACTCATCATGGCCCTGCACGACTCCTCGGATTATCTGCTGGAGGTTGGTGTGTCCCCTCCCCTGTTGTCACCATGTCCCCTGTGCTGTGTCACCTCCCCAGCTCACCCCCTTCTGCCCCTCCCAGTCTGCCAAAATGTTCAACTACGCCGGGTGGAGGAACACCTGTAACAACATCTTCATCGTTTTTGCTGCCGTCTTCATCATCACCCGCCTGGTCATCCTGCCCTTCTGGTGAGCTCTGGTGGGGAACGGGGAGAAACTGAGGCAGGGGCTGGGGGAGTCTCCCAGGGGGTGGGATGCTGGTTCTGTGCGTTATAGGAGTGGCTTTTCCTGGCAGGATCATGCACTGCACGGTGGTTTATCCGCTGGATCTCTACCCTGCCTTTTTTGGCTACTACTTCTTCAACTTCATGATGGTGGTGCTGCAGTCGCTGCACATCTTCTGGGCCTACCTCATCATCCGCATGGCCCAGAAGTTCATAACTGGAAAGGTGAGAGGGGACCTTGGGCCCATGGGGATGTCGTGAGGGGAAGGACCCGCTCGGGGTGGATGGAGGATGGGGTTTTGCAGGGGAGACCCCCAGATCCTGAACCCCAACTGCCCTTGGCTCCCCGGATCTTGGGAGAGCCCTCGATGGGGAAAAACTGCCGTGGTTGCAATGGGGAAACTGAGGCACGGCAGGAAAATGGGAGGGGAGGGGGGGGGCTGTTAACTGAAACCCCTTTTCCCCTCTGCCCAAAGGTGGTGGAGGATGAGCGGAGTGACCGTGAGGAGACAGACAACTCTGAGGAGGAGGAGGAGGTGGCCAAGAACGGGCCCCTCACCAATGGCCACCCTATCCTCAACAACAACCACCGCAAAACCGACTGAGTGCCCCGGCCCCGAGAGCTGCCACCTGCTGTGCCACCACCGGCCCGGCCCCTCTGGCATCCCGGAGTGGTGCCTGCCAGGCCCAGCCCCTCCGCAGCGGGGCTGCAGCTCTGCCTCACACTCACCGCTGGTGCCCTTCCACCTCTCACCTGCTGCCTTAATCCACTGCGGGTCCCCGGCCAGGCGGGGATCCCACCGGCAATGATTCCCAGCCCACCGGGGGCGGCTCCTGCTCGCCCCTCAGCCCCTGGGATTGGCTTTGGCCAAAGAGTTCGGCCCCAGCCCCTTGCTGGGCTCTTTGTTATTCCGACCTTCCCAACCATTCCTTCACCGGGAGGAGGGGGAAAAAAAAAAAGAAAAAATCCCCTTTCCCTGGGCTGTGTCCGGCTGGAAAAGCCGGTTGAAGCCCTGCTGCAGCGAACTGGGAGGGAGGAGCAGGGAATTCCTGGGTGTTTCAGTGCCTAAATGATGGGATGACACGATGGAAGGACTTGGGGGAAGGAAAGCTGCGGGGCTGAGTCACTCCTTGTGTCTCACAGAGTTTAATCCTCTCATTTCTCTTCAGTAAATGGATTTTTGAGTCTCTCCCTCTCCGTGGCCTCTCCCAGCTGTAACAGGACAAATTTCCAACTGATTTTTTTCCTTATTTTTTTTTTATTTTTTTTTTTTTCCTTTCCTTTCTATTTATTTGGAAGAAGGAGCCGGGCTTGGCTCTGTCTCCTGCATCCCCCGGGATGCTGTGAGACCTCCCAGCACGGAGGGGTGGGGGGAAAAAAAGGACCATTAACCAATGTCAGACCAAAACGTGTTTTGTTCTTGGTTTTGTTTTTTTTTTTTTTTTTTTAAATAAATAAAAGGTTAAATATATTAAAAGTTAAAAAAACAAACAAAAAAAAAACTAATAAACTTGGGTAAAAAAAAAAACAAAACAGGATTTGGGCATATTCTGTGGCCCTGGGGTGGTGGGGGATGTTGTTTTGGCATAGATTCTTTAGGCAGTGCTAAAAATGGGCAGAGTTGAGGATTTTGATGTTTTTTTTATATTTTTTTTTCTCCTAAAAGTTTCTCCAAGTCTTCAAGGCCAGGCTGGAGCGTGGGTTTGGGTTCCCTGAGGAGCTGCAGCCCCGCTGGGATGACAAAGCCTCCATTCAGGTGCACGCTCAGGATGGAACTGGAGCTCCAGGAGGCCCCAGAAAGGTTTTATTTTACAAAGAAAAAAAAAAAAACAAACAAAAAAACCCAGGAAAAACCCCAACAAGCCTCCCTTGTGCAGGGCTGCATTGAGCTTGGCTGGTGTTGGTTATGGGGGGTGGGATGGTTGGAACCCAGACTGGGTTTTTCCACATCAATAATGTGAGATTTCATCCCAGTTTTGTTCAAATTCTCTTTTATCCAGTTCTCAGGGTGGTTTTCTCAACTGTTTGGCTCTGCCCCCGGTGCCTTTCCTCCTCCCAAACAAAAAAAGGAAATCCAAACCCCCACACCTGGGTCTGTGTGTGGCTGCCAGAGCTGGTGATTTTCCACGTCCAGGTGCCCAAACCCTGCAGGGGTTTAGACCAAGTGACATTCTGGGAGGGTTGGAGATGGGGAGAAGCACCAGATCTGCTTCCTCAAGAAAATCCCAACCCTTTTCTCTGTGATTTTCCCAAGTGGAGGGTTTAAGGAGGGTTTGTTTTGAGGAAAGGTGGAAATGGGGGAGCTCCTTCTCCCTTTTCCTGGGCTCATCCCCCTCTGGCATTCTTCCTGCAAACCCCACAGAAACAAGGATTATGGCATTGGTTCAAAGCCTGCTTTTCCAGGGCTCTTTGCTGTGGCTCAAGCTGAGGGTAGGTTGTTTTTAATAGAAAAAAAATGCATTTTTATTGCTTTTTAACAACTAAAAGATTCTTTACAACAACTCACAGATGAAGACAGATACTTTTTGTCTTTTTTCACTTAAATCCTGATTGGTCCAGTCTTCCAGGGATTCTTTCCACCATCCTTCCTCCTACTTTCAAGGCCTCAGTCCCAACTGGGAAGCACTTCCTGGGAATACTGGGGAAGTGCTTGCTACTGGAAAAAAAAGGAGGTTCGTGCCTTAAATTTGGTGGGAAGCTGAAAGAGAGCAGGAAAAGCTCCTCCTTGAGGGAGCCTTGTTGTCTTGTGGGATAATTGGAGCCTCTGGAAGGTGGGAGAAGCCCAGGGGCTGGGAATCACCCTCCAGCACAGCCTGAATCCGTTCCTGCTCCTTGTCCATCTGTGGTTTTCCAGGTGAATGGGAGAATTGAGAACATCTTGAGAAGAAACTTTCCCCTCATTGAGGGAAAAGCGAGCACCAGGCTTCTGGAGAAGCTGGAAGGATGTGTTGGGAGCAGAGCTGGCTCAGAGCAGGCGGCCCCGGCAGTCGATGGCCCCGCAGCAGCACAGCAGCTCCTTGCCCTCCACGCTGCCAACCTCGTAGTTGTAATCCCAGGTCAGCTCCGTGCCAGCTCGGATCCTCCTGGGAAAGAAACAAAGCACGTGGGATAAGCCAGGAGAAAAGAAAAGACCTCTCTCTTCCAGAAAAAGGAGAAACTGGATGATAGAAGGAAGCCACGCTTCCATGTGAGCGCTCCAGGATAAGGTTGAGGCAGGCAGGGAGAAGGGGACAATGTTTCCTGATGAATCGTTGCCAGGAGGATTCCTGGAGGAGCAGAGAGGAACCACAAATGAGCAGGGATTCACCACAAATCAAAGATTTGGGAGTAAAACAAAAAGGGAAATTGGCTGCTCCACACCTCGCTGCCCTTTGGGAAGGTGTAAAACCGGGGAAAATCACATCAGGATCTCCAGCACAAGAGAGAGCATTTCACCTGACACCAAGGTTTTCTCTGCACAGGAATGATGGGAAACTGGGAATGGGGTTTGCAGGAGCAGGGAACACCCAGCCCTGGCCCTGAAGCACCAAAGGCCAGGAATCCTCAGCCCCTCCCAGCCCTGCAGGACTCACTTGCTGGCGAAGAAGGCGACCCAGGGGAAGCGAAGGTCGTGGGTGTCCACAAAGACATTCTGCACGAAGAGGTTTGGGGTGCAGCTGTGCTGTAATGGCAACAGGGAAGAAGAAAGAGCCTGAGCTGCTGCCCGGGCAGGGAAGCTGAGCTGCCAGCACTGAGCACAGCTTTTATAAACAAGCAGCATTCCTGGTTTGCCCGCCGCATCCAGCGGAATCCTGCTGGAACAGGCTGCACGCCCCGGGGTGAGTCATAAGATCCACACTCAAAGGTAACGGGCTCTGGAAGGACTGAGGGCTCTGGAAGGACTGACAGAACCCTTCCTGCTCCCACCAGGCCACAACAGCTGCTGTTTCACTCCGGAAGGTGCATCATCATCATCATCATCATCCTCCTGAACTGCTTTTTAGCTAACCCTGTTTTTAGCTAACCCTGGGAAGGGAGGAGCAGCCTCAGCGAGCAGACAGCTGAGCCCCGAGGTGTCCCTTGTGCCCCACTCACGTTGAGGTAGCGGCCCAGGTTGCCCTCGAGTTTGGCATCGATGATGTAGCAGTTCTCCTCGCCGTCGTAGAACTGGCGGGTGCTGCGGCGCACGGGCCCCGCGCTCTCGCCCTTGTCGGCCGCCGCCAGCGGCGTGGATTTGATGGCAATGCCGTGGGTGGATTTGAGGGCGAAGCCTCGCGTGGATTTCACAGCCACCTGTCTCTTCACAGGACCTGCCGTGATGAGATGGAGCCTTTGTTTCAGCAGAGGAATCTAGGGCAGTGCTGTCCTCGACCCCCCCCTGCTCGCCTCAGATGGTGGCAAACCCCTCAGAGCTAAAACACCATTCCAGGATTTCTGCTGGAATCAATCCAGCCCAACCTGCAGACCCACTGTCAGCCTCACTGTTGCTTTTTTTTCACAATACCCAAAAATATCTGGTTTTGAGGAGCGGATTTTGCAGTCTTGTCTTGCCAAACACATGGGGAAGGTTCCAACCTCAGCTGTGGGACACAGCAGGAGCAGCTGCTACGGCCTCACAAACCCTTCCTGGTGTTTTCCAACCAAAACTTCTCACCCTCAGTCATCATCTCCCCCCTCACCTGAGCCAGATGATGGATTTTTCTTGTCCTCCCCTTCCTCCTCCTCAGATCCTGAGGAAATGGTCTGGATGTCGTCGCTGTCGTTGGTGGTGCCCGGGGCCTGCCCTGCCCTGTGCTCCCCGTCACTGTCGGTGCTGCTCGACAGTGTCAGCACATCCTGGGGGACAGGAACAGCTCCTGGAGTGCATCCAAACCTCTCTTTTCCCCAGGAATACAGTGCTCTCCCCTCCAGCTCACCCTCCCTGCTCCAGGAAACCCTTTGGAAGGGGATCCTCGTCCCCCTCTGGACACCACATCCCACAAGTCAATGTTTGGAACAGCTGTGGGTGTTTGGGAAGGAGCTGCTGAGTTCTGCTTGATGTCCTGAAGTCCCCAGAAAACAAGGATTGCTCCTCAGGATGGCTTCCCCCAGATGGCTGTGCCAAATAATGGGTCCCAGGTGTGCAAACCAAGGTGCCAAATCCAACCCAAATTCCAGACTCTCCTCTTTTTTTTGATTGTTGAGATCCACGGAAGACACCCCCCCCGCAAAATCCAAAGGAAATCAACAGCCCTCCAGGAAATCACAGCTACAACCACAAACCCTGTGCTCGACTGGGAACCAAAGGCAGAAAATAACCCCAAATAAAGGACTCCCCTGCCAGGCTGGGGGTCCCACTCACCTCTGAGGGGGGTGGCAGGGCCAGGGATCGCCGGCGGCTGTGCAGCAGCACTGTCCCACTCACTGGCCTCTGGATCCCCTCCAGCCTGGGGGGACAGGGGTTGTAGCCATATCTCCTGCCCAGACTGCTCAGCCTGTGGGGTTGGGACAGGAGCAGGTGACATCTGGATCTCCAGGGAAATTGTCCTCAGGACAGGCACGGCAGGGACAGGAAAACAAGATTTCAGAAAACTTACCCAGGAATTTTGGTTGATTCTTCAGGTTCCTGCAGAGGGGAGAAGCACAGGAGATTGGAATCTCTCCCTTCTCAAGCACTCACCAGCCTTTCCATGGAATTGTTCCCCAAAATGCCAGGCCAGGAGTGAGACCCTGCCTGTCCCCATGCTCAGTGTGACACCCAGTGACACCCAGCATGGAGATGCCCCTCCCTGGGGCACTCCAAGTGCCCTCCCTGGAGCAGGGGGTGGACAGGGACCACCTCTATGTCCCAGCTGTCCCCAGCTGTGTCCCTCAGGTCCCCAGGCAGGAGGATATTCAGCTCTGCTTGCATCAAGTGATTTCTGTAGCCTCTTGTGTCACAAACCTCCCTGTCCCACCAGAGAAGCCAGTGGAGCTGAGCATGAGGACATCCAACAGCCCCACAGCCCCCCTGGATGTGCTGTGTGGGGAGAAAAGCCACTGGAGCACGAGCACATCCCTGCCTTTAACTTTTCCCATTCCCTCATCTCTCCCTCACCTCCTTCTTGGCTGTCTTTGCTTCTCCATTCAGATCTCCCGGGGTGGGAGCAGAGCCCTTCTCCCTCTCTGCAGGAATTTCCATTTTCACAGCTTTGGCTTCTCCCCCTTCGCCCACCCTGAAGGAGGAGGCGGCGACGCCGTCCTGGAAGCTCTCGGCCACGCTGTTAGAACTCAGCCACGAGACCACTTTGTTCTTGGAGGTCTCCTCAGACACAGACAGCTTACAGGGGGGGGCCGTGGTGGGCTCGTCGTGGCCGAGGGGCCGTGTGAGCCCCGAATCCTTGGAGGCTGTCTCCGAGGGGCCGTGGTCGCGCTGGCCGCGCGTCTGCCGCCGCGTGGCGTAGCTGCGCAGCACCGAGCTCGTGCTGAAGTTCTCGTCCTTGCAGAAGTTGTCGTCGGAGCTGTCCTCGTTGGATTCCTCCAGCTCCTCCGTGCCAGTGTTCTCCTCGTCGTCGTCGTCGTCCTTGAGGTCCACGCCGCTGTTGTCCGAGGAGCACTTGGCGTCGCTCTCGTAGCCCTCCTTGAAGTTCTCCACGCTCTCGATGTGGTCCAGGTTGGCAAAGTATTCATCACCCATCTCCAGGCCTTCTTTGTCAGCGAAGTCATCCGTCAGGATTTTCCCTGAGGGGGCAGAAAACAAAGGGTGAGTTTTCTGGGATGAGATTCAATTTTATCTGAGGAGACAACAGGGATGACACCGCTTTATTCCAAAGCTGGGCTGGGAAAGGACAGCATAACCCTGTCTCTTGGTGTAACAAAACCCTGAAGCTTGTGGTTGAGCTACAATCAAGGTTTTCAGCCCAGAGCAGATCAAGCAGAGCCTTGGAAGGGCTGGGGGAGCACAGAGGCAGCAGCTCTGGCTGTGCCTGTGGGCAGCTCTGTTCCAGAGCCAATGCAACCTCAGTGCAACTTCTGCATCTCATGGGCTGTGCCAGGCCCGGCCGGTTTGCTGAGCAGAGGAAGCAGGGCAGAGGTTGGGTCACCTCAAGGACAGCCCAGGGGACATCTTGTGACGCTGGCACTGCCACCATGAGGTTACTGCAGCGTCGGGCAGGTTCATTGGCTCAGCTTTTACCCTCCAGTCCCCAAAACTGGTGTGGCAAGAGCTTCACAGCCCTTCAGCTGTGCTTTGGAATCACTGAGGCTGGAAGAGCTTCTGAGTCCAACTGTTTCCCCCCCAGCACTGCCAAAGCCACCACTGAGCCACGTCCCCAAGTGCCACATCCATATGCTTTGGAGCACTTTCAGGGACAGTGACTCTACCACCTCCCTGGGCAGCCTGTGGCCACCCTCTCAGGAAGAAATTTTCCTGAATGTCCAACTTAAATCTCCCCAGAGCGTTGCAGAGAGCCAAAAGGTCCCCCCTGAGCCACCTTTTCTTCAGGATGAGCTTCCTCAGGAGTTGTCCAGACCCTTCCCCCAGCTCCATTCCCATCTCTGGCTACCCTCTCTTTCCACAGAAGAGGTTTCCAAGTGCCAGGTGAGCTCTCACCTGCGTAGATGCAGACAAAGGAGCCTTTGGCGATGTCATCGAGGCAGCGAATGCCCCAACCTTTGTTCTGGGTCTTGAAGAGCTGCAGCCGCACCTGCAGGCCGTGCTGGACCAGGCGGTTGGTGCACATGTTCACGTTGCACTTGCACCTCTTGTTGCACTCGTAAACGCTGCAAGAAAGGAGAAGGGTGACAACTTCCAGGATAAAGAAACGTGCCAAAGTCTGTGGCTGTTGGCAGTGCTGGGGTTATGCACAGAGATCCCAAAGGACCAGGCTTGGAGCACATGGACAGTGCCTCTGCACACGTTGTGGATGATCCTCACGGCCCCTTCCAACCCAAACCACTGGCAGAAGAACCAAGTCCAGGGGCAGGTGGTCACATCTGCACTGGGATACCCAGGATCAATTCCCTCTCAGTGGATCTGGGGTTGGTGCTTGTGAGGGCTCTGCTCACCCTGTTGGGAGACATTCCTCCAGTCGCTTGTGCTGGTAGCCTGAGTTGGGGTTGATTTGCCCTCCAGGGGTGCAGCCACTGGCCTGGATGGTCAGCTGCTGACAGGCACACCTGGATCTGCAGAGAGACACAGGAAAACCCATGAGTTACGCCTCTAGCATCAGTCTGGAGACAGGAAAAGAAATCACATCTTTAGGCAGAGATGGACACAAAGGATTTCACTTGGAATCAAATCAAGAGAAGTGCATTTCTCATCCCTGGAAGTATCCAAAGCCAGGCCGGATGTAGCTTGGAACAACCTGGGACAGTAGAAGGTGTGCCTGCCCACGTCAGGAGTTAGAACTGGGTGATTTTTAATGTCCCTTCCAACCCAAACCATGAAACTTGCAACGGCCTGACTTGCATGGGTTTAAATCTCACAGCAGATCCACCTCGGGGTGTTCCCTGGGCACCTCACACAGTCCCAGTGCTGTCCCTCACCAAGGAGCAATCACCTACTTGTCTCTGCAGCCATCCTTGCAATCACAGCCCACGAGGAATTCCCAGCTGGTGTTGATGTACACCCCTTTCCCGGGAATCCTCTCCTTGCTGTAGGCCACCTGCGGGGGCGGCGTGTTGTCGATCTCATTGACACAAGACAGGGGCACATCCTCCTTGCCCTTAGTGATGTCGGCGATGTAATAATAAGGTTTATAGGGCTGAAACTTGCGATCCACCAGCACGTAAGGGTCCAGGCAGAACATCTCCAAGAACAGGAAGTCACAATCCGTCTCGAAGAGGTAACGCTCGATCTCCTGCATGGAACGCAGGCAGAGCCCACAGGGTGTTTTGTAGAGCACGTGGAAAACCATCTTGCGGTTGACGCAGCGCCGAGCCGTCATGCGACGGAAATCGTAGAGCAGCGGGATCAGCAGCGGGTTGCGGCTGCGGTACTGATCGCTGCGGATGGGTCGGACCCGTGCCAGGCAGGTGTAGCTGCACACGTGGGGGAGGTAGAAGAGCTTTTCCAGAGGGGCACGGTAGGATGGTTCGTTGGGAACGCGGTCCATCATCCCGTGGAAGGGTTGGGAGGGGCCGCTGCTAGGGAGACTGAGGGGAGGGAAGAGATGGGGTTAAGGAAATAAGGTGAGATCGTGGAAGGTTAGGGAGTAACATCTAGTAGAGGTTTCAAAAAAATAGATTCTCAACCTATTTATAGGGGTTTTCAGTCAGCTGGGCAGGTGGACAAGAGCCCAGGTGGGCCCAGATGGGCAACAGCACCTGGCTTAGACTGGCCACAGTGTGACCAGCGGGACCTGGGTGGTCAGGCATTGCAAGGTGGTGAAATCACCATCCCTGTAAATGCCCAAAGCACAAGTGCACGTGGCACTTGGGGACACGGCTCAGTGGTGGCCTTGGCAGCGCTGGGGGGGACTTTATGAACTCAGAGGCTTTTGCAGCTGCAGTCATTCCACCACTCTATGATGTGAGCTGCTGAATCCACACAGACCCCACACGTATCCCACCATCCCAGAGGGGAGGACTCAGGGATGTGTCCCACCCAGAGCTCTGCTCACCGGTGCTGTGGGGCTGGCAGTGCCCTCCCGGCCGCTGGGGTGTCCCCAAGGACAGGGGAGGATGGGGACGAGTGTCCAGAGCCCACGGAGCCAGGACGGAAGGAAGTGCTTTTCTTGGCCACCTGCTTTCTGCCCTGGGCCAGCTGGGTGTCGGAGCATCTGCAGGAGGAAAGAAGCAGCTGATTTGGAACATGGAAAAGCAACTGGTGGGAATCAAAATAACACTGCTCCGATGGAATTCAGAAAGCCAGGAGAATCCCAGCAGTGGCTTTTTTCCTAGTAAGTGTGAAAATCAGCCCATTTCTGCTACAGCAATGCCACAGTCACTCCAAATTTCAGAACTCAGTTACAGCTCCAAGTGACTTCTGATTTTGAAATGAGGCAAGGGTAACAAGGATGCCCAAGGTCTTTATGTCAGGAAGCTGGACAAACCAGGCCATGAAGAAACCCCTGGATTAGCAGAAACCAGAGTTTCCAGAGGCCCAAGCAGGCCTGAGTGGGAGGAACAAATCCAGAGGATTCTCTTGCAAGGACTAAGAAACAAGATAAGATTGTGCAAGGGAATGTAATAACATCCCTGATGAAAGACCTACTAGAGGCTCAAAAAAAACCAGGTTCTCAACCCATTTCAGGGGTTTTCAATCAGTTGCAGGTTTCCAGACCATTCCAGGAGGTTTTCAATCCATTTACATCAATAAAACAGAAAACCACCCCAAACCAGCCACTGAAGAGGAAAAACAGTGACCTTTTTGGGGAGAAAGGGAGGCAAAGAGAGCAGGAAGGGGTGAGGGTTTCTGCCAACAGCTGCCTGAAAGCAAAGCGTTCAAACACAACTCAAAACAAGCAAGAGGAAAAATGGGCTTAAACCAGTCAGGAGCGGTGACAACACCGAGAAGAACTTGAAAGAGGGGGAAGAGACCCAGGCTTTCCTCAGAGGAAACAAAACACCAGAGTGAGGAGACTGTTCTCAGTTTTAATAATCTGAAATCCAAGTGTTTGAACCCCAGAGAATCCCTGGCACCAGCACGGACACAGCCAGGCCTGCGCTGCCTCCTGCTCCTCTTCAGGGGCAGTTCAGATTTAAAGGCAGGGAGGCAGCTGCACAAAACCCACATCCTAAAGCCAAGCCCTCTGTGGGGAGAGGGAAAAAATTCCTTGTAAGCACTGCAAGGCCTGAATGGGAAAAGATTTGGTGATGACAGATGGGGCTGCAGGTCCAGTTTGGTCATCTTTGTGCTGTGACACTGCCCATGATCCCGGGGTGTCCCAGTCCCAGCCCAGCTCTTCCCTGCAAATGGGGAACCTGCAGGGCTGGGTGTGCATTCCAGGACCTCCTTCAGCATCCAGGAGCTCTCTGGTGTTATGGAAAAGGTGATGTTCTTGTGGCTTCTGCTCCCAAATCCTGGTCAGATCAGCACAGAGGGAGCATTTGCAGGGGTCAATTCAGTTATATTGCACTGCTGCTTGGAGAGGAGCCCCCCAAGACCCCCGGCTGGGGCAGGTGGGATTTGAGCTATACCTGGAGAGCCTGTGGGGAGTAAAGATTGACCACCTGCACAGGCTGCTCACACCTAGGACACGTCCTGCCTCCCTCTTGCCTCACCAACAGGGCACAGTCACAGCAGAAGACATGCTGGCACGGGGCCAGGAGGCTGAAAATCCGGATGGGAAATCCACAGTGCTGGCAAAAATGAACTGGGAGAGCTTCTCCCTCCCCTAAAAAGTCACCGAGCACATTCCCAGGCTCCTAGGTGGCCTCCAACACGCTCCCTTCATCACCAAGCCGAGCTCCTCCTTCCTCCAGGCCTCCTTCAGCCTGCAGCTCCGGGAATGTCCCCCTTGGGCCCCTGGCAGCAGCTTGGCTGTGGATTGCTCCGTGCCCACCGGGACCCACCACTGATCCCGAATTCCCAGCGAGGTCAGCGAGCAGGTCAGTCCAAGTGGAGGGACACAAGGCAGCCGGGGGCCAGTGCCTGGATCGTGACACGAGGGAGCAATTCAGACTTTGGGAAGAGAAGGAGCAAAGGTCTAATTTGGAAAGGCAAACGCGAAGCTTTAGCCCTGAGGTGGAAGAGTTGGCTCGGGGAGTGTTGGCTCTCAGCTCCCGCCCCCAGTTATTCATCCAGCAGCTTTAGGTCAGAGTTTTCCCCCAAGATCAAGATTAAAGCCATGGAGGAAACCTGCACCTGAGGATTCCTCTGCACAGAAAAGGTGGTGCCTGAGAGCTGAGAGCTGGAGACAAGCAAAGAGGTGCTGGAAGTGCTCTGGTACTTACTCCATCTCTGCAGGCTGAGGAGATGCAGGACGTGCAGCTGGTGGCTCTGGAGTCTTGTACTGGGGACCAGCTCCTGCTAAATCCTGGGTGTACTGGACCACAGGGCCCTTGCTCCTCACAGCACCTGGTGGGGAAGGTGAAAAATCCAAGAGTCAACAGGAAAAATCCTTAATGTTATCCCAAGCTGGCTGTACGGGTCTGAAAACATTGACCTGTGCCTGGAAGGAACCAAAACAGAGGGATTTGGGATTGATGATGGGTTATTGCTGAGCATAGCAACTCCCCCAAAAATTCTGGTCACTTCACCCAAGTGCAGTTTGGTTTTGTGGCATTATTCCAGGAGAAAAATCCCACTGGAAATCTAAATCTCCTATGCCAGAGGGAAAAAACCCTGGAAAACTAAATCTCCTGTGCCAGGGAAAAAGACACGCTGGAAATGTGAAATCTCCTGTCAGAAGAAAATAAAAAAACAAAACCTGGAAATCTGAAATCTCCAGGAGTTCTACCAAAAAAAACCACCAAATCCAAACCACCCTCCAGTTAAATCTCAGGATCTAAATGAAATCAAAAGATGGCACCAACCAACATTGGGACGAGTCCTGGTCTGCCCACTTTGCTTCTTTTCCTGGGTGGAAGCTGTGGAAGTTTTCATGCTGAACATGGGCTCGAGGCGTGTGGAGCCTCGGTAAATCCATTCACAACGTCTGTCCTCTTGGGGGAACGAGAAGGAAACATTCACAGTTCCCATGGGAAGAGCTTCCTGAGGTCAGACACAAAGAGAAAACAGGGAGACGACAATGAGTATTGATAAACAGCAGAACCACGCAATTATTAATTGCTCTCTAATTAGGGAAAACTTCCTGGAAAGGGTGTTCATGCCCCGGAAGGCTGACCAGGGCAATGGTGGAGTCATTATCCATGGAATTGTCCAAAACCCTTGTGGATGTGGCACTTGGGCACGCGGTTCAGGTTCTTCCAACCTCAATATTTCCATGATTAGCCCAGAAAACAGAACTGGATCAGATCCTCAGCCTCATATTTAATCCTAATGGGAGAAGGGAAATTCCTACCAGGAAAAGGATTTTCACCAGACTTCCATCCACTTCTTCCACTCTGGATTTCCACCAGGTGCCTTCCCACTCAGTTTTGATCAGCTGCCCATTCTTCAGCAGTACCATGGGCCGGTTGGGGTAGGCAGTGATGTATTCCTCAATGAAATCCCGACAGGAAACATCCTCAATGTCTTCCCAGGGTTTTTTCACTGAAAAGGACACGTGGGAGAAAGGGAATAAGACAAGACAGAGATAATATTTAATTCCTTTTTATTTTTTTTTTTTTTTTAGGATATCCCAGGTGCATTTTCTACTAAGGTCAATCAAGGATTGATTGATTGATTGATTGATTGACTGAGTGATCCTAAAGGCTGCAATGTTGGTGCTGGGCCATCCTAAACCCACCCTGGCAATAAAGCAGGATTTCAGAGGTCTTCAGACTCAGCACCAAAAGGGACATGCCTGTTTTTGGACCCAAGCTCTTCCAAAGACCCCAAATCTCTGCAAGCCAGGAGGGGAAGGGATCACTCACGTGACCGGCAGACCGGGTACAGCTCCCACTCCTTCACGTACGACGCGTAGCCATCGTCAAAGAAAATCAGGAACCTGGAAAACAAATGGGAATTAGGAATGGCAGCTGAAGAGAACACAGTTCTAGACCATGGAATGGGAAGTGGAGAACCTCTCCTGCTCCTCCTGAAGATATCCCAGTCCTGGATGAGGAGAGAATGAAGAGCTCCAAATGTTCCCTGTGCTCCCCAAGGCTGCTCAGAAAGCACAATTCTCAGCCAGGCTCTTTCCCTCTGCTCTGAATCCCCTCTGTGCCCCAGGAAAGGGAGATAAAGGAAAATAAAATGTTTAATTGCTCCTGGTTTCTGCAGGGAAGATGGATAAGGCACCCACTTAGTGCCTCTGAGTAATGACTCCAGGCCCTGGAGCCGTACAAAAGCTGCAGGATGAGGGATCAGCAACACAACTAGGAGAAATGTTGTGATTTGAGTATCAAATTCAGCTCATTTTCTTATTAAACACGGATCAGATAAAATCCAGCACCATTTGCATCAGATCCAGGGGATTAAATCCTTTATTCATCTCTTCAGGAAGACCACAAACCTTTATTTTAATCAATCAGAGCAGCCTTGCCCCTTCTTTATTCCTACAAAAACTGTTCCAAACCTGCTCTTTCTCCTCCTGAAGAGCTCTGGCAACACCACTGCCACTCTGTCCTTCCAGGGCTCTTATTTCCTCCCACTGTTTCATGCCTCAAGCAGCCCAGAGCCAACATTTGGGTGATAATTTGGATACATCAGCAGATCTAACTCCTGACTCAGGGCCATGAGCAAAGAGTGGAAACTCCACCCTGAGTTTCAGAGATAAGAAAGATGAAAAAAGTCATAACTGCACTCCTGGGGAGGACACAATTCAGCACCTGAAGGGTTTATTCAAAGAGATTCTTTTTTTTTTTTTTTTTTGTCTAAAACAAAAAAAACCTCAGAGATGGGGACACATGACCATGGGAAATAAGGAATACCTGTCTTTATTCTTGACGTTGGGGGTCTCAGCCACGATCCCAGCATAGAGCCACATCTGATTGCCATCCTTGTACCTGGCCACCACCCTCCTGCCCACGTGGTACCTCTCAGCAGTCGGGTGGTAATCGTAGGCAATGTGGTTGCCCGAGAGCAAACTCTTTCCTTTGTTATCAAATTTCACTTTGTATTTCTTGCCAGTACCTGGAAAGACATTTTAAGGGGAACAGAAGATAGATAAAGGGGAAAAAACGAACAAAAGCCGGGTGATTTCACAGCAGAATTCCAACGCTCTGGGTCACTCTGATATCATTTATTCAGCATTAACTCAGAATTCACTTAAAAGCCTTTCAGGATTTAACTTGGAGGGTGAAGCAGTGGCAGTGTGTTGCTCCCACAGTCCCTTCCAGGTGACATCAGGTGCTCTGACACTTTTTAATCCAGGTTTCTCACCCAAAATCCTGGGAAAACCCCATGCACGGCACATACCGACCGTCTGGATGGCAATCAACGTCCCCTTGTGCCACGTCTTGGTTCTTTTTTTTCCCAAAATCCTCATGCCCACTTTGAGGTCCCCATCAGTGTTGAGATCATTGCCAGGGGCTGCAGGGACAGTGACGGGCTGGGCAATGCCAGGAGATTCCTGAGGGGGTTGTGCATCTACCGAGGAACAACAGCAGAAAGTCATTCCTAAATCACCCAAAGATCCCTGCTAGGCACACAGCTGGAAGAACAGCTCTGGAAGAAAAATTCCTGCTGTCCTTCCACTCAGACAGCCCAAGCACCTCCTTTTTTTACTGAATGAAAACAACTTGGAAAAAAACCAGGAACACAGAATCAATATACCCTAAATTAAAACAGCAGTTTGGGATGGCTAAATACAAATGGAGATTTCCAGCAGGGAAAGCAGATTATTGTTTTGGGAAGGAAAGGCTCAGGGTCAGGGCACCCAGGCTTTGGAAACTCCCACACCTTTCTGTGCTTCCTGCAAGTTTGTTTTCTTGTTCACTGCATCCATGAATTTTGCAACATCCCGGGCAGATTTCCTCATGGCAACCATTGCTTCCCGCAGCTGGAGAAAAGAGAGGGGAAACATGGAGAAACTTTGGGGTTTTTTGCACCCAACAGAACACTGAATCTCAGGAAAACCCCACATGAGGAAATATCTCTAGCCAGGGCTTCCCCACTCACCAGACTCTGATCCCTGGAGATTCTGGGACTGCTGCTGCCTGTGAGTGAAGAGAAAACAGCGGTTTCAAATATTTTTTTGCGAAAAAAAAATCCATCCTAATTAAATCACAAGAAAGAAGAGGGAACAGGGAAAAGCCCCCATCCCAAATCCCTGCCAGAAAATCCACCCAAACAAGGCTTTTCCTCAGCCACCTCTCCTAACATGAGATCAGCTGATGGGGACAACAGTGAGGCAGGTGGGAAAAGGGTGAAATCCCAGTCTGGGACTCCAGGAATTCCAGGGAATGAACAGGATGTGGCAGATGCTCCCCAGGAGCTAAGAGCTTCTCCCACCCCTTCCCCTGGCAGTGCTGGGGACACTGAACTGTGCTTCCAGCCCAAGTCCACGCTCATGACATCGTCATCCTCCTCATCCGGGATCTCGATCACTTCCGTGGCTGCCGGTGCCTCGTCCTCCGAGCTGCTCTCCCGGTACTGCAGGCCCATCATGGAGTACAGCTCCTTGGCCAGTGTCTCGCTCTTGTTGATGGCCCTGGGGGAAGGAAACCAAGCTGTGGCTCCTGAATTCCACAGGGACAGCCAGGAATTACCCCTGAGTGAAGGGGAAGGGTCTGAAGCCTTGGTGGGAAGCTGCCAATGTCCCTCGTTACCCACCCACAGCATGGCTCAGAGGGAACAGCCCCTCACATCCCCCTCCTCGGAATTCTGGCTCCCTCCAGGCCCAACAAACCTCATGGCATCGTCAATGAGCTGGTCAACGTGGGCCACCTCCTCCTCCTTGTGCCTCATGCACTGCTCCAGCTCCTCCAGCTGCTGCTTCCGCTGCCTCACCCACTCGGAATTCTCCACCTCTTTGTCGATGATCTCCTGGAGCTCCTCCAAGGAGATTCCCAGCTCCTCCATCACCTCCTGCTGCAGCTCTTGGACATCCTGGGAATCCATCTCTGCCGCACCTGAGGGTGCAACGGGTGAGGGGAGGTATGGAGGAAGGGGGTGTGAGGAAGAGAGAGGAGGACAGGGAAGGGAGGGAAGTCATGGGAGCTCCCCTACCCTTTCCCACCTTCCCCTCATCGTCCCCTGCGCCAATGTCCCCTCACAGCACCCCCGGTCCCCTCAGAGCATCCCCGGTCCCCTCAGAGCACCCCCGGTCCCCTCAGAGTCCGCCAAGTCCCCTCACAGCATCCCCGGTCCCCTCAGAGCATCCCCGGTCCCCTCAGAGCATCCCCGGTCCCCTCACAGCATCCCCGGTCCCCTCACAGCATCC
>JAGMWU010000029.1:4197182-4230319 GCA_018697195.1 Certhia americana
TCCCAATCCCAATCCCAATCCCAATCCCAATCCCAATCCCAGTCCCAATCCCAGTCCCATTCCCAATCCCATTCCCAATCCCAGTCCCAATCCCAATCCCAGTCCCAATCCCACTGTTACGTGACGTCACCACCACTCCCCACTTTAACCACGCCCCCTCCAGGAAGCCCCGCCTCCTCCCCGTGGGGGCGGGACCCAGCCGCGTTCGCACCGCCCCCTGACCGTGCCCTCCGCTTGTTCCCGCCCCCAGCCCTCCACTTGGACCAATAGCAGCGCCGCATCTCCCCGCGTCCCTCCTCCCGCCCCCGCGCTTGAACCAATAGGAGGCCGTTTCGGCGCTGGCCCCGCCCCCGTGCCGGCGGGGCCGTGAGGCCGGCGGAGGTTTTCCTGCGCCGCCATCTTGGCTCGGCGGAGCGCAGCGAGGAGGGGGCGGCCCGGGACCCCCGCCATGGCCGCCACCGCCGCCAGCGCGGGTGAGCTCGGCCGCGGCGGCACGAGCGGAGCTCAGGGGAGGGCGTGAGGGGGATGAAGGGGTGCGCGGGGCTCTGAGGGGGGGCTCTGCCGGGTGAGGGAGGCCTGAGAGGACCCACGGGCTCTCAAGGGGCCCTGGAAGGCTGAGGGCGACCCTCAGGGGTGGGGACCGTCATGAGGAGCTCTGAGGAGGGGCCCTGAGGGGCTAAAGGGGTCCTGGAGGGGCTGCCAGGGGCGTGAGGGGCCCTGCCAGGGTTGTGAGGAGGCCCCCGAGGTTTGTGCATTTGTGCTTTTCTGGGCTGCATTTCCATCATCATTCGTTTGGATTTGGTTTTCCTTGACGGCTTCTGTCGGGTTTAGCTCCCTTTTTGGGCTGTGCCGCACTGAGGTTTTCTTAATTCCCGACCGAAACTGCTGCCCTGGTGTGGAGGTTTGGCACAAATCTGGCTCTGAGCTCTGTGAGGGCGGGGAGGGCCCGGAGCAAAATGTTCCCTAATTTTGTAAAATGTTCCCTCATTTCCCTCATCCACCTCAGGCTGGTCCCCGGAGTCCGCAGCTCCCTAATGCACGGGAAGCTGGGAGCTGGTGAGCCCTGATTCTTGCCAAAAAAAATAACCCCAGATACGTGATTTTATCAATTTCCTGACTAAACTGCTCTGAAATGAGCTTGTATCCAGATTAACCCAGCATCTGTGAAGTCGTAATGGATTTACAACGTGGTGTCTGAGATCAGAAAATGAGTTTATTTGTGTTTTTGGGGGGGGTTTATTTTAGTTTTAGCCTGTGCTTTGTGGCTCCTCGTGTGGCTTGCAGGTCGTGCGACACGCTCAGGTTTATCCAGGAGTGTTCAGTGACACTGCTGAAGGGTTCTGGGGCTTTATTTTAACATTTTAGGAAGGTTTTGTGGCTTTTGTTGGTGAGAAAACGCACTGGGGACTCAGACCATCCAGTTTAGGAGGAAGGAAGATCCTTGTGGGTTTAAACAGTTCTTCAAGCATTTGTGGAAGTGGAGTCTTCAGGGTTACTTTTGTTTGTTTTTTTTTTCTTTTTTGCATAATAAGAAAGTTTTAAATTCTGAAGGAAAAGAAAAAAGGATTTTCAACATCTGTGTTTAATATTTATAATCACGGGCAGAGTGAGCAATAATTACTCAACCCTTTTACACAGAGGGGGAAATACACAAACAGTAAACACGGAGATTCTTAGGGGAATAAATTCTGAAGAATTCTCACAAACAATGTCTTCACTGCAACCCCTCAGCGGTGGAAGAAACATTCTTTTCTTAAATTTCTATATTTCTTCTTGGAGAAGATTCCCATGGGGATGAAAGTGCTGAGCTGGCGTTGCATGGGAAACTCAAACAAGCTCAAAACCTCCTACTTGCTGCAAAAAAAATCAATTTAATGTACCCCAGACGTAGAAATTGAGACGTTTTGTAAATAAAAAGCCATCAAAGCAGAAATATCAAAGCTTTACAGTTGCGAGTGAAATGCAGAGTAGTTTTAATTCTGCTTTATCTGATCCCAAACTTTTGGGGCAGCTCACAAATGGATAAATTTAAAGCAAATCTTGTGAGATTTGATCTCCAAACGTGAGCCTGGCAAATAACCCCCTGCTAAAGCTTCTGCAGCATAAAACACCAATTTTGTACAATAAAAACATATTTCAAAGCTGCAGCAGCCCCTCTCGTAAATCACAGCTGGGGATATTTGCTGTAATTTTATTTTGGAGCCTTTTTTTTTTTTTTGCCCTGTGGTTGCAGCAGTTTTTCCCAAGAGAGCCGGGCTGGGAGCCTGGAGCAGGAGGGAAGGCGTTGGGATTTTCTCTGGGTTACAAATATTTCTCTGCTCCTCTCTCTTCTGGCCTTAATTAGATCCAAACCGTGGTGTGGGGAAGCAGGGATTGGTTTTGGGAAGGGCTGGGACACAGCCCCAGAGATGTTGGAAACCCACCTGGGATTTCTTGGAGCTCTTTACCTGGACACCTCCAGGGATGGTGACTCCAGCACTGCCCTGGGCTGTTCAACGCCCTTTCCTGGCAGGAATTTTCCCTGCTATCCACCCTAAAAACCTCTCCTGGTGCAACTTGGAGCTGTTTCCCCTCCTTTTGTTGTTCTCTGGGAGCAAAGCCTGACCCAGCTGGCTCCTGCCTCCTTCCAGGGAGTTCAAGCTCCACCAGGAATTCACCTCAGTGCCCGCGTGTTGGGGAGAAAACAGAAGTTGGGGAGGAATCTTTGTGTTCCTGTGGGTTTCCCAGAAATCCCAAAAAACTCCAGAGCTCTTGCCATGCCATCTCCCTGCTTGTGTTGTCCCTGATTTTGGGAGGGGGTGGCAGAGAGGCTGTGGCCACACTGAGTGTCCCTGCAGAGCTGAGTGGTGACAAGTTTTGGTGCTGGATCTGTCCTGGGCTTCACTTCATCCACACCAGGGAAATGTTTCTCAGGGGAGGAACTGAGTCCTGCTATGAAGCAGGTTCCTCGTGGGCTGCTGAATCCTCCAATCTTGGAGGCTTGGAAAGCAATTCCCTGTGTCCCCCTCAGCCCTGCGTGGAGCTGGGTCTGGAGAAATGTGTGCTGTCACTTCCTTCCCCTGCCCAGGGCGGAAATTCCTTCCCCTCAAGAAAGGGATTCTCCTCTGTGCTCCAAGAAACTTCATTTCTGTTCCCACCATATTCAGATGTGGCTGGGGAAAGGGAGGAACCCTCCTGACCTGCTTTATTTCCACTTGGAACTTCGTTTTGTTGAACCAAATCCTTGGATGTCACCTTGGGACTTCACTTGGAAATAAGGGATGGGGCACAGCGGTATCTGAGTGATCCAAAACCAAGCAGAAAGGAGATGGGGAAGGGTTTCCACCTCTGGTTTTTTCTTTTGTTGTTGTTCTCCAGATGTATTTTGGAATTCCAGAGGATCCTGGTGTTTTGTTGCTGGAGCTGGATGGGCTGTGCTCACTCCCACTGTTGGTTGGGATTGTTGTTGTTGGCTCCTTCAGCTGCCAAGCCTCGAGTTGGATGCTTATTGTAGTCACCCCTGGGAAATCCTATGGATTGGGCAAGGGAAAAGCTTCCTCAGCAATGCCAGCTGCTTGGAGGAAAAACAAACCAGGCAGGCAGAGAGGCTGGGAATGTTAATGTGGTAAAATACGTTTAATTTTGGCAGAAATACCAGAATTTTTGGGAGCGTGTTCGCTGTGAGGTCCAGACACACCGCAGAGGTGATTGTACAGCTCCTCTTTTAGCTGTAAATAAAGCAATATCCAACTCTGGAAGTGAAATTAAACTCTCGTTGGACTCAAATCTACCTTTGGCAAGTGGGGAAGAACTTGCAAACCCTAGCTTAAAGCCCACGTTCTCCTTAATTCATTAAACCTGACCTCAGTTCTTCACTTTGTCCCCCCAGTTGGGGCTGTTTCCTGCCCAGTGCTGCTGGGGGTGGTCTGGGAAGCCAAATACTGGGGGTTTTGGGGGTGTCTGGGTGCCTTTGAGGTCCCTCTGCTTTGCTAAAGCTGAAGTGGTTTAGGGGCTGCATCAGGCTCAGTTTGCAAAGGTTGTGGTGGAGATTTTTGGGCTGGAGCGACTTTTGGGGTTGTCTCACAGCACATCCACAAACCCACAACTCCTAATGTAAGCACGGAGCTGAGTTATTTCAGAAAAAAAAAAAAAACAGGAAAAAATGGTTTATAGCGGATTTAAAAACTCATTTTCTGATGTGGAACAGACTGTTTGAATGCAGAGGAACATTGGTTGATGCTGAGATGAGCAAGCTCTGAAAAACTGCAGATCCTGTTACTCGTGCTCCTGAAAAATACAGGAAAATGGAATGCTGGAATCACAGACTGGTTTGGGGTGGAAGGGACTGTAGAGATCACCTGGGCCATGGCAGGGACATCTCCAGGGTGCTTCAGGAACTTGTGGAAGAGCACAGGCAGGTCAGTGATGGTGCCCGTGGTGCCTACTGGTGTGTACTGGTGAAGACCAGAAGTGATCAGCTGAGCAGTGATGACTTTGGAGGTGCTTTAGGAGAATTTTGGTTCATTCTTTGTCTCAGATTGCAAACTAAACCCTCTGCGAGTTGGTGTCATCAGGGAAACTCGCAGCTCTGCTCCTCCTTCATCCTTCAACCCCAGCCCCTTCCCTGCTCCCACCAAGCTCCTCCTCTCTCCCAAAAAGAGACCACATCTTTTTATTTTGGCAGCCTCAGCTCTCCAGCTGAGGAAGCAGCGTGTGCTCCTCTCTGGGAGCTCCCCTGGGTGCAGCAGATGAAAGGACACGAGCACACATTGCCCCAGATCCAGCCCCAGCAGATGCTGACACACAGCTGCTTCTGCTGGGGAGTGTTCCACTGAACCAGAGGGCTTTGGATGTGATCCTGCTTGATTTCCCTGATTTTTTTCCACTCCTGTTTAGAGATGGCAGCTGATGTTTCCTCGCTGGGTGCAGCTGTTGGCTCCGGGAGCTCCGGGTCGGGAGCCCAGGCTGGAGGAGCTGTTGCTCAGAGGCCCAGCAAGAGACGGCCAGGGTGAGTGAGGGAGAGTTGGGGCTGTGGGAAAAAGGCTTTTTTGAGGAAGTTTTGTTCTCCAGAAAGAGCCCTCGGCTCACAGAAAGAGCTGTGTCTTTGCTCTGAGAAGTTTCCTGGTTCCTTCAGGTGGGCTCTGTCCAGTCCTTCCCCTTTATGGTCCCAGCTCCACCTCTTGAAGAGGGGTTTAAGTGATGTATTCAGAGGGAATTAAAAGCTTTGCACCTCATAGAAGGAGCAAATGTACACCAAGGATTGAGGAGCTGCTGCAAGACCTGGGGGAACGGAGAATATTTGGGTTTTGGGGCATTACTCCAGCCTCTGCAGCTGTGCCTTCCCTGGGAGGGATGGGGGGAAACCACAATGTGGGAGGCTTTTTGTTTGCTAAAAACGCCTTTGGAAATTCAAAGGGAGTTGAGTGGCTGTTCCCAGATTTCTGGCACAAAGAAATTGCCTCAGAATTTTCAAGCAAACTGAAATTTGTCTCTGTGCCCCTCCCAGTCACTCAAACTTTTTCCTTCAGCCCACGTTTTCTGATGCTCCCACTCCCCTGCAGCTCCTCCCATGCTACCTGCTCTGCTGCATCTGGAGTTTTCCATCCCAAAAGGAACAGTGAAAAGTCTTCTGTCCTCCCACGTGAACTGGTCAGAAATGGGGGTTTGGCCCTCTGGGAGCAAACACTGCACAAACTGAACTTTTAAATGCACCCAATCCAGGCTTTTGAGCTGGGAATGCTCCATCTGGAGGGTATTTCTGGTCCCTGATTCTCCTAGGAGATCCAGGCTTTTGGAACAGAAGGCTGGGATGTAGTGGATGCTCCAAGTGGATTTTCCTCCTTTGGAACTGTTTTTCCTGGCTTTGTTCCTGATAGACACCTAAAAGAAGCCACTTTCTTGGTTGTTTCACGTTAGGATCACTAAATTGCATTGAGATTGTTTAATTTTTCCTTTCAGGAATCATCTGCATTCGTGGGGACAGACAGAAAAGTAATTTAAAGGAGAAACCACTTAGTTAACAGTAACTGTTAGCTGTTAGTTAACAGTTTTTTTCTGTTTTTCAGGCTTGATTTTGATGATGATGGAGAAGGGAACAGTAAATTCCTCAGGTGAGGGAGAGCAAAGCAGCCAGAAGTTTCTGTCCTATGGTCTGACTGTATCTGTGTTTTCCCTGGAGCAAGATCTTTCTGCTCCTGTGGTTTTTCCTCTCTGGGAATTGCTCTAGTTCATCAAACCCTTCCCTTTCTCCCAGTCAGCAATATTCCTCCATCTCTGTGGCTTTTGTTACTGCCTCAGACATTGTTAATTAATCCTCATCTGTTGTAAGGATGCTTCAGTTCCAGAGACATCCTTATTGCTGAGGACTTGGCCAGGCTGTGAGGGTCTCCTCGTGATCCATATGGAACACAGAAGAGTTGGAATATCTTTTGTCATTTATTTGTAGCCTCACTGCATGGTTTAGGATTGAATAACTCCAGTGATACTGAAATTCCCTGCGCTCCCGTGCTTTAAGGATGGCCATGGAAAGGTTTCAGGATGGTGAATGTAGGATTTACCAAGAGAAACCCTTGGATGGAGGTCCTGATTTGGGCTACCTTTATCTTCCAAGTGCAGTTTAATCTATTTCTTGGTACGAGATTAAATTGAGTGTGATCCCACCATCCTTGATTGGAATGTGCTGTGCAAAACCCTGTGGAGGTGATGCCAATAATTCCCTCACAGTATTTGTAGTGATCATTGTCCTGTCCTGCACGGCTCAAGCTGGCCTTTTTAACCCCAAAAAAAGGCATTTTTTGTGGGAGTTACTAAACCTTGTTTTCTCAGTGGTTTTTTTGGGGGGAAAGAAGAAAGTGTAAACACTTTAACCTCTCCCCCTTCTCCTAGATGTGATGATGACCCGATGCCAAACGATAAAGAGAGATTTGCCAGGTAAGAATTTGTTGACTTCAAAGCTTTTTGTGCCAAAAAAACCTTAATATGAGAGGGATCCTGCAGCACCCTTCTCACAATCATCTCTCTTTGAAGGTGCTCCAAGGGATCCACACATACTCCTTGATGTTTTTTGGACCAGTTCATTGAGTGTGACAATGACATTCCTCTTTTTCACCATTCTTTCAGCTCTGGCCTTGGACTCTCATTCTTTTCTCCTGCTCATGAAACTTGCAGAGATTCAAAGTTTCCTGCTTAGTACTAGTTTTCCTTGAACAGGGTTTCCTGGCACACGTGGTTTGAGTGTTTTGTGGGGACTTACACGAAAGCTCTACAAACTGGGGGGGGTTCTGGACATTGCAGGGAATGCTTTGATCAGTTTTTGGTGTCTGACACTATCTCTGAGTGTTGGGACTGAGCCCGTGGTATTTTATTTGTAGCTCCATTCCCTTCTCTGGACACACTCCAGCCCATCAATGTTCCTCTTGCCAGGAGGGGCCCAAAATTCCCCTCAGGATTTGGGGGGGGGTCACTGTCCTGCTGTTACCTGCCAAAGGGCTACAGAGAATTCCAAGCTGGGATTCTCCAGCTTTTTAGGTGGTTTGAGTCCTTCTGAAGTCCAGCAAATCAAAAATATGCTAGAAATATCAGAATACATCTAATACTAGAAATAAACAAATTAGAACTAGGTCACAGCCTCAGAAAATGGTTTAAAACTCCAACACATCAGGCACCAATTTAATGTGGAATGTTACAAACTAATGGCTGTTTTATTTTATGGAATTGCTCCTCTGCAAAACAGACCTGTCCCTAGGCTGGGTTTCCTAGTCCATCTTTCCATTTTTTTTTTTTTCCATTTCTTTCAACTTTTTTTCCATTTTTAGCTTAGCTGGCTAATTTTATTTTTAGGTCTGATGATGAGCAGAGTTCAGCGGATAAGGAGAGACTTGCCAGGTAGGAGAATGGAGATTTCAAGCATGGACAAGCAGAGTTTTTCCTTTCCTTAATGTTTCTCTAGGCATCCCTTCTTCTTTTTTTTTTTTTTTCTTTTTTTTTTTTCCCCTCCTTCCCTCATCTGCTGAAGAGGATTTAACAGACTTCTGGAAATGGCTTTGGAATTGGGATTAGGAGGGGAAAGGCATTGAGGAAAGGCACACCTCATCCTTGGAAGAATGCTTTTAGGGAATGCATGAAAGGATTTATTTACCAAAGGCCACAGGGTTGGGCTCCTGCTTCCACCTGTAGCTTTGCTTACCTGTGCTGAACACAGTTCCTCTTGTCCTGGGTTGAGGTGCCAGGTTGTCCATCTGGGAAGGTTTTGTGTCCTGGGAATGCTGTTGAACTCGCAGAACAGGCAGGAAAAGGTGTGTTAGCTCAGGTGTTTTCTTTCCAGGAAAGGTGGTATCACTGGAAACAGGATTTAATTTTTCCCTGAGTTTCTGTTAGTAATTAGTGAGAGACTGTGCCTGAAACCTGAACAGTCACCTGGAATGCTGCACTAGGAATCCAGGAATGGGCCCTGAGGACACCTGTGCCCACGTGCAGGTGATTTTATCTCCTGTGCACACCTGCAGCAGCCTTAACACCTGTACCTTTCGTTTGCCACCTTGCAAACTTCAGCCAGTTTGGGGCAGTTTTGTCTTTAAACCGAAACCTGACCCCCCCAGAGTGCCTTTGCTGACTTCACTGAGCTGTGCTGAAATGTTGGAGGAGATCAGGAAGGCACAGAGGTGAGGCCTGGGAATACAGGGAACAGCAAAGCCTTCCAAAGGTTTGTTCCCAGGAGCCTGTAGTAAAGAACATTTCAGAGAACCATGGAGTGGTTTGGCTTGGAAGGAACCTTAGAGCTCATCTCCTTCATGGCAGGGACACCCTCCTCTATCCCAGGTTGCTCCAAGCCTCATCCAGTCCAGCCTTGGACACTTCCAGGGATGGGGCAGTCACAGCTTCTCTGTGCAGAGCCTCACCACCCTCACAGGGAACAATTCCTTCCCAAAATCCCATCTAGCCCTGCCCTGTGTCAATGGAAAGCCATTCCCTGTGTCCTGTCCCTCCAACCGTTGCTCCCAGTCCCTGTCCAGCTCTCTTGGAGCCCCTTTAGGCACTGGACAGCCTTCTTGTCCCCCAGGATGGATAATTCCAGTCCTCCCATCCTTTCCTCATGGCAGAGTGACAGTGGGGAAGGGAAATGTGAATGTCTGGTGTTTCCCCAGTAGCTTTTGTAATTGAAAGATCTTTGTTTTTCACACCTGAGTGTAGAGTTTAGAGAAGCTGCCTGATTCAGAGGTGGGGTCACTGAATGTCTGCACACACCTTGTAGTGAGAAGTGCTCCATTTCTGTATTTATCCTGTTTATTCACCTGCCTATCCTTGCTCCTTCCAACACTTCCATCTCCTTTCACTTCCCACCACGTGCTTCCTTGCACCTGATCCATCCTTCTGTATAGGAAACCTGGCTTTTAAGCTCTGTTTTGGAAAACTGACCTTAGGAACCCAGTTAAATTACATATCCTGGATAAAAGAACCAAGTTCTGGTCTGTGGGACTGATGGGGAACCGTGCCCTGTGAGCCAAAGGGGTGCCAAGAGCCTCTTTAGGTGGCACCAATGGCCACAGTGCCTCTTTAGAGGTCGGTGCCACCAGCCAGGTGTTGCCTGGTCCTGGTCTGCCCAGGTTGGTTGGCCTTGATCATCTGTGCAGAAATGAGGGGTGACCTGCTTGGAGGCTTTCCCTGCTGGGATAGTGAAAGGGCTCTTTGGTGTCACTGAGAAGTGGCTTCCCAAAGCACTGCAAGGTGAGACCCAGCTCATTCAGGTCACTCAGAATCCTGGGGTGGCTGGGGTTGGAGGGAGCCTTAGAGTTCACCCACACACCTCCCACTAGCCCAGGTTGCCCAAAAGAGCAGGTGCCCAAGTTTTAGCTGCAAACCTGGTGGGTCTGATGGTGCAGGTGATCTCACCCACCATCAGAAGGACAGTGTTGAGGTCACCTGCAGTGAGCTGAGCCCACTTTGGGAGCAGAGGAGCAATTCCTTTGGCTTCCTGCAGCGTTGTGTGGTGGATGGGGAAGGTTAGCCCAGCACCTCGCTGTCCCCAGCTTCCAGAGAGCTGCTGTGACTTCGAGGAAGGTCCAGGTGTAGCCTCTCCTCCTTTGCCCCTCTCTCCACATCCCCTGTGCACGCCCAGCATGTGAGGCTTGACTCCTAATCCTGACGACCCCGATGCATCTCTGTGTGTCACACCCGTGCGAGCGCTGACGTGGGGACGCGTCTGAACCTCCACCTCCCACCCCTGGGAACTTCACCTTCCTCCTTTTCTCCTCCTCCACCTCTGGCAGGGAGAACCACAGCGAGATCGAGCGCAGGAGGAGGAACAAGATGACAGCCTACATCACGGAGCTGTCGGACATGGTGCCCACGTGCAGCGCCCTGGCCCGCAAACCCGACAAGCTGACCATCCTACGCATGGCCGTGTCCCACATGAAATCCCTGCGTGGTACTGGCAACACCTCCACAGATGGCACCTACAAACCCTCCTTTCTCACCGACCAGGTCTCTGCCTCTCGGGTTTTTATGTGCTGTTGTTCTTCCTAAGAGTGTAAAAGTCTTTTGCCCAGCCCCGAGATCGAAGGAAAAGACCGAGAGCTGTCTCCTCTGCTTTTCCAAGGCTGTTTATTTTTTCCTTATCTGTACAGTTTCTTCTCTGACCCACAGAGATCTGTTCTGCAGGTCAGCTCAGGGGAATAACCCTGCCCCGAAGGTGATGAACATCTTTATACTAAAAATTATGTGTGCTATATTTACAAAAGATCCCCAATACCTGGCTCCCGTGTTAGAAGGACAGGCTCTACTCTGAGCCAACCAAAGATGCCCATGCCACAGAGGAAAATGGTGAAGGAGAAGAAGAAGGAAGAAACCCCAAAGCCACGTGGAGACTCCGTTTTGTGTTTTTTGCTTATCAGTCTAAATACTACATAAATCTACTTTTCACCCAGTGCAGAGCTAATTATCACCCTACTTAAACTCCCGTGGTTTGTAATTCTTCACACAGTGGTGGTAATTTCTCCCAGGGGCTGAAATCAAAGGCACAGAAGTCCTTGACTCCTTGCCAAGGCTTCCCAGCCCCCTGCCCAGGTCTGGAATCACTCAGGACAGTCGAAGGAGTGTTCTGGACTCCAACATCTGCCCATATAAAAAATTCCTCTTTTTTATTAAGCCCCCTTAAGATCCTGAAAGGCCACAGTCAGGTCTCCCTGAAGCCTTCTGATCTGTTTAGTGGGAATTACAGCAGTCAGAGGGCAGAATTAAACAATGAGCGTGGGTGGGGAAAAAAGTCCAAACCCAGGGTGTGTTTTAGCTGTGGAGTTGAGAGGTGTCTGTGTGTCTCCAGGAGCTCAAACACCTGATCCTGGAGGCAGCTGATGGCTTCCTGTTCATCGTGTCCTGCGAGACGGGGCGCGTGGTTTACGTGTCGGACTCGGTGACGCCGGTGCTGAACCAGCCTCAGTCCGAGTGGTTCGGCAGCACCTTGTACGAGCAGGTGCACCCCGACGACGTGGGCAAGCTGAGGGAGCAGCTCTCCACCTCCGAGAACGCCCTCACAGGTACAGCAGCCCTGGCAGGGATGTGAGGGGCTGGCAGGTGGGAGAACCTGCAAAGGACTTGGATTAAACCCTTCCCTTTGTAGAGGGAACCAAGCCCTGGTGCCTTTCTACCAAGGATGCTGCAGCCCCCCCCGAGAATGCATCTAAAGGTATCCCCAGTGACACTCGTGTCCTGCCAGTTCCCAGTACGTTAGCTGGTGCCACACCTGTCTTGGTGGAAGGACTCACAGTGCAGCAGCAGCTCCTTTTTCCTTCTTGGTTTTTTTTTTTCAGGTCGAATCCTCGATTTGAAGACAGGGACTGTGAAGAAGGAAGGGCAGCAGTCCATGAGGATGTGCATGGGCTCCCGGAGATCTTTCATCTGCCGAATGAGGTAGGAAGGAATTCCCTGGGGAAACCTCTGAGCCTGAAGCCAAACTTCCTCCCTAACCCTGGTCCCTTCTATGCTTTTATTTCAGCTTTTTTGGGGCTCATTTTGATGTAGACACGATAGACCAGGCTTTCCCTACAGTCAACTTCTTGAGATGTTTGTTTGCCCTGTTACTGTATAAAATCCAGTTTAAAAAACCAATTAATTTTACCCCCAAGTGTCACCTCCCTTGAGTTCTGCAGAATGAAGGGTTTCTGTGATGGAAATTCCTCTTATTCAAGATACCCAGATTATTTTCGTGTTGATCAAGAAAGATCAAATCCCTTTCTAACCCTGGTGCAGGTGTGGCAACAGCTCCGTGGATCCAGTCGCTGTCAATCGTCTCAGCTTCATGAGGAATCGCTGCAGGTAAATGATACATAAATAACATGTATACATCCAGCAGAAAAATACCACAGCTAAACACCTTGCCTCACCTTCCCCCGCTGCAGCACAACCTGTTTTTCTCTCCCAAGGAATGGTTTAGGTGCAGCCAAGGATGGAGAACCTCACTACGTTGTCGTTCACTGCACGGGCTACATCAAAGCCTGGCCCCCAGCAGGTAATGATTCACCTTGTGTTCAGGTGGGCTGGGTTTAAGAGCACGTGGTCTAAAGTTGCCATTCCAGGAGCTGAATGTGCCAGGAAGTGCTTTGCAAACGTTATCTATGACTTTTATTTGAAGATTGACCTAATTTTTGCAGGTGAAGCAGCAGAGATCTCTGCCTGTAGAGGATGAAAATAATATTGAACTGTCTGATGTGCAGCTTTTGCTGAAATTCAGAGATTTTCATTCCTTCTGGTGAAAAAAGGGGGGAAGGGGGCACCTTAATTGATGAAATCCCTTCATGGGGAGGGGTATTGAGTTACAAACCAGGGCTGAGAGAAGTCTTGAAGTCCATTCCTTTGAAATGAGCCATTTTTCCTGTTCTAACCTTGCTGGAATTTTTCATCCTCCCCTTCCCAGGTGTTTCCCTCCCTGATGATGACCCCGACGCTGGCCAGGGCAGCAAGTTCTGCCTCGTGGCCATTGGCAGGCTCCAGGTGAGCACCCTGTTCCTCTTTTCCAACATTGCTTTGTCCTGGGAGTCCCCAGATTTCAACTGTTCTGTCTGAAAACATTCCCCGATGGCCACAAATCCCAGTGCAGGGCTGACAGCTCAGGGACAGCAAGGCTTGATGACTCTCCCTTGTGTTCCTGGCAGGTGACCAGCTCCCCCAACTGCACAGACATGAACAATGTTTGCCAGCCCACAGAATTCATCTCCCGACACAACACCGAAGGAATTTTCACCTTCATCGACCACCGGTGCGTGGCCACCGTGGGTTACCAACCCCAGGTGAGGTCCTTTAGGAGCTTTTAAAGGAAAAAGTGCTCTTTAAACTTATTTTTCCTTCTAAATCATGGCTCTGCTTGTCCAACAGAGCTGATAAACCATGCCCAGGGTTTAACCCAGACATGTGTTTCTTCTCCACTGGTTGCTTTTCCATGTGTTTTTCCAAGTCCTTTGATCGTGGGAAGGCTGGATGTCTCTGGATTATGTCAGATGTCAATTAAAGCCATTTTGGCCTCAAACTGAGTTAAAGATCAAACATTAATCAACAGCTGTTGTGCTTTTCTTTTAAAAAACAGCACACCAGCTCTTGTGCTTGGGTTGTATAACAGGGATTTGGGGGGAAGGAGCAGGAACTACCTGTCCAAAGATGGATTGATTATGGAATCTGCCTGCCAGATGAACTGACTCAATCTCTCACAATTCCTTGAAAAATAGGAACTTTTGGGGAAGGACATTGTGGACTTCTGCCATCCAGAAGACCAGCAGCTTTTACGGGACAGTTTTCAACAGGTAAAAGCATTGTAGCTGCCCTCTGCATGCAGGGTGGAATTCAGATTGGACTTCATTCCAAGACTGGAATATCTTGGTGCTTGCAAAGCAACGAAATTGACTGGAAAACCAAGGAAGAAAAACAAAGCTTAGATAATTCTCCTGTGCAAACAGTTACAGATACATCATTAAATGCAAAATTAAACAGAAGCATCTGATGTCTTAACTCCTGAATCCAGTCTTAACTCCAACTCTGGCTGCTGGTCCAGTCGGTTTTTAGGGCCAGGGATGTGGCTCCCAAGTGCCTGCTTGACTTGGCTGAAACCCTGGTTCATCTCTAGGGCCCAGCCCAGTGCTGCAGAACCCGCAGTGGAGGTGGTTTTCTTGCCCTGTTGTCGTTACTGTTATTTCTGAGGGCCTTGGACTGGTGGCAGGGCAGGTAAGGCTGCCCCTGTGGTTTCATGACTCCAAAAACCAGCTGCTCATATCCATTGCTCCAAACCGTTGGAATGGGAAGCGACAGCATGTGTTTCATTTCTTGGAGGCTTTTTTCATACATATCACCAGTGCAATGAGATAAAAGAGGAGTGAAGCCAAAAAGGGGATTTTCCATTCCCCTCCTGTATCCTTGATAGGAATCAAGCTATCCCAAGGGAATAGTGCCATTTAGTTTGGGAAGTTTGAGATGTGGTGGTCCAGGTTTGAGGCAAAGGGCCATCGCAGGGGTCTGGGTGGGGAATTCGTGCTCAGGTTGCTCTTCCCCACCTTTGAATCAGGTGCTACTGATGTAATTCCTTTTTTTTTTTTGGTTTTTTTTTAGGTGGTGAAGTTAAAAGGCCAGGTTCTGTCAGTCATGTTCCGCTTCCGATCCAAGAACAGGGAATGGCTGTGGATGAGAACCAGCTCGTTCACCTTCCAGAACCCCTACTCAGATGAGATCGAGTACATCATCTGCACCAACACCAACGTCAAGTGAGTACCTGGAGGTGGCTCTCAGTCCAGAATAACCCAGAACTGAGGAACCTAAGCCTCTCCCTCTCACGAACTTCCCAGCAATTTGCACAACCATGAAAAGTTCCAAAGTCCCTCCAGCTCCAGACACTGGAGGACTACAAAGTACAGGAATTACTATGCCTTTGGCTGTCTTGTGTGGCTTAACAAGCTTCCAAAATTCATCTCCAGCAGTGCCTGAAATTAGGGAAATCTGCCTTAGAATGCTCCTGGATTCCTGTGACAGCCCAAAGGGTCCCATCTTTGGGAATGGTCAGAGCTGCCCTCTCTTGCCATTAGGGAGCTTGCAATTGTGCCTCTGTGTGATCTAGAGCTCCAGGCTTGGCAAGGGCAGCTCCAGCAGGCAAACAGAAGGCTGAATTGCCTGGGAAAGGGAAATCCAGGATGTTTTTGCCATGAGGCAAAGTAGCAGTGCTTCCCTACAGGGCTGAAGTCTGCTGCAGGCCGGATTTCCTGCCCCACGTCAGAGCTTTCTCTTTGAACTTCTTCATTCCACACACACAGCCATTCCCACATCCAGAATCCTAAAATCCCTGTGGAAGTTGAGAGCAGAGCAGCAGTGTCTGTGTGGTTGTGTTTGAGATGTGCAGGGACTGAGTATGGAGGAGGCAGGCACAGCCCTCACATCTGGAGCATCCTATTCCATGACCCCACCTTTCAAGGAAACCAAGTGGAAACTCACTCAAAAACCCCTTCACTCAAACAGGGTTTTACATCTTGTCCCAGACAGGCACGCCCTGTTACACACAGGACCCAGCTTTGCTACCCTTTGGGACTTTTTAAATCTCTTTTTAATGTGTTTGCTTTGAAGGAATTCAAGCCAGGAGTCCCGGCCTGCCCTGGCAAACTCCATGCCAAGGCCTCAGCTGGGGCAGAGCGTCAGCCTTCCCCTGGACATGGGCACGGCCCCACTGCCCTCAAGGTCAGGAGGAGCTCAGCTCCTTTCCCATTTCCACCTTCCCTTCCCACACCCTTCATTCCCAAATTCCCCTCTCTGCAGCCAGGAACTCCAGGCTGACAAATCCCTGGTGTAACCACCCAGAGCTGTTCCCTTGGGAATTATCTTTGGCCGCCTGTGTTCCCTTGTTACAGACACTTTCTATTTTAGGCAGCAACAGCCACCTCAGGCAGAGCTGGAAGTGGGCCCAGGAAGGGAGAGCTTGGCTGGTTACGAGCACTCACAGGTGAGTCCAGAAGGATTTGGGCACTCCCTGTTTGTTGTCCTGCACTGTTTAAGTCACCCTTTTGCTGGGGGTTTAAAGGTGGTGGCACCAGGTTGAGGTGAGGTTTGAAGGGAAGGTGTTTCTGCCTTGGGTGTTGCTCCATTCCAGTATTTATCACGTGGAATTGTAGAATCACAGAATAATTTGGGTTGGAAGGAACCTTAAAGCCCATCCACTTCCACCTCCTGCCATGGGCAGGGACATCTTCCACCAGATCAGATTGCTCCAAGCCCTGTCCAGCCTGGCCTTGGACACTTCCAGGGATGTGACTGGGCATCCTGAACGGCCCTGCTGTCCCAAAACAGCACATCAGAATCCTGTCGCTGTTTGACAAGAAATGAACCACACGCATGACAACTCTTCACAGAGAAGGGAGGAAAAAGAGGGAGTTTATTGTGGGACCTCAATAGATATAACTTTCTGAAGGTAGCCCAGGATTGGAGAATAGAGTACAACCTCTCTAATCCTCCCAGGTCAAACTAAGAGTCCATCAAATCTCGCTTCCTCTAGAGAGGAATGCAAAAGCAATTGTTGCTTACAAAAAATGTGTGTGAGAAACTGACTCCAAGAATTCCAAACATCAGAAAGCTAGAGAAACATGCAAAAACAGGGTGACAGAATCCCTCAGCTGCTCCTTGTGCTCATCTCCTCTGCGAGGTGTGAGCAGCTGTGCCACGTCTTGTTCCCAGGTGCCCGTCCAGGCTGGGAGCGCTGCCGGCCCCGAGCACAGCAAGCCCCTGGAGAAGGCTGAGAGCCTGTTCAGCCAGGAACGGGATCCCCGTTTTGGGGAGATCTTCCCTGGCATCAGCACAGGTGGGTCAGCAGCACGGAGGGTCTGCTCCTCCTGCCTGCCCTGGGCACGTCCTCCCTGCTTGTCCCTGCGGAGCAGTTTTCCCTTCTCCCAGTCTGCACTGGATTCTCTGACCCCAGAGAACTCCGTGCGAGTTTACTAGAAAATGGAGAGGAAATCAAATTAAACAGGATTTAACAAAATCATCTGGAGTCTGTGTCTGGAGAAGGAACAAAGGAGTCTTCCTTCGCACAGACACGTCTCTTCTAACTGGTTCTTTTTTCCCTGTTCCTGAGATGTCCCAGCCCAAAAATGACTTGTGCTCTCTCCACAGATGAGAGCAAAGCTATCCCTGCCAGCACCATGCCAGCCAACCCGCCCCTCTTTGCCCAGGGAAACACCTTCACTGCTGCACGGCCCACTGAGAACTTCAGGTGAGGCTTCACCTGCCCAGCTCCTGCCCCCGTTCTCTGTTTCCTCTGCTGTGCCTTGGACATACCCAGGATCTGAGCGCCCACAACCCCAGCAACTCCTCTCAGTTGTTTCCCAATATAGAACCATGGAATCATTTAGGTTGGAAAGGCCCTCTGAGATCATCAAATCCAATTGTTAACCCCTGTCCCCGGGTGCCACCTCCACACATTCTTGGGGCACTCCAGGGATGACCACTCCACCCTTCCCAGATAACACAGTTAGCCCAACTCTTGGGCTCATTTCCCTCCACCAATAACTTGAGCCAGAAGGTTTTGGTGCCTCTTCCTCCTCTAAATGCTATTGCATGGCCTCAGAAGCCTTTTGTGTTGCAGGAGCAGCAGCATGGTCCCTCCAGTGAACATCATCCAGCAGCAGCAGCAGCAGCCCTCGCCCGCCAGCCGGATCTTACCCCAGATTTCCCGCCACTCCACCCCAGCTCAGGTCAGCGGGACCACCTGGGCTCCAGGGACACGGCCGGTGTTCACACCCCAGGTAGCACAGCCCAAACCCTCAGGTGCAGGCCCTGGGTCCCCGCTGCCTTCCAGACCTTGCTCTCCGTGGGGAACCATCCTGCTTCCACTCTCCGGCGCTGCGTGTCCGTGTGCTTCCTCCTTCAGGGCTAATCGGGCAACTCCTCCCTGAGCTGAGGGTCGGGGTGCATCCAGGCTGCCTCTTCCTCTCCCGTGTTTCTCCTCTTTTACAGCAAGTGGCATCCCAGACAGTGAAGACCCGGCCCCCTTCCTTTGGCATGGGGACATTCCAGGGCACGCCGTCCTCCTTCAGCTCCATGACAGCGCCGGGATCGACAGCTTCTCCCACCACGGTGCCATACCCAGCCCTGGCCAGCCGTGGCACAGGCTTCAGTGAGTGGGGCTTGAGGGGGACAAAAAACCCTTGGGAGGAAAGCTGGGAGCATCCAGCTGTGGTGGGATGCGCTCTCCATCATTTTTTGTGGATTTTGGGAGTGCCTAAATGTGGGGAGCAGAGTTGAAACTGTGCTTTGACTGACACTGATTACCTTCAATCATCCTCTGGCCACAGAGTTGGACTTGGTGGTCATTGTGGATCCCTTCCAGCTCGGGATAATCTGGGCTCATCCCAGCAGATGAATTTTGAACTGTTTTAAGGCTGACTGGGAGGAAACAAACCCCTCTGGGAATCGTTTTATTCTATCCCACAGCAAACACCCGTGGCAGGAATTCCTGGAGGGCAACTCTGTCCTGTCACCAGCAGTGGCACCACACAGAGCACTGCCCTTCCCAATCCCATTAGAGCATTGGAGAAAAGCACATTCCCAGAGGAGGGGTGATTCACTGCCTGTATTCTCTTGTCCAGCAGCCACGGAGGCAGCACAGACCCCAGCCCCGTTCCAGCCCCGTGCCACCGATGCTGTGGGAATGTGGCCACAGTGGCAAGGACAACACCACGGCCCAGGATCTGGGGAGCAACACGTGCAGCAGCCCCAGCCCAGCCAGCCTGAGGTCTTCCCAGTAAGATGTGGCTTTTTTTTAACCTCCCAGTCTGGTGGGATCCACTGGTCTTGAAACAACCAGAGCTTGTCCCTCTGGTTCAAATCTATTGGGGAGGTCCCAAACTCCTGGATATCCTGATGGAGCTGGAAGTAGGGCAGGACTGGCTTTGTGTCTCGGTCTGTTGCAGGAGCAGTGTGAAATTCCAGTTGGATTAACCCTTCTAATTAATTAAAAAAAAAAAAAAAAGCTACAGTCCAATGAAATTAAGATAATTCCTGAGAATTCATCAATAATCTCACCCTAGCTTTACAAGCAGCTGGTGATCATAGATTAAATTTGCTGCTCTCCATAAATTTGCCTTGGACACGGACAGACCCTGTGTTCCCTTGGGAAAGGGACCAGTTTGGTCCTCAGTATATATTCCAGCAAATTTAGGACTAAATTGCCAAGATGATTGTGGAATTGTTGAGGTTGGAAAAGGCTGTTGGATACATGATGCTCCAGTCTGGATCCTAACTCTTCTCCTTGTATCCTCACAGGACATGCTGACCATGTTGGGAGACCAAGGGCCCAACTACAACAACGAAGAATTCCCAGAGTTGAATATATTCCCTTCTTTTTCTGAATAAAGCAAGCCTTAGGGGAAACAGCATAAAGCTCTCTACAATATCCACATGTAAAGGAAAACAGCCGAGTCTTTTTCTCAAGGAACTGTCCAAACACTTCCCACCTTCAGGAAGCGGAGCTCCGAGGAGGGATGGCCGTGGAGGAAGAGGTGGTTTGGACACCTCCTCCGTGTGGGATTGTTCTGGAAGCTTCAGGACTTGAGTGCCACGAGGCCAAAGGCCCCGTGTTCCCAGAGCCACTCCCAAGTGGATTTCTTTGTGAGGGATTCCTGTCTGGATCACAGACAGCCCTTCCAAACTTTTGTAAGGTGGCTTTGACTGTTTTTATTTCATTCTCTGCCGTGACTTTTTCTATAAAACACAAACTATTGGAATTTTTAAATACTGGAAGAAACTCTTCCAAGTGTTATCCCTGTAAACACAATCCTGGAGGATGCTTGAGTAAGAATCCATGTCCTAAGCCAGTGTTTTCCTCCTTTTTGGAGGAATTTTGGCTGTTTATTGGAGGGTTGTTACAGCGTCTCCAGTCCAGGGTGCTCCATGTGGAGATTCCTGTGTTTGTTTGGAATCTTCTCTCTCCTGTGAACTGTGCAATGAAATCAGTGTGACCCATGACCCCCCCCCATTACCCTGGAATAATTAACAAGCCATAAAAATATTACCCATGTAGCTTTCTTCTGGATGAATCAATTTTCCAGCTGATGGTTTCTGTTGCTGCCACAAATCAATGTTTCAGCAGGTTTTTTGGGATAAAACCTGCTCCATGCTATCCATGGAATTTTATCACATGTAGATGAGATCCTTGTCCTCGTTCTGGAGCTGGATGTAGGAGAGTCCCTGGATTTGATCAGGGAATTGCTGAGGAACTGTGTATTTTCACTACATTTGCTCACTCACCATCTCCTTAAAGAAGAATTCCTGCCATGGGATGATCCTGTTGCCAAATCACAAACTGTAAGAGGAGAGCTGGAAAAGTAGGGAACAGAATGAATTTTTTTATATATATATATCTATATCTATATATATAAAATTTTTAATTTTTAAACATTGACTTGGAATCTTCTGGCTTTTTCCATGGGAAAAAAAAAAAACAACTTGTAGCTATCCCTGCTCTCCTCAGGGGATGGAAGAACTGTTTGATTCCCTCTTGCTTCAATTCCAACAGGAAAATTAATTGCAGAGTTGGACTTGGAAGGAAACTTGGCACAACGGCAGCGGGGGAAGAATCCCAGGTTTTCCTGGAAGCCTGGATTTGTTTTGAATGGAATGTGGGTGTTCCTCCTTTTTCCCTGCATGTTGGGGGGGGGGCTCTGGGACCCCCAGGCTGGTTGTGTGTGTTGTCTCTGCTGCTTGAGGGCAAGAATGGGGAGACCTCTCCCTTTCCAAGAGCTGATTCCAGAGCTGTCATTCCTGAGTAATATCCACGTAGGAAAGCTTTGAAACCTTTGTGTCACCAACCCGGAGAGATTCTTCTTGTAAGTGGAGCAGGAAGCTTTATTTTTCCCTCTCATTTTCCCTCTGGAAAATTAAGACTTGAAGGTTTTGTTTTAGTAGTTGCTTTTTTATTTTTTTATTTTTATTTTTAAATTCTATTCCTAATTTCTCTATGGCTAAGTGGGAACATCTCATTTGGAGACTGGGTGCCGTTATCAGGGAGTCTGTTCCCAGCAATAATCTCCTCCCCAGCATCCCATCACATTCCCTTTCAGCTCTTAAAGGAGGAGGAGAAAAATTCCCATTTCCCTGAGCCCTTACAGGTCCCATGGCTATAACCCCTCCCAGATCTTCCAGATCCTGGGAGAACGAAGCCAGCTGGAGCAGCCAAACCTTTTGGGAAGGAGGTTGACAGGGTTCCCAGGGGCTGCTACATGGGGGACAGGGGACAGGCTGGGCTTTTCCCCCCTCTTTGGGAACTCCAGTGTTTGTCCTGGGTCAGGAATTTTATCCTGCACTCCTGGGGGGCAGGAGCTGAGCCCCCCTCGGGTGTGTCCCAGCCCCAAGTTCCTCTGCCCAGCGGATTCTGAGCAGCAGAAATTTTCCAACAAGAGATTTTCCCTTTTTCAAACCCTTGTCTCATTTCTGCCTCTTTCTGCCCCCGTCTCGCAGGAATGTCCCCAAATCCCCATCCCTTCCCCGTTCTGGCCCCCAAACTCCCATTCCTTTCCCCCCAGTTTGTCCTCCAAGCCTCCATCCCCCCGTTTTCCCCCCCATAAACCTCCTTCTCCCCTTTTGCCCCCCCCAAACCCCCTCGTTGTCCCCCATTCCCCCCCTCTGGTTCCCGGTCACTCACTGCCGCGTCAGGGCCTCGTGCTCCAGGCGATGATTCTGCCCTGGAGCCCCGGGGTGACTCAGCCCCCCCATCCCCACAGAGGTTCAGGTCACATGGGGAGGGTGACCCCTCTCTTGGGGACCCCCGTGGGGAAGGGGGTGACAGGGCAGTGACACCCCCACCTTGGTGCTGCTCCATCCCCCTCCTGGTCCCTCCTTGGGATGATCCATCCTTGTTCCCATGGCTGGAGGATGACCGTGATGATGATGATGATGTCCATGATGTCCCCAGTGTGGCACGTCTGGGACAGGGCACTGGTGCCACCAGGACCTTCCGCCTTGTCCTGGCAGGAGCCGCGTGACATGGTGACAGTCACTGCAGAAAGCACCGTCCAGCCCCACCACCCCCGGCCGGGGACCCCAAAACTGGGCAAGGGGAGGCAACCCCGGGCTGGGGACACTGGGGACAGAGGTGGCATCCTGTCCTCCATTCCTGCCGTCACATGCTGTCCCCGAGCTGCCGTGTCCTGCCGCTCCTGAAGGAACTGGGTGCTCAGCCCCATCCGATTCGGCCACGAGGGAGACTTGGGGACAAGGTGGGTGTTCCCCAGGGCAGCAGAATGTCCCCAGGGTGGGATGCCAGGACAAAAGGATGTCCCTGGGGTCAGGATCCTTGGGACAGGAGGGTGACCCGGACAGGACCTGCCACCAGCCCTGCGCCGGGGCTGACTCAGCCCGTCCCGCAGCATCACGTGAAGCCGGGGGCAGCCCCCGAGTCCCCCCCTCCCTGTCCCCTCCTTCCATCCAAACCCTATGCCTGCCAAAATTTTCCGGCTGCCTCCAAACTTCCTCAATCCAGCAGCATAAAAGCGCAGCGGCCGCGGCTCCCCCAGGCCCCGTCCCGACGCTCCCACCGACGGCTCCGTGCTGGGTAAGCGGCGGGGAGGGGTCCCCCAAAAGAGCCAGAGGGGGGTGGGTGGCTTTTTCCCCAGGGAAATGGATCCCAGCGGGCATGGGAAGGAATAGAGACCCATGTGGGACCCTCGGAGGAACAAAAAGGGAAACTGAGGCACTTTCCATCGAGCAGATTTGGGGGCCCCCGGCTTGGGGAAGTGTCCCAGTTCCTGCTCTCCCACGGAGGGGGCTGGGGTTGGGGGTGAAGCCAGGGAGGGCCAGGATGGCTGGGACGTGTCCCCCCCGCCTGCATCTCTGCGTCCCGAAACTCCCCCCCAGCCCCGGCCTCGGGCAGCCGGTAACGGGAACCAGCTGTCCCGGCTCATGTGATACCGGCGCCTTGCCAGCGCTGCCCGCGGGGCTGTCCCGGCCCCAAATCGAGGGAGGAAGAGGTGCCGGACCCCAGCCAGGGTTAGCAGGGGGTGCCAGCCCCAAATCAGGGTGTGCAAGGGGGTCCTAGTCCCACAGGAGAGTGGGCACAGGGTCCTGCCCCCACCAGGGCTCAGTCTCTTCCCTGTCCCCAGTGTTCAGCTGGTCCCCAGGATGTGGTGGCCCACGGTGCTGGCCCTGCTGGTCCCTGTGGCACTGGCCCAGTTGCACCCAGAGCAGGAACTGGACGCGCAGTGGGAGCTGTGGAAAAAAACCCACCGCAAGCAGTACAATGGCCAGGTACGAGGGGTCTGGTGCTTGGGACCCCCAGTGACATCCCCAGGGTGGGATTCCGGGGCACAAAGATGTCCCAAGGGAGGGGGCACAGGCAGGACCCTGTCCCAGCACCATCTCACCCCACGGTGCAGGCGGACGAGGTGACACGGAGGCTGATTTGGGAGAAGAACCTCAAATACATCAACACCCACAACCTGGAGCATGCCCTGGGCATCCACACCTTCGAGCTGGCCATGAACCACCTGGGTGACATGGTGGGTGTCCCTGGGAGGGGAGAGTGGAGCTGAGCACCTGTGGGTGCTCCCACCCACCCTCTCACTCACTGAGGCTCCTTCCCCAGACCAGCGAAGAGGTGGTGAGGACAATGACAGGGCTGAAGGTGCCCCGTGGTCACCAACGCCACAACGAGACACTCTTTGTCCCCGACTGGAGTGAGAGAGCCCCGGCTGCCATGGACTGGCGCAAGAAAGGCTACGTGACCCCTGTCAAGAACCAGGTAAGACAGGTGTGCCTGGAGCAGGGTGTCACCCCGGTGTCACCCCGGTGTCACCCATTGTGTCCCTACAGGGCCAGTGTGGCTCGTGCTGGGCTTTCAGTTCGGTGGGTGCCCTGGAGGGGCAGCTGAAGAGGAAAACAGGGAAACTGCTGTCCCTCAGCCCCCAAAACTTGGTGGACTGCGTGGCCAACAACGACGGCTGCGGGGGCGGGTACATGACCAATGCCTTCGAGTACGTCCGGCAGAACCGTGGCATCGACTCCGAGGACTCCTATCCCTACATTGGCCAGGTGTGAGGGGGGGGGACAGCCCCAAATCCCCCTCCATCCCTCCCATCCCCATCTCACCTCGACCATCCCGGCCCCACGCAGGATGAGAGCTGCATGTACAGCCCCACTGGGAAGGCGGCCAAGTGCCGTGGCTACCGCGAGATTCCCGAAGGGAATGAGAAGGCTTTGAAGAGGGCGGTGGCCCGGATTGGTCCCATCTCCGTGGGCATCGACGCCAGCCTGCCCTCCTTCCAGTTCTACAGCCGGGGTGAGGGGCTGGGGGGAGGTCACCGGGGGTCGTGGGGCTGCTCAGGGACCTGAGGCACGCCCGGTGACACCGGCTGTGTCCCCAAGGCGTGTACTACGACGAGAGCTGCAACGCTGAGAACATCAACCATGCCGTGCTGGCTGTGGGCTACGGGGCACAGAAAGGCACCAAGCATTGGATCATCAAGAACAGGTACAGTGGGATCGGGATGGCTTGGGAATTACAGGTGGCTGGGGATCTTCCAGAGGCTCAGGTTCTGCTTTTCCACCCTCCAGCTGGGGCGAGGAATGGGGCAACAAGGGCTACGTCCTCCTAGCCCGCAACATGAACAACGCCTGTGGCGTGGCCAACCTGGCCAGCTTCCCCAAGATGTGACGAGCCCGCCCAGCCCTTCCCTACCCACTGCCCTGCCCTCCAGCTTGGCCTCTTCCTTCCCAGTCTCAAAGATGAAGGTGCTTCCAGGGGGAATTCTTTTGTCTCCGTGAGAAATTTTCCCTGGGAAGGGGGAGAGATGTCCCTCTTCCACTTGCAGGGAATGGGGGATGAGCCCCCCTCAGCTCTGTTTTCCACACTTTGCCATGCTGGCTTCTGCCTTCCCATGGACTGATCTGTGTTTGGCCAGATCCATGAAGGCAAATCCACGCAGACATGCTTCAGAAAACAGGTTCCACAGCAGCCTCTGCCTCAGTGGTACTGGGGTAGAGGTGGAATATTCCCAATGGAGAAGAACATGGATTCCTCTCCCTCCGCCCTATATCCCAGTGGAGGCTGCTGAGAATTATATGACTTTATTTTTCAACTAAATTTGGGAATAAGGCTTGGACTGGTTTACTTTGTGCTGGAAAAGGGCCACAGGGATGGGAAATATTCTTCCTTTTCCCAAAGGGGGAAGGAGCCCCTTGTGAGGCAGAACAGGGAGAGAAGGTGCTGGGATATTTTGGGACAGATGGATAGATGGAGTATCCGGGAAGAGAGGTTTCTAGGAAGGTCACAGGGAAGGACAGATGGATGGATGGACCCACAGGATACCCCAGCCCCATTAGGGTCCCCCAAACACTCCCCAGGGACCAGCATCTCTTCCCAAGGACTGTCAGCCACTGGGGGAGCACCATGGATTTGGGATTTGGGGACCTCCTGGGATTGAGGCCGTGGGAGGGACACGAATCCAGGGAAGAGGTGCACGGAGATCCCTGGGGGGCACGAGGCCATGTGTGCCCTGTGTGGGTCAGCACGGTGACCACAGCACGCCCCAAAACCAAACACAGGTATCACGGCAGACACACCCCAACAGTGCAAACACCCCAACATCCACCCACACCCCGGCACACCCCGGAATGGGGCCCCGTGGGGGACACTGAGGCCCGGGGAGGGGGGGCCCTGGAACAATGGAGACAGTGAGGCATAAGGAAGTCCCCCAAATCAAAAACCAGGCACACTCAGAGGTGACACCACAGCATCTTTATTGTTCCCTCATGCTGTGGGTGAGTCACTCCTCGTGGCCAGGGGGTGGGGGGGCCACAGCAGCCCCCAGGGTCACCTGGCTCAGGTAGGTGCTGTCGAAGCAGCGGCGCCTCTCGGGCTCCTCCCACGAGCAGCAGCCCTGGGGGTCCCTCCAGGCGTCCTCGGGGGTGGCACAGAGTGTGGCGATGCCCTGGGACAGCTGTGGGCGATGGGGATGGGGGTCAGGCTGGCTGTGGGGGGGCTCCCGCGGGGGTCCCCCAGCACCCCTGATCTCCTCGGTCACTCACCTGCTCCTGGGCACAGGCACCACGTTCCTGGGGGGGCAGTGGGCAGCAGGCAGCTGTCATAGCCCCCAGCAGCTCCGGCACCGGCCTCCTGTGGACACGGACCGGGGTGTGAGCGTGGGGGTCACCTCCAAGGGGGTTTAAGGTGTGTTTAAGGAGAGTCCCAGGCACCTGGGATGAGGATGAGGATCCCCACAAAGCTGGGGGAGGGTCTGTGGTGTTCCCCGGGGGTGTTCGGGGGTCACCCACCTCTGTGTGAAGAGCCGTGTGGGGCCGCAGAGGGAGCGCAGCAGGGCGACCCCGGGCCGGACCAGGCTCACGTTGTGCAGTTCCCGGTCGTATTCGGGGTGGGGAGCGGCGGCGGCGAAGCAGCGGCCCCGGGCCCGGAGACCCCCCCGCTGGCAGCACCGGTGCTGCCCCGTTTTTACCGAGGATTCTTCCCGGCAGAACCGATTCAGCCCTTTCAGCCACTGCGGAGCAGAAACTGGGGTCAGGGGGGTGCCCGGACTCTGGCTGCCCCCAACCCCTGAACACCTGGGTCATCCCTGGGACATTTCCGTCCCCTCCCCGGATGCCGGGGTCCCTCCCTGACACATTTGTCACCTTCCCGGATACCTGGGAGCCTTCCCGGCCTCTGAGTGTCTGGGTCACGCTCCGGGCACATGGGTCATTCCAGGGACACCTGGGGCTCCTCCCCGGATGCCCGGGGCGCTCCAAACACCTGGATCTCCTCCCGGGATACGGGAGCGCCAGCCCAAACACCTCGGTCCCTTTCCCAAACACCTGGATCCTTTTCCAGGATACCTGGGCCCCTCCTCCAGGCCGTCGACACCTGAGACCCTCCCAAACGCCTGGCGTCCCTCGAATCCTCCAGCACTGCCACCCTCCCTCCCAGCCTTGTCCCCCCCCGGCCCGTGTCCCCACTCACGGCGCTGTGGGCGCAGCTCAGGCTCTCGTTGCGGCAGCACCGGTTGTACTCGCGTTCCAACCGGACGCGGAGCCGGACGCGGGGCCCGGAGCGGGCGCCGGGACCGGGGGGTCCGGGGCGCAGCGTCCGTAACCCGCAGAGATTGCCCAAATTGGCGGCCGTGGGCTCGCCGGGGGGAAAAGGGGGCTCGGTGACCAGGTCCCAGGCGACATTGGGGTCCCAGGTGGGGACGGGGTCCCAGGTGCGGGCCGAGGTCTCCTGGGTGAAGCAGCGGCGCCGTGCGGCTCCGTGCCGGCGGCAGCAATGGAACTGCCGCGTCTTCACCCCGAACTCATCCGTGCAGAACCCGTCCAGCACGTCCGTCCACTGCGGGACAGCGGGGGCAGAGCCCCCTCGGTGTCACCCCGTGTCCTTCTGTCAGTGTCACCCCGTGTCCTGTCACCCCGTCTCCCCTCCCGGTATTGTTTCCCCCCTCCCCACGGTGACCCCCTCCCCACAGTGTCCCTTTCCCTGGAGGTGTCCCCCTCCCCAGTGTCCCCCTCCCCGCGGTGTCCCCCTCCCGGCGGTGTCCCACTCCCCACGATGTCCCCCTCCCCAGTGTCCCACTCCCCACGGTGTCCCTGTCCCTGGCGGTGTCCCACTCCCCAGTGTACCCTCCCCGCGGAGTCACTTCCCCGCGGTGTCCCCCTCCCCAGTGTCCCCTCCCCACGATGTCCCCCTCCCCAGTGTTCCCTCCCCAATGTCCCCTCCCCGCGGTGTCCCCTCCCCACGATGTCCCCCTCCCCAGTGTCCCCTCCCCACGATGTCCCCCTCCTCACCATGTCCCCCTCCCCAGTGTCCCCTCCCCGCGGTGTCCCCATCCCCAGTGTCCCCTCCCCAGTGTCCCCTCCCCGCGGTGTCCCCATCCCCAGTGTCCCCTCCCCCGTGTCCCCTCCCCATGGTGTCCCCTCCCCGCGGTGTCCCCTCCCCACCATGTCCCCCTCCCCAGTGTTCCCTCCCCAGTGTCCCCTCCCCAGTGTCCCCTCCCGTCGTGTCCCCTACTCACGGCGCGGCGGGCGCAGGGCAGGGGGCTGTGGTGCCTGCAGCAATCGTTCATCCTCGGCCTCAGCGCATCCAGCGCGGCCGCCTGACGGTGCAGGTGGGCGAAGGCGGTCGGGGGCAGCAGCAGCGGCGGGGGCAGCGTGGGGGGGTCGCGGCAGTGCCGGGTGACAGCGGCAGCCACGGGCCAGGCGGGGGGGAACCCCTCCAGAGCGCTGCCCCAAACCGGGGGGCTGCGCGGGGAGGCCATGGCTCCCCCCACCAGGATGTCGGGGGGCACCTCCAGGTCCTGCTCCTGCTGCAGCACTGAAAAAGGGAGGGGGGTGGGCGCACTGTGGGGGTGTCCTCCCTGCACTCGTCCCTGTGTGCCCCGCTCTCCCCATTTGGTCCCAAGCCTCAGTGTCCCCATGTCACTCATGCCCCGTGTCCCCATCATCCAAGACCCCCTTCTCCTGCAGCACCGTGTCCCCATGACCCTCCACCCTCAACCCTGATCCCTCCGTGTCCCCTCCATCCATGTCCCCACACACGAGCGTCCCCCTGTCCCCAGTCCCAGGTGTCCCCCCTTTGTCCCCCCACCCCTGGGTATCCTCATCTCTCCCCTCACCTTGTTTGATGTTGGGGGGCCGCAGGTCCAGGCTCTCCTGTTCCACCTGCTGCAGCTGCCCCGAGGCCGCCACTGTCACCGGTGGGGGATACAGGGGGTCAGCAGGGTCACCCCCTTCATCCCCTCACCCATGAAACAGCAAGCAGGGACCCTCCCAGACCTGTGGGCTTGGAGCCCCATAACAGGGAGGGGGCCCAGGGATGTGGGAAGGGGACCCAGACGTGCAGGAGGGGTCCCAGGTGCTCGTGAAGGGGACACAGGCACCCCAGGAGGGGATGCAGGTGTTTCGGACAGGGACCTCCAGGCATTTGGGAGGGATCCAGGTGTGTGGGCAGTGGCCCTGACATCCGGGGTGGGGAGCCCTGACATGCGGGTGGGGACCCAGGTGTCCGTGGATGCGTCCCAAATACCTGGACAGGGACCCAGGTGTCCCCAGGTGGGATCCAGGAGTTTGGGAAACAGATCCAAATGTTTGGGGAAGGTACCCAGGAATTCGGGAAAGGGCTCCAAGTCTCTACGGGAAATCTCAGGTGTTTAAGAAGGGGATCCAGGTGTCTGGGGAAGGGACCCAGGAGTTCGGGAAGGGGCTCCAGGTGTTCGGGGGGGCCCAGCCGTGCAGGGTGGGGGCCGCGGGGACTCACCGGCGGCGCTGAGGAGGAGGAAGAGGCCGAAGGCCGCCATGGCGTCGGGCTCTGTAGGGTCAGCGCCGGCTCCGCCGCCTTATGAAGGGCCGGGTCGGGCGTGGGGCCACATCCCGCAGGGCTGAGTCACGGCCTGACGTCGCGGCGGAGCCGGGAGGGGGACCCCGGGGGCACCGGGGGGCTGCGCTGGGTCCTGCACCCCCAAACAGGACCGGGGTAGTAACCCCGGCCCCAGCCAGGCTGGGGACACTGTGACGGTCCTGTCCCCACCCTGGTGGTCCTGTCCCCATCCTGGGAGCCCCCGGATCCCCCTCTGGTGGCCCCAGCACCCCCCACCCCCCCCTCCAGACCCCTGCGTCACAGCAGGGGGAAGCGGTCAGACCGCATTTTTGTGGGTTTTGCCCCGTTTTGGGCCCCCCCCGCTCTGAGTCACCCCCGGTACTGGGGGGGCTGAAATGCCACCTACAGAGGGACCCCCGGAGAGGGGGGGGGGGGTCATTCAGCTCATGTCCCCAAGGGTCACCGCCTTGGTCACCTGCATCCAGGGGGATCCCGGGGCGGGGGGAGTCCTGTCCTATCCCGGGAATAATCAAATCCTGCCCGGGGCTGAGCCCGCACGCCCGGGTAGGTGTTGGGGGGCGGAGGGGGGGAACTGCCCCGTGTCCCCCCCGATTGCTCAGCGGCGCCTGCGGCTCCGTGACTCGGGGTTTGCGCAACCCCCCACTTTCCCCCAGGCGTGGGTGGGGGGAAATCCCGGCAGGAAGGACCCAGAAATGCCGGGGGGGAGCTCGGGAGTGGGAATGTGGGAACGGAAACCTGGGATCGGAGAGCCTGGGAATCGGAACCCGGGAATCCAATGTTGGGGTGGGGGGTATCCAGGTGTTTGGAGGGGGGTGTCTCCCAGGGTCCTGCCCCTCTCCCTGAGCACCCTAGAGAACTCCGTGGGGTGCCCCGAGCTGCCCCAGTCTCAACTCCCACAACAACCAGCGCGTTTCCCAGCAGTTTATTGAACTGGGGGTCCCGGGGGGGGCGGGTCGGGGCCCCCCGGGAAAGGGGAGGGGGTCGGTCAGAAGCGCTGCTCGGCGTCGGGGACGCGGCTGTCGCTGAGCTCCTGCAGCCGCTGCAGCACCCGGGGCAGCTCCAGCTCCCCGAGCTGCCGGTTCTCCCGGGTCCGGACGCTGACGGTGCCGTGATCCCGTTCCCGTCGCCCCACCACTGCGGGGGCACGGCTGTCAGGGTGGGGGGAACGGGACCTCCAGCCTGCACAAGGCACCCCCCAACCGCGGCACCCCCAGCTCTGAGCAGCACCCACTGCCTGGGGGGTACAGAGGGGGGTCCCAGGAGTGAGTCAGGGGTGTCCCAGAACAGTCCCGGGGGGGTTCCAAGGAGGTCCCAAAGATGGTGGGGGTCTCAGAGGGGCCCTGAAATGCTCCTGGGGAGTTTCCTTGTGGATCTCAGGAGGGTCCCAAAGGGGGGAGAACTGAACTCCTGGAATCCCAGGAGGGGCTTCAGCAGACTCCTGAGGAGGTCTCAGAGGTGCTGGGGGGGCTTCCAGGGGATTCCCAGGGGAGGGTCTCAGTTTTCCTCCCCAGCAGCACCCAGGATGTGGATGGGGGTGAGGGTGTTCAGTCAGTCCCAGGGGGCTCTGGGGGGGTCCCAGCGGGTCTGCAGGTCACACCCCACCCTTACCCAGCTGGAAGTTGTAGTGGGCGAGTTGAGCCCGGCGGATCTTCCGTGCCAGGGTGGTCCCAGGGTCCCCGTCCAGATCAGCCATGAGGCCCCCCCTCCTCAACACTGCCTGCACCTGAACCCCCAGTGTCAGTACAGGGGTGGGGGGACATGGAGGGATGGAATGAGGGGGGTTTGTGGGGTCACAGGGGATGGGAATATGTGATGGAGGTCACATACTCACCTCCCGGGCGTACTCCTCAACCTCAGGGGTCTGTGGGATGACCATGGCCTGCAGTGGGGACAGCCAGAGCGGCCTGGGGGGCACCAGGGGTCACCGGGGAGCACGGGGAGCACAGGGGGGAACACCCAAGGAGAGGGTGCCCCAAAGATGGAGGTATCTCAGGGATCCAGAGAGTGTCCTGGGGATTGAGTGTCCCCAAAACTGGGGAGCGCCTGTCCCAAGATGGGGCACCCTGGGACAGGGGTGACACAGGGGATGAGGGGACCCAGTGAAACTGGGGGGGTGTTTCTGGGAACTGGGGGCATCCCCGGGGACTGGGGGCTGTCTGAAGGACTGGGGGTGAGGTGTGGGGTGTTTTTGGGGACTCCCCTCTCACCATCGCCCGCCGCAGCTCTCGGCCAGCACGGCCACCATGCGTTCCACGGAGCCCAGCACGGCCCGATGGATCAGCACCGGCCTCACCGGGCCCCCGCTCGGGCTGTGGGGGAAATGGGGGTCAGGGGGACCCCTTGTCCCAGTCCTAACACCCCCGAAACCCCAATTCTACCTTCCCCATCCCAATCCTGACACTCCTCAGCCCCATGTCTGCCCCCCAAATCCTGACCCTACCCAAGCCCCATTTTTGTCCCCCCACTCCAATTCTGATCTCCCTTCCAACCCCCAATTCTACCCTCCCAATCCTGACATTCCTCAATCCCAATCCTGCTCCCCCAGCCCCAACCCTAATCCCCCCACAACAATCTGGATACTCCAGCCCAATCCTGGTCCCCACAAATCTCCAACCCCGTGTCCCTCCCAATACCTGGCATACTCCAGCTCGAATCTCTCTGGCAATTGGAAATCCAGCTGGATGGTGCCACACTGGTGGTGCCTCCCCAGGGCATCCTGGATCCGGATATCAATCTGTTGGGAATAAAGAGGAGGGGAGGTTCCAGAATAAAGAGGAGGTCCTGGTTTGCCCCCTTCAGGGATCCCCCCCCTCCCCAAAATGCCTCACCTTGGGCCCATAAAAGGCGCCGTCCCCCGGACTCAGCTCCCAGGGCTGCCCGAAATTCTGCAGGCTCCGCTCCAGCTGCTGCAGAGGTGGGTTGGGAGGGTCAGGGGGGCACAATTCAGAGGGCACACGACACAGGGGGCATCATCCCACCTGCTCAGCACGATCCCAAGTTTCGGGGTCCCCTAGGAATCCATCGGGACGGGTGGCCAGGGCCAGGCGGAAGGAAAAGCCCAGGACGGTGTAAACGGTCCGGATGAAATCCAGGGAGGAATCGATCTCGCTCTCCAGCTGGGAAAGGGGTGTCAGGGGGGCAGGTGATACATTCTAGGGGTACAGGGAGGGCTCAGGGGGACAGACACCTGCTCCAGCGTGCAGAAAATGTGGGCATCATCCTGCTGGAAGCGTCGGACCCGTGTCAGCCCCGTCAGGGTCCCGGGGGGCTCGTTGCGGTGCAGGACCCCGAAATCCGCCAGGCGCAGGGGCAGCTCCCGCCAGGACCGCGGCCGGTGGGTGAACATCAGGCTGGGGATGGACAGACAGACAGACAGACAGGCAGGCAGTGCCTCCAGGAGCTCCCCCAAGGCACCCCAGGGCCACCTGACTCACCAGTGGGCTGGGCAGTTCATAGGTTTGAGGGAGAGGGTCTCAGGGGTGGCAGGGACGGAGAAGATGTGGGGGCTGTAGTGCTGCCAGTGCCCCGAGAGCTCCCAGAGCTGGGGGCTGAACAGGTTGGGGGTCACCACCTCGCTGAAGCCCCTCGCCCTGTACTCGCTCTGCAGGGACAAGGACAGGGGAGGATGTCAGCTCAGCCCCACAGCAACAGTCATGGGGGGCTGCAGGGACTGGGAGGGGTGAGAGCAGTGGCCACCGGGGCACGGCAGGAACTGGGGGGCAACTGTGGGCTAGGGATGGGGTGCAGGGCAGGCAGAGGAGTCTGGGTGCAAGGGGATGGGGTGCAGTGGGGTCTGTGGGGGGCACAGCAGTGCCTGGCTGTGGTGGGGATGGGG
>JAGMWU010000029.1:4233446-4243811 GCA_018697195.1 Certhia americana
AGAAAAAAAAAAAAAAAAAAAAAAAAAGGAACAAATGAAAGGGCAGCCCCGGGAGCTCAGCAGCTGCTGCTTCAGTACCGGGGAGGAAAGAAGGGGCGTTTCGGGGTGAAGAAAGGGGCTCCCCCCCTTCCGAAGGGTGGCCGTGGCCGTTTCAGGCTCTGGAAGGGGTCTCTGCCACCGAAGGGCTCCCGCGGGCGGAACTCGGTGCGGGGCGTACGGAGCAGGACGGAGCCGCGGCCCCCGGGATCCCGGTGGGGTGGGGGTCCCAGCCCACGCGCGGCCCCCAGCTGCTCCCGGGGCAGGGACCCCGCGGGGTCTCGGGAACGGGGCAGGGGGTCCCGCGGCTGCGCCCCCCCGAAGTGCTCCTTCAGCGTCCCTTGCATCGTACCGTGCTCCTTGGGGAAGGCGCCGTGCTCCAGAGGGGGTGGCGCAGGGAAGGGGACCCCGCCGTGCTCCCCGGCTGGCGGCGGCTGCGCGGGGAAAGGGACCCCGGCGTGCTCCCCGGGCACCGGGGGCGGCGGGGGCGTGGGGAACGGGACCCCCGCGTGCTCCACCGAGGGAGGTGGGGGGACGCCGTGGGGCAGCGGGAGCGGCGCGGGCGTTTCCTTGGAGAAAGGGTTGGCGTGATCCACCGCCGGCATGCGGGGAGGGACCGAGTGATCCCTCGGGAAGAGGCTGCCGTGGTCCTTGGTGGGAGCAGGTGGGGGCACGGTGGGAGGCCCCACGGGGTCCCGTGGGAAGGGGTTCCCGTGCTCCAGGGGAGGCGGCGCAAGGGGCGGCGGCGGCGGCAGGTGGTGCTCGAAGGCGGAGCTGAAGTTGTTGGTTCGGAAGTTGTTGACGCTCTCCGGGAAGGGTGCCACGTGCTCCTTGTAGGGCGCCGGGAAGCCGCCCATGCCAGGCAGTTCCGAGGAAGCCGAGGGCCCGTTGTCAAAGGCGCTGCCGCTGCTGCTCAGCTCGAACCAGCCCGCCCGGCTCCCCTCGCGCCCGTGGCCCCGGCTGCCCTTGCCCAGCACCCGGATGGATTCCACGGTCTGGATCGGCTCTCCAGACATGCCCCGGCTCGCGGCGTTGTGGTAGCCCAGCGTCTCGATGGGGGCTCCCTTCTCCTCGGTGCTGTCGGGCAGGTCCAGGCAGGAGGAGGAGACGCGGGTCTCGATGCGGTAGTGCTCCTCCGGCGGCTGCGGCTCGCCCTTCACAGCCCCGGATAAACTCCCCACCTCACCGGAGCTGCTTTTGGGAATCTGCCCAAAATGCTTCTCCTCGGAGGGTTTCCGGGAGGCGTTTTTGAGCATGTTCTTGAACTCAATGGTGGAGGTGGCGGAGATGGAGGAACCCATGGGCTTGTCCCCGCCTGCCGCGGGTGGTCGGCTGGCGGGGCTGGGGAGGGCGTTTTGGGGAGAGAAGAGCGAGCGGTGGGGAAGGGCGTGGGGCGAGTCCGAGTATTGCTTCTGGGGGAGGCCAGCTTTAGGCAGGGCGCTGTGGTTGGAGTCTGGGGTGAAGAATACATCGTTCTTGCTGGGTGATGGGGACCCGTCCGAGGTTGAGTCCTTCCCCCTGCGGCTGTAGCTCCCAAACATTCCTGGGGATGAGGCCAGCGGGTCGCAGCTCTCGCTCTGATCCAGGATAGACCTCATGGCCGGGGGGAAGGACGGCTTCACACCAAAATCCTGCGACCGCTGACCGTAGCTGGACAGCACTGGCTGGTACTCTGCAGAATCGGGGAGTTTGCTCGATTTCAGGATAGACTTGACCGGCTTCTTCTCCAGGTTCAGCATGGCCGAGGGCGGCGGCCCGGAGTAGTCGAAGTCACGGTAATCCTCATCTTCTTGGAAAGATGTATCTGGGTAAAACTTCTCCTGGGAGGAGTCCATCAAGGAGGAGGGCATCTCCCTGCTGTCTGCAGGCGGCTTGTACAGGCTGGCCGGGGACTCTCTGCCGAGGCCAAAAGGCCGATAGCCGTGCACGGAACTGGGAAGTTCTTGGGAATATCCATCATCCCGGCCCTGCAGAGGAGACCTGGTGCTGCTGGGAGTCGAAGAACCGGGGCTCATGATTTTTGACAGCAGGGAGATCGTGTCGACACTGCTTGACGTTGGTTTGTCCATCATCTCGTCCTGGGTGGGCGTCCCGCTGCGCTCGTCACGCACTGGTGTCCCGTCCACGTTGTCCATGGACGTGCTGGTGGGACCACGCTGGAAGTCAGAGCTGTGACTCTCCGTTGCCATGCTGGACCCCAAGCTGCTGAGGATGGGAATATTCAAGTTCAGGCCACTGAAGCCAGGATTTCCCTTCAGGAAATTGTGTATCTTCATCTCCAAGCTGGGAGAAGGGGGTTCTGATTCCAACTTGGCTTTTGAAATTTCAGAGGATTGACCCAGTGAGGTTTCTGTTGGTAAAAGGGAGGAAGGACTGGTAGGGTGGGAACTGGAAAATCCCAGGGAATTAGTTGGTGGCTTAAAACCAGAGCTTGACAGTGCTGGGGTATGTCCGACGGGAGCCTTATTGACTGAAGTGGAGGAAACCTCTGCGGTGGTTGAGTTTGGAGAATAACCAAAACTTTTGGCTATAAAGGACTGTGGATTGGAAGGAACATTCCTCCCCTTCATGCACGGCACAGTTGTGTTGGCTGGCGACGCCGAGGTGCTCTGTGAGGCAGGCTCTCCTGGCTGAACGGTGTTTCCAGCCACGCTCTGCAGCAAAGATGACAGCCCTGGAAAAACAGAACTGCTGCATCAGGTACTGAGGGGCAGAGATAAATCACCCCAAGCCACTGCCATGGGAAAAACTCCTGTGTTTGCACTGTGGATGCAGTTCCTTTACACCCCCCAATCTCCAGCCACAAAGAGGACTGGGTTTTGCTGCACTGACATTAGCACCCAGTGAGGTGCAACCTTCCACTAGAGGCTTGGATTGATCTACAAATATAAATTACACTATTGAGTCAGGTGGGTAAGAACTCATTCTGGTCTGCAGCCAGGAGTGGGAAACCCTGCGCTGCTGGCCAGGTGAATCCCGGCAAGGTGCCAGAGTGGGAGCAGAACCTCTGGGCAGCTTTCTGCACATAGAAAACACAGAGACCTCTTGGTCACCTGTCCTGCTCAGGGAATGTTCCAGATACGTGCGCTGCAGCCACAGCACAAGCAGGAAGTACAGGGAAATGACAGATCCCACTGGGCCGTGACACCTGTGCTACCTGAGAAAGACCATCCACACGTGCCAGAGACATAAAACATTCCAAGGACATCCTTCTCCCTCTGTTCTCTCTTTAAAACAAGCAGAGCAGCACGTTTCAACCCTGCCACAGCCCTCCCCCAACACCCACCCCAGTACCTTGCAGTGCTGGCGCTGTCTGAGTCTGAGTTTTGGAGAGAGCCGACAAAATGCTTTCCGGAGTTATCTCAACTTTGGAGAGAATATTTGCTAATGGATTCGAAGGAACAGATGGGGTTCCCAGGACAGGAGTCTTCAGGCCACTGGTGAGAGCTGTGGGGCTGGTCGGGGTCCCTGGCGAAGGTCTCGAGGCGGGACTCACACCTGGGGCAGGAGCACAAACCACTCACCTGTGCTGCTCCAGCAACACACGTGCTTTTGACTCAGGTTTCCCACAGGCACAACGGAGCACAAACAAGGAGAGGCTCAGAAAGCAACACCATGTGCCAGAAACCGAGCCAGACCTCTGAGAGCAGTAACTCACTGATCTTTATTTTGAGACAATTAAAGCTTTAAACGATCACCCAGCTCCGTTAGTGCCAGTGCCCGGCTCAGCACTCACCTGTGCTCTTCATCACCGATGTCAAACTACTCAGGATGGAGCTGATCTTGGCCAGGTCCACGTTGGCCAGGTTGGGTAAGGCGAGTGCCGGGGCTGGAGGGATGGGAGCTGTGCTCACCACCTTTGGGGCTGGGGGGGTCGGAGGGGCTGGGGCTGGCGTGGCCACCGTCCCCGAGGCTGTGGCAGCCGCAGCAGCCGATGGCACCGCTTTGGGGACACTCTCAGACTTGGAGGGGGCCGGGGCTGGAGCAGCTGGCTTGTCCTTCCTCTCCTCCACTGCAGCAGAGAGGGGGGAACAAGAGCAGAAAGGTCACTCAATCCCCCCAAAAAGACTCAGGGAACATCAGTTCCGATTCCCACAGATATAAAAACATCTTTGATATATGTTTTAGGAGATGGAAATGATCACAGTGGGACAGGGATTTCCCCGCCAGGAGATTCAAACCCAGCAGTCCCAGCACAGGCTTTGTGCCTCCTCCTCATCCCAAATGAAGCTGGAAAAGATTGGTTTGTGCTGTAAATTCCCACAGGATAATCACATACCAATGATTTTAGACGTATCATCCTCCACATCGGAGAGCTCCATGTCTTCCACATCCCGATTATCTGTCGCAGGCTCTGGAGAGACCACCTTGCGGCCTCCAGCTGCCGGGGACCGGGTGCTGTTCTCCTCCCCCATCCCCTGGAAAGGGGATTCAGAGCCCGTTGGAGATGGAGCATCCATGCTGGGAGAAGGAACTGGAGACTCCTCGGGATCGGGAAGGGTGGCTTTCAGCTGGTCCAGCTTTTTCTTCAGATTGCTCACTCGGTTAGCAAATGTTTTATAGGCCTAAGGAAGGAAGGACACTGGACTGGGGATCTTTTATGCCTCGGTCACTTCCTTAAGGAAGCAACACACAGCCTGAGAAAACCAGTTTCAAATCCCTGGACCCTGCAGTGGTAAGAACTTGGCTTCTCCAAGGGACTCACAAGGCAACAACCACAAAAACTGGGGAGGATAAAACATTTTTCCACTGATTAAAACTGTTTTTATAAGACACCCCACCCCAGCATATTTTAACGAATGTGTTCTGTCCATTTGGTAGGGTCTGGAGGGTGTTGATTGTTTTTATTACACCTTACTATTGCCCTTTCTTTGCTCATCTAGTTCTCACATAAATCCCAAGTTTCCAGAATCCAGGATTTGTCACACTAACTGTAATTTTGCCCTGTTTAAGAATCTAGAGGGGATCCAACATTCCAGCAACACACACAAATTGAGCTTCCAACTGCTGGATTTTGAGAACATATCCTTGTCTTGCCCAAAACCTTCATTCTGCTGTCTTTGGAAAGCACCCTTCCACCAATCCCACAAACTTTTAAATTTGGGAATAGAGAGATGAGGCGTTTTCCAGCCTCTGAGGTGCCCAGTGAACACAGGCAGGTGCTGTTCCACCTGTGAAGGATCCAGAAAAGGCACACTTACATTTGCCACCACCTTGACTTCTTTGTACTGTGCCTCATAAAATATCCCAGCGTTCTCCAGCGCCTCGGTGAGCGAGGGGCCATTCTTCACTTGCTTATCCAAGCCATTGACAAATTCCTCCAGCTTTGAACTCGCTTCTTCAAACTCCTTGGAGAACTTCTTTCCTCCCGTTTTATCTGCAGGGAGATGAACATCATGGAGATGAGCTGCCACATGCCAAAGCACAGAAGTGTGGCCTCAGTGGCAGCACCCAGGATATTGGGACACATCCAGATCATCCTGGACATCCACTGGGATCTGGCAAGAAGGAGGCCTGCTTGCTGGCAGTGTTCATTTTTATTTGCTTGGTCTGAGCTCTGCACCTCAGAGTTTCCTCAGAAATTCAAACTGACCAAGACTTTTGGCTCCTGATTGCTGGTTCTTAACCCCCCTCTGAAATTCTGGCATTTCCCATCTCAACAGAACTGAGGAGCTCCCATAACAACTTTGGTGCCCTCGGGGCTTTACCTTTCAAGCACTTGAGTGTCTCAGTGCTGCAGACGTCCACCCTCATAGTGGAAAGCTGCTTCTCCTTCAGCTCTATCTGATCTTCTGAGCGCTTGTACAAGAGGAGCTCATCAATGAGGGACTGGGGCTGGAAAAAAGCAAACAGCAAAAGCCTCCTCATCACATTCTGGGGCAGAGAAACCCTGCCTCCCCTCCGGCTCCAGACTGCTTCCAAGCCAGAGCTAACCCAGGAACCATGTGGATCCTGGGATTTTTAACCTCAAATCTCAAAATGAGCAAACCTGGACTTAGGCAGGAGCTGCAATTCCACAGATCTCCTGGTTAAGAGCAGAGACAGGTCTTTTTTATTTACTTCCCATTTCACGTGTGCATTTCATGAACATGTCCCATTCTGTCAGGGGACCAAATTTAGACCAGTTTCTTGCCACCAACTCCTCAGCCACCCCAAAATCCTCTTCACAATGATGTCCTGAGCCTGCCCACACCCTCCCCGTGTCGGCCCCCACATCACAGGTGGCTCTTGGGCCTGGGGTCACCCCACATGCAAACCCACAAGGCGGGGGGTCAGTGCCATGGGTCACTTCCACTCACAGACTTACCCGGAATTCGGCAACAATCTTGGACTTCAGAGCAGCTTTCGGGTTGGTGGAGGCTGTGGGGATAAAGGAAAATTGTGAAGAAATGAAGGAACTGTATCCCGATGGAAAGTCAGTCTCAAAAGGCAGCATAATAAAAGACATTTTAAGACAACTTCATGTTTTACATCACATCCTCCCCTCCATGCATGTCCCTCAGTGCTCCGGGCTCCTGGCAGCTCATGGGGACAGGGACACGCACAGCTGGATTGGGAACAAGCTCAACAAGTGACACTGCTGCTTTTTAACATGCTCTGAACATTTCCTGGGCACACCTTTTCCTCAGGAAGAGAAGTCCCTGCAATGGTCGATCTAACAGCCTCATCTCCAAGGAGTTACACCTCTCTACAAGGAAGGGAATGTTATTCCCAAAGTGCCAGACCCGGAGCTGACATATGGAGCCCAAGTTTCCTGTGGGCAGGGTCTCCCTTGGGCACTTCCTAGGTCTGACCATGCTCAGAGCCTTAACAACTGTCACACCTGGTTACAGGGTGAGGGGACGAGTCCTGCTGGCAAGAGTCTGAATCCACCAAATTCTGGACAAAACAGGAGAAACAGGAAAGAAGAAATGAGCTGATGAGAAGCAAAGCACTAAAGCCTCCATCCACGCTGGATACAGCCCAGGTGTGTCTGGGAAAGCAGCTTCTGGTGTTAATAAACACCCCTCAACTCTTTCAACCTTCTGATGTCACCCTGTGCCACTTGTCACACGTCACACCTGATGTCCCATGGTCATACCCGACGTTCAACGTGACACCTGCCATCTCATCACCTCTGTGGGGACTGTTCAGGGTGTTGGTGCAAAACGAGATCATTAAGGTCACTCTGTCACAATAAATTCTCTCCTGCTGGTCTGGGTTCTGCATTGTTGGACTGTCACATCCTGTCCCTGCACTCCCAGCTCCAGATTCCTTCTCCCAGCTCAACCAGGAGCGTTCCTGAGCACAAAGGAATGTCCATCTCCTGCTTCTCTCTGTCTTCTCTCCATCTCTGACCAGTCTAAGAAGTTCCACTAGCTCTTTCTCCTCCTGTCCACAACCTCTGCTCTCATATCTTGTTTTTGCCTCACTTCTTTTCTTTAGAAAGTTGTTTTCTACCAACACCTCCTTGGTGTGCACATCTTGGGGCCCTTCTGAGCCTGCAGGCTCAGCTGGTTCAGCCCACGCTGGGCTCAGCCTTTCTGCTCCTTGAGCAGCCAATTTCTGCATTAGTGCACAGAGTTCACAGTGGTTCCTTACTTTGTGATTTCTTCCACGGCTTATTCGGTTTGTTCAGAGACTCTTTCAGCTGCTTCTGAGTTTTGAAAGTGGTACCTGGAAAACATTTCATTTTTGGCAGTCTGGCATTATGGGATTCCTGTCAAAATCTGGTTTTTGGTGCCATACAGTTGCACGGTGAAAGAGTGAACAGAAATTTGTTTTAAAATACCTCGACCAACTTCCTTAGAGGAGCTGCTGGATGCCCAAGAGAACCTCAGTTTACTCAGGAATGCAGCAACATGGGGGTGGTCTGCCATTTTTAAATCAAGTTTCTGTTTGCCCTTACACTAAGGCAGTTCAGAAAATCACAGTAAAAAGGGAAAACACAACAAATCTAAAAATCAAAGTCTTTAGGGAGGCTGAAATGAAATCAGCATCCAACAGACAAGTGCTGCCCATTGGGAAAGCAGCCACAATACCTGATTTACCTGAAACCTCACAGACCTGTTTTCAAGTTACAGAAATGAGTGATTTCAGAGCAAAAGCACAAACGTCACTTCTCAGCATGCAACATCCAGCTCAAGCCTGTCCTCATGCCACAACCCGACCCAAGACACCATGTTCCTCCTGCCACGATGGCCACCAACCCTCAGACCACACCTGAGGGCTTCCTCAGCACCTTCAGCAAAACCAAAACCTGATTTCCTTCAAGTATTGCACTGCTAATTCCTGGTTTTAACCAACTCCACGTGTTTCTTCCCTAAAGACTGAAGGACTCTTTACCCTCCAGCTCTGCTTCTGCCTCTTCCTACCCCACAAATAAGATTAGTTAAACCAGCCTCTCACTGAACAGGACTTGGAGGTAAAGCCACAGCACCCTGGTCAGGACCTGTAGGACCATTTCAGCATCACGTTCTGTTTGCTCTCAGCTGGAGCACTTCCAGCTCACATGAAAGAATTCACAGCTGCCTTGAGAAAGGTACAAAAGAGATAAAGCAGGAGAATCCAGTGCTGCTCACGTCCCACACCCAGCTACGTTACAGCTTGTGCCAGGTGCAAATGCCCCTCGTTCCCTGCAGTGACCCCAGACTATTTCTACAACTCCAGCGAGCTCACGTGGCAGTTTGTAAGGTGAGAAATGCAAAGGGTAAGTAACTTACTCAGTGCTTCTTTCAGTGCCAAAATGGTTTCCTCAGGGTACACGTTTCTGTCCTCCCAGATTTTGAAGATTCTTTCGATGGATTTGGAAACGGATGGATCCCTGGAAGAGAAAAGTTCTTTATCCCCTGACTGCAGGACACTGGTGTGAGGCTTCCCCTCTCTCCACAGGATAATTTGATCCAAACCACCCCCTGTGCAAATTAAAACCCAGCTCAAGCCCACTCTGCAAGCACATGGGTGTTCCAATAGAATCCTTTAAGTTCTGCTGATTTTTCTAGGGAGATTTTTGTGATGTCAGGAAAAAATTCTCCCTTTTTAAGACACTCAGCCTCCCAACAGCCCATTAGTTCATTACTCACTTCACTAATGAAGCAGCCTCAGGAAGCACCTCTGCAAAGGTGTCCCGAAAGACAATGGCATTTTTCCTCTTGCAGTTCTGTATGACATCATTGGCCAAGTAAAAAAGGTTCAGCCGATGAGGAAAAGCAGCTAAGGACAAAAGAAAATTTAGAGCCAGCATCAGACAGAAGTACCACAACAGTCACACCTTGATCCCAATACTTCAGTGCTACTTTTGGGAAAGTTTCAGGGTTTCCAAGGTCCAGCAGGCAAACCCTGGGGACCAGAGAGGACATCTTCAATTGACAAATGATTTTCAGACTCCCCCAGCTGTGTTTGCTCCTCTGATCCTCCTCAAGTTCAAAAGCTCCAAACTGAGTCACTTCATCAAACCCCTTCCTCAGAGTGGGTAAACTTGGGAAGCTCATCCACGTGCTAATGATGGTAATGAGCATCTTCACTTCACTAAAGGACATTCCCAAGGATTAAACTAGAGGAACTGTGCCAAGAGATGGAGTTACTTCACATGCCCGTGTATTGTCACCTCTCACCTGCCTGCATCACCTCCGGCTGCAATCAGAATCAGTTTTTATCTACAGACCCCTCAATTCTCTATCCTGCTTCATTTTCCAGTTGTCCCTACGTTGGTAGAGCCACTGCCCACAGCATGGCTGCACCTTGAAGCTCTCCTGGTCTCCAGGATTCCTCTCAGGATGCTCAGTATCCTTCCTGGTCAGCTCCTGGCTGGGAGCTCACCCCTCACTCACAACCTGAAAAAGCTCCCAGTAAAACATTCTGCCCGTGCTGCCCTCCCAGCATCAGGACGAGCTCACACAAGTTCAAAAGGAAGATCCTGCACAGAAGATCCTCCTCTGAGGAGAAGCAGAGCTGAGGACACAAGCAAAGGCTTAGCTTGGATGGCTCCTCAAATCCCCACAGGTTGATGTCCCTAAGCCTCCCTGAGCCCCTGCCAGCAGCATTGGTTCTCCTGGCACTGTGCCCTTGAGCATCACTCCAGCCTTGGGCAAGGAAGGGCACAGGGACAGAGCCCTTGGGTAGTCCCTGTTCCTCCACTGTCCCTGCCCCAGGACACAGCAAAGCCCTGAGAGCCAAGCCATGAGTGCCTGCCAGCAGCTGCTCACCCCCAACCCTGCACGGAGCCTCAGTTCCCACATCCCAGGAGAGCTTCCATCCCTGATCCTGCTCCTCACCCCCAACCCTGCACGGAGCCCCAGATCCCAGGAGAGCTTCCATCCCTGATCCTGCTCCTCACCCCCAACCCTGCAC
>JAGMWU010000029.1:4247284-4257416 GCA_018697195.1 Certhia americana
CCGCCCCCCTGCCTCGCCTGGCGCGCGCGCCCGCCCGCCCCTGGCAAGGATGTCGCCGGACCCCAAGCGCTTCGGGGCGCCCCCCTTGGGGACGGGCGCCCCCTTTTCCGGCCGTGAGGGGAGCCGGGAAACGGCGTTTATGCCTTACATCCCGCCATCGCTGAGGTGAATGACTCGAGTGGAAACTGTGAGCGATTCGCACCTTGTCACTTAGCCCAGAGCGCTGAGCGCCACAACCAGGCATTCCTTGGGCACAGCCAGGGATGGGGCTTGGAAAAAATTCCCTGAACCTGGCTACGGCCGTAGGAAAGAGGGGAAGTGGCTTCTGCTCCCTCCGGTGCTGTCCGTTCTTAAAACAAAATCAAACACGAGGGCAGCGTCACCCTTTACCCCCCACCCCTTACCCAAAACCAGGCTACGGCGATTTGTTTTAAAAAATATGTCTTTAATGGGGGTGCTGAGGAGAGCGATGGGAGCCGTGTGGCTCAGGGGCTGTGGGGCAGCAGCGGCCGTGGCCAGGCTCAGTCCGTGGACTCGAGCACGGACTCGCTGAGGGCCAGGTCCCAGTAGTGCTCGGCGCTGTGCTTCTTGAAATGCTCCCGTGCCATGTTCTCCGTGGGGCACTGCTTAAACTTCATCTCGCCAAAGCTGCGATCCTTCGCCGTGCCCTGCACAGAGACAAGGGGCTGAGAGCGAGTTTCCCACCCTCTCCCGAGTTTTCCACGGGTTTTTTTCAGGCTACAGCTCAAGGAACGCAATGGAGAGTTGGGTCTCAGTGCCAGCCTGGTATGGAACCACCAACCATGACTCACCTCCCAAACCAGAGAGCATTTGTTTGTTTTCTTAACGGCTTCCTCATCAGACTCATCATCATCTGGAAAAATCCAGCCAATAAAGCCCATTTAGTCTCAGAGGTGGAGCAGGAATCCCCCATCACACCAGCACAGCATTGCTCACCCTCTCCCTTCGTGTTTGACGTCTGCTCGTCCCACTTTATTCGATGCAGCATAAGACGTTTGAATTTCTTCTGTGCTTTTGGGCCTGGGGAAGAATCAAGATTCAACATTCTTAGAAAATATCTTCACCTGCAGCTGGCAGAGATTCCCTTCCTCATGGAATGATCTGGGTTTTCTGACTGGATTGCTGCACTCTGCGGTCACTGCTAACCCCATTAACAACGTAATTAAGGCAGTTTCTAATTGCCTCCTCACTTTCTTGCCCTTCCCTAACCCTGTCATCAATTTCCATAGCAATTCCTGCTGGAGGCAAGCTCTGGAATGCTCTGTGGTAACCCAAGCCTCACCTCCTTCTACCACCACCACGTTGACATCTTTGTGCAGGACCACCACACCCGTGAGATACAGCTGCCCAGCATTCGCCTCGATTTTGAATTTTTTTGCTGGATTGCTCAAGTTTCGGACCCTAAGGATAAGATGAAAAAAAAAATCAAATATTTGTGGAAAATCAGTACTATTATCCCAGCCTTGACAAATCCCTCTGCCCCATGCAGGCCCAGCAACAGAGCTCACCTGTGAGTTTTATCTGAGCCCCCTGGGCTCACTCACCTGTACACAGCTATGTGAACTCCCTGTGAAACATCTTCCTTGAGCTTTTTCACCTTCTTGGCTTTCCGCTGCTCTGCCGTGAGCTTCCTCGCTGCGTTTGCCTCCTCGTGAGCCCTGCAAACAAATAGACAGCACTGAAAAACTCAGTCCTAAACAAAAACACCAGCACTAAATCTATCCAAAAAGTGTCCTGAAATGTCACAGTACAAGGTGCCACCTACTTCTGTCTCTTGGCCATCTGTGCTCGGACATGAGCTTCCACCTTTGTTGGGTCCTGGACAGCTTCCGTGCCCAGCACCCGCATCAGGTTGGAAATCCTCACTGCAAGGGAATGGAAGAGGTGCTGAGAGGGTTCCTGTTGGACACGGCAGTGGGAGAAGCTCCTCCTGGACTCCTTTTTTCCACCAGAACACTTGCACACACGCAAACTTGCCGTCCATGCGGATTTCAGATCCGTGCAGTCCCACCAAGGCTGTGCTGCCATCAGCATTCCCAACACAGCCACGGCTTGGCTGTCACTCACCTTTGGGCTCTGGTGGTGGCATCAGGCCCAGCCTGACCTTCTCCTGCAGCTCCTTCTGGGCTTCTCGCCGTGTCTGGCGCCGTAATTTCTTCTGCTCTTTCTTCGTTAAATACACACCCAGAGTCACCGGCGTGTCACTGTCCACTGGCAGGGAAATGAGACCATCAAGAACGTTCCCTGGAGGATCCAGGGGGACGCAGAGCTCCACCGGGACCGGGAGGACACCGGCAGTGCTGCACACAGGGTTTGAGGCTGCTTGAACAGGGTCATACCCGGGGGGTTGAGCTGGGCCGGGTGCTCCACCAGGTTCGTGATCCCAAAGTACTCGTCTTTCTTTGAGGTCGCCCCACCTTTTCTAGAAAGGAGGCAGTTGGGCATCAAGGCACAATTCCCAGCACAAATTCCCCTGCATAAATCCCAACCCAGAGCTCGACGGGCTGAAGGAGACCCACAGTGATGGGATGTTAATGCACAGGTGTCTCCTGTACCCCGTTTTGGGGTTCAGAGGCAGGGCCCCACGTCCATCGTGATCACAACTTGTGCAGAATGCTCATGTTTGGAAATAAAACCCAATCTCCACAACTTTGGGCTAAAATAGCCATCCAACTCCACAGCACCTGCCTCCTACAGCCCTCAGAGAAACTTTGGGAGCAAACCCAGTGCCTGGATCTTGGAGATGAGAGGTGGAATTTGATGCTCAAGCACAAATACCTGGCTTGATTTCCCCCCACACTTCCCAGACCCGCTGTGCTGCTCCCAAATTCCTGCTGTGGCAGAACCATCAACACCTGGAAATACTCACAAATCCAGGCCGTTGGGGATGATGTAGGAGTCCCACCACTCGATCTCTGGGATCTCCCCCTCCTTCAGCTCCTTTTTAGGGGTGATCAGAGCCAACTTGGTGGAAGTGTGAATCCCAGTTTTCCTGGCAGCCTGGGAGATCTCTGCCTGCAGCTTTTCTAGCTGAGCCTGAGAATGAGAAGGAAAATGGAACAGAAAGGTCATTCCAAAACAGCAGAACCTCTGTGAAGAGCTGATCACAAATCACCTACTGATTTATTTGGGTTTTTAAACAATCTGAAGCAGGCTGCAAGAGAAACCACACAGCACGTGATGGTGAAAGGAAGCTCCCAAGCCTGCCAAAACTCTGCTCTTATTCCTGAACCTTTCAGGACTACGGAACATTCCCAAAGGAACATCTCCCTCTAGGGACTGTGTCCCTGGACTTTTTCTCTCCCCTTCTCCTCAATCTTGGAGCATTTAAACAAAATTCCTTTAAATCTCCACTGCCAAGTTGATCTCTCAGCCAGAGAGAAATCTGTTCTCTTGGGAACTTCCCAATGTTTAGTCAAAAAAAGGAGATTTTGCCTTTCAACAGGTGAAGACAGTGGTGAGAAAACCCTTTATACGCACAAGTGCTAACTTGGGCACGCAATATCCAAACCAAAATGGAGTTTTTAGGAAAAGTTTAAGGAAAAGTTTCAGGTGATTTGACTGGAAAACTTCTGAATCAAAACCACCCGATGTCCCTTCCCAACCCAGGAGAGGAGAATCCCCTCCTACCCACCCATGCTCTCCTTAGCAGGACGAAACCTCCGATACCTTTGTTCGCAACCTCTGGGCAATTTTCTCAAATTTGCCTTTTTCGTGGAACTTAAAGGTGCGTTTCTGCCGCTGGGCCGGGGTTATGGAGACCCTGGGGTCAAAGTACGTGTTGGACTCCATATCTTCTGAGGGTTTTTCCTTGAGCTGCTGTTTGAACTGCTCTCTTTTCACTGCTCGGATGTTGGCCTTCAGGGTGGGCATGCGGTGGGTCAGCTCGATCTCCTTCCCACTTGCATCCACCGTCCGGCCCTGCTCATCCAGGATCAGAGGCGTTGGCTTGGTCTGATCCTTCAGCTCCACTTTCCTGAGGGCAGGAAAACAAGGTATGTTGTATTCAAATGTGACTACAGCACTAATTCAAAGGAAATTTGAGCTTATTTCCACATTTTTACAGCTCATCTGTACTGCCAGAAGAGACTCCGACCTTGTGTGCACAATTAGGGAATCTTGTTAAGGGAGAAGGAACGTCCATTTCAGCTTTTTTAATATCAAATTTGTTCCTTCAGCAGTAGTTAAAGCCATTGCTGGGGAACCAGCAGCACCAGAGAAACCTTTGGTCAGATCCTTCTTGGCATTCCAGGTTTGCCCTGCCAGGGCTGGGTACTCACGGCGGCGCGATGCCCATGGCGTGCAGGTTGGCCAGTCCCACCATGTTGGCGTTGCCAATGAGCCCTGGTTTCAGGGCCAGCTGAGCCTGGATCCGGGCCTGCAGCTCTGCAGCTTTCCTGGCCTTCTCGATGGCATCGTTCATGAACGTGGCTGCCTGAGAGGGCTGGATCGTGTTGCCGATGGGGAGCCGCTCCGATTGGGATGAAGAAGAAATTTTGGGCTGTTGACAGAGAAGGAAGTTTTGTTCCGTGCCCGTCCCAGCAGACCTAGGCCACCAGATCACAGCTGAAACAGGAGCCAGGGATGTGTGGGACTTGCCCACAGCAGATACCTGTGGTGTTGGAGGACTGATGAAACTCAGCTGCTTTTTCCTCTCTTCAATCTGCCGGGTGGCTGCCTCCATCATCTGTTTGATCTGCGGGAAAAGAGACAGTGAGTTTGAGTGCCATTGGGATACGATTCCTCTGTTTGGGATACAAGTTGGGATAAACAGCCCAGCTAGACTGACCTGGAGCTTAGTCAGCATCCCTGGGCTCTCTGATGGTGGGCCTGGAATCACTTCAGGCTCATCCTCAACCTCCTCGAACCGTGGGATGCGCCGTTTCTTGACACCAGAGGATTCCTTGGACACCTCAGAGTCATCACCAAACACGTCCTAACGTAAAGAAAGAGCAGAAAGCTGTGGTTAGAACAGAGCGTTCTCCTCCCAGACCAGGATTTGAGATGAGAAACCTCCAGCAAGTTTCAGCTCCAGCTCCGTAACGCAGAATTCCGGGGTGGCACGAGCAGGCTGAGCCCGTGCTGAGCCTGGACCCTGGTCCCCCACCAGAGAAACACCAATGACATCCATGCAAGAGCATAAAGGACAGGAGACATCACAGGGATGAGCCTGCCTAACAGCACCACTGCTCCCTCAGGTGCTCAGAGGGGGGGACAGGCACTGAGGAGATTTAAGGTCTCAGCGACATGGAAAGATAGAAAAAGCCTGCCCAGAGCTGATCTGACAGGGATAAAAACATTTCCACATCTTCCATCAACTTGAGAGGGTTTGGTAAAGGAATCTGTGCTGTCCTACCATGCAGTCCTCCCAAAAGTGGAACGTGGCCCTGGACCCAGGGAGGGTTGGGACACCTGCAGCATTCCCTCACACTCCAGCTCAGATCCAAGGCCAGAGCCACTCCAGAGCAGCACAGCTCAGACAGCACATGGAGCAATGGCCCCACTGATGGGCTTTCAGCAGCGTCAGGTCACCAAACAAAAGGCACGGTAGGTTTTCCACAGAGCTCTGGTCAGGCCCAGCCCAGCACCTGTGGCCGTGGATTCCATCATCAGTGCCTGGTTTGTGTATGGCAAGCTGGATCTGTCCGTGCCGTGGGTGACTGAAGTGTGTGTGTCAAGGTGTTATTTGAAAATAAAATATACACACCGGTTGGGAGCGTTAGTTGCAATCCCTTCTTCACTACAACGGTTCATATCCTACAAGGACACTTCCTCAGCCACACAGGTACTTCTTGGAAAACCTACAAGTTCAAGAGAAAGGACTTGCCCATAGTATAAAGTGTGGAAACTTTACTTTCAGTTCCTGACCTTCCCAAGCCATGACCTACCCCAGAGCGAACCGAGGAGCGGCGAGTGGCACGGCAAGTGGCCCTGGGGTCATCACTGCCCGACGCCATGGGAGCTACACGTGCCAAGACAAATTCCTCTCCACAGCCTGCAGCGGGGCAGGGTCAGTCAGTCTGTAAGTGCTGCCATGACCTGACCACCTTAGAGACCGGTTTGTGTTCCTGCAGGGTCCAAACAGACCCAGAGTGCGATGGGGAGGTTCCAAGAAATGTGATTCCAGAGAGAGAAGAGTGAGGACTTGGCAGGAGGAACACCCCTCTCCATGCCAGTAGCCAAGACAAGAAGGATCAGTTTCTGCTGTTGCTGCCTTGCCCAAATTGTGGCTCAGCCAGGAACACCAGCAGTGCTCAGGCCAGACACCTCTGTGGCTTCACTGGGGATGGGTTCCCTGCTGCATCCCCAGCCCTGCTCCTGCTGCCATCCCCAGATCCCTCTGCCAGCGCTCTCCAGCCACCCCAGCGGGCTGTCACAACACTCCTGCCATCACCAAGTGATGCTCCTGCCAATGTCCCCACCTCTGCTGTGCCCCCTGACCAGGCCCAGGGGAGCAGCTGGACCTCCAGCCTTGCTCGACTCTCACGTTCCCACAGCCCCAGGGAACCCATGCCACGGAGGGAAGAAAAAACAAGTTGCTGGTGGAAAATGGGGAGTGGAGGCAGCTTGTCACAACACTCCCAAAGAGATCCAGATCCTGAATGGGACTGTCCTGGCTCACTGAGTTCAGTGCTGACTGTAAGTGTTGGGGAAACCCAGACTGGCATAAAATAGGAACCTCAGGAAGAGTGAAAAGAAAATCACTGTGAGTAGGAACAGCACAGAAAAGGCCTGTCAGACTTGGCAGAGCGATGGGAAAATGCAATTCTCAGGATGGTGAGAAAAGTCCTCAAGAGAAGAAATGAAATGAAAACAGCTTTGGATGCACAAGCCTTCCACCATCCCAGGCAAGGGAGAAACACCAGAGCAATGGAATCCTAGCTGGAATCAATCCTGTGCTAGGACAGGAGTTGCTAAAAACCACCTATTGTTGATTGTGGGTGGAGAAAGGGATTGAAAACCCACCACAGAGCCCCACACACTGCATCAGGGCACAGGGAGCAATGGGGAGTCACTGGGAGCAGCTCTCCAAATGAAAATACAAGCACAAGGAGCACTGAGGAGAAGGGAGATGGATCCCCATGGGTTCACTCCACCAGCCTAACAGAAAGCCAAAGCTTCCACCTTGGCTTTGGGAAAGAAAACCACAAGGTAAAGGCTCCCACACTTCATCATGGAGAGGAGTCGTTTCTCTTGAACGTTCCGAGCTGTACCTCTCTGGAAGAGGAGAGTGTGCCAGAGCACCTCCAGTGCTGCCTCCAGGCCACCCAACCGCAGGAAAAAACACCAATCAATAATCAATAATCAATAATCAATAATCACCTTGAGCTCCCGCTTCCGGTTCCGGTCGCTGTTGGATTTGGAATGCCGGGAGCTTCGTCCTTCCTCCACTGCCTCAAAGAGCTTGTCTACAAATCGCAGGGTGGAATCATCCAGGAAGGGTTTAAGGTGGTCTGGAAAAAAAAGGAAAATCTCATCAGTGCAGAATTTTGAGCTTGAGGCCAGCAGGAGGATGGAGAATCCACAGAGATTCCTTGAAAGATGTAAATCTTTTTAAAATTTGAATGTGATTTAACTCTAAAAAAACAGGGAAGTTTTTGAGGCTCTGGAAGCCCCTGGGATCTGTGGATCGTGTTGTCAGGAATTTTAAACAAAGGGATTAAAGGAATCTGGGCCTCATGGAGAAGCAAAGCAGGGCTGTAACGGGCAAAAAAGGCACCCTAATTAAATTACCATTTTCAAAGTAAGGAATTCATTTTGACTTATGGGATTTTTTCACGCGTTCCAAGGCTTCCCATTGCATCTGGCCTGATAGATTCACTGCTACTCACCTCAGGGAGGCTGAGAAAAAAGCCCTGAGCCCCTGCCCCTCCACGCTGGGGAGGTGTGGACAGTTTTACAAACCCAGCTCCGGACGTACCGGCGGCTTTTTTCTTGTCCATGCCCTTCCCGACGCAGTTGAGCGCCGCAGTGACCACGGTGGGCTCTGAGAAGCCCAGCACACGTTTCACTGTCTTCTCGATCCATGGTTTCAGCTCGTCCAGCTCCCTCTTGGACAGCGACATCTCTGCAAGGAGACAACAGCGCGTGGAACACGACCCCGGCCCTGCCTGGGAAAAGCTCTCGGTGACAAGTTGTGCTCCTTTGTTCTTAAATTTTGAGCTAAAATGAGGCAAACCCCATGAGGAGGAAGGTCCTGACCCCATATGGGATTCTGGATTTGCTGCGTCCCCTCTGTGTTCCCTCAGGGATGCACCTCAGCTCCCGTCCTTCCAAACCAGACCGGGAAGATCTGTTCTCAGCACAGCCCCTCCCTGAGCTCCCCAAGCCTCTCCGTGCTGCCAGCCCAGAGCCAAAGGCCTCCAAGCCTCACTGATCTCTCCACGGGGTTGCCTCAAGTTTTGGGAAGAGAGATGCACTGCACGTGGAAGACGTGAGAGAGGAGAATCCCCCCACTTCCAGCATGTTGGGGGGCACAAACCAATCTTACAGGCAGCCCCAAAGCTGTGCTGCTCCTGGCACTGCCATCCTGCAGCACTCACTGCCTGGGCTGTGGCTCCTAATCCCAGCTGTGATCCGGGGGGAAAATCTCCTTAGGGATGAGCTCAGCCACGGTTTCCTCTCACAGGAGCCCTGCGTGGGGCTCTGGGCATGGACTCGTGGCACTGCTGGGATCCTGGGGGTCAGTCCTAACACAGAGCCCCTGATTTCAGATCTGTCAGCAGTTCCAGCAGGTGACTGCTGCTTCCTGCAGGGCCCGAGCTCCCTCCATAGCCTGGAAACTTCTGCAGGCTCTGCTTTTCCTGGCAGCTTCCTTAGAGACAGGTTGAAATAGAGCCCAAACCCGAGGCTGGCGTTTCCTTCACGAGTTCTCCCCCCACAGAGGTTAAGGACAGGCAGAACTAACGAATGGCAGCCCCGACACATCAACAGCTCTGAACGGGTCCGGAATAAACCCCAGAATGCTGTGATTAGAGGCGGTTCAGCCTGCACACGGAGCTCCAGCAGCAGCAGCAGCAGCTTGACGGGCGGCAGCGGGAGAGCAGAGCCCTCACGGTGAGGAGCAGCTCGAGCAGCGGCGGCGCTCGGCACACAACCGCCGGTAAGCGCTCGGGGATCAATGAACGTACAACCGAGCACCGCCGCCGCCTGCCTCGGCCTCACACGGACGGAGCTGGGGCCCACCGGACACACGGCGCTCCCGCCGACACAGCAGTCCCGCAGGGCCCGGTATCCGCCGTTACCGCGGAGCAGCGCCCGGGGCCCGGCCCGGCCCCTTCAACCCGCGCGGGCCGGGCCCGGAGCCAGCTCCGACACCGTCTCCCACCTTCTCGGCTACCCACCCGCTTTCCCCGCTCCCTCCGCGCCCCCCGGTGCGGCGCTTTTTGTCCCTCACCGGCCGCGTCCCCTCACGCCGGTCCCGGTCCCGGCCCGGCGGCTCCTGACGGTGACGGCGCGTCGGGGCGGAAGCGGAAACGGGCGCAGCGGCGCGTGCGCGGTGCGGCGCGCGAGGAGCGCCGGGAAGGCGGGGCCCCGGGGGGCGCGCGCGCTCAGCCCCGCCCCTAACCCCGCCCCTTTCCCGCCCTAACCCCGCCCCTTTCCCCGCCCCTGACCCCGCCCCTGGCCCCGCCCTTTTCCCCTCACGCCCTCATTAACCAAACTCAATTAACGCGGATCAAAACCACAGCGTCTTTATTGGGGCCGGGCCCCTGTCAGCAGCCCAACCACGGATCCTGCCGGTTGCTCCGCGCTAAGAAAGCGATCCTGCGCGCCATCTCGGCGCAGTACACCCGGCGGCACGCCTCGAACGCGCGGCGCCGCCGCGCCCGGCACGGCTGCTCGTAGTACCGGGAGCGCCTCACGGCTTCGGCCACGCCGTCCTGCGTCAGGATCCTGCGGGGACGGAGAGAGCGGTGACAGCGAGGTGCGAGGATCGAGCCGCAGCTGCCTCTCCTCGCCGTGAGGAACGGGAGGAATCCCCCCGAGCTCGGTTTAAGGTGGGACCAGCGGAGGAGTTCTGAGCCCACGGCTCGGCCATGGCACCGTCCCCTCTTCCCCTGTCCTCGCCTGGCTCTGTTCCTTTATTCCGCCCTATTTACACCCGCATCCC
>JAGMWU010000029.1:4260247-4274612 GCA_018697195.1 Certhia americana
GGGAAAAAAGTAAAAAAAAAAAGAAAATATCTACCCCAATCTAAGCAAAGTACAGGGAAAACTTCCCAAGGCAAAGCGATCCGTAAGGAAATTCGGGCTCGCCGCTGGCCCCGGGGTTGTGCAACAGCCAAATCCAGGGAAGGGATTGTGTAACCCTGGCAGAAATAGGCCAGCGGCATGGCCAGAGCCCGAGCCCCGGGCTGCTCACGCCTTCCTTATCGGGAGCTGGGAATAATGCAGAGGCAGAATTTGGATGGGGGAATTTACCCTCCTTCCTTCCCCCGGCTGGGAGAAGCCTCAGGAACCGGCTTGGTTTCCCTCCCGGCTCCAAAACCCAAATAAATAATAATAATAAAAAAAACCAAAACCAGGTTGTTGAGAAGTGAGCGAGTGAGAAAAAATAAATTAATAAATATGCAGGATACTCCAGCTGGAGGTGGGGATACTGTGGGAGATGGCGCTGCCTCCACAACTGGATTTCTCTGGGGTATTTTAAACAAATTCCGGTGAATCCTCCCGCTGAGGCAAAGCTGGGAGGGAGCACGGAGCTCAGCTGGGCTCAGGGAGAAGCCAGATGTCTGACCCGGCTGCTTCCAGCACGGGTGTAAAAAATGATTCCTGCTTTAGAAATCTTCCCCAGGCAAAAGGGAAAAGCCAGGGAGTCCCCAGCTCTGGGAGGTGGAGGGGCTGAAGTTCTTGGAAAGCTGTGATTTGGTTTCGTTGGGTCTTCTTATCAAACCCTGTATTTGAGGGAAAAAAAAATATAAAATTGTAGGTGGTAGCCTGGGATGTGTTTTCCCTTTGGCTCGGGGAGGAAAGGAGGGAGCTCAGCTGGGGTAAAAAAATGCCTTTTTCCAATTTTGTTCTGCAGCCATACTTTGGAAAGTTTGCCCTGTGTTTAATTTTGCCCAGAAGTATCTGAGATTCACTGGAAAAATGTAAAAGCCATAAATAATGGCTTTATTGTGGTTGGTAGAATCTTTCACATTTTACAACTTTTCTGCTGCACAAGAGCCTGGCACTTGCAGAACTCTGGGTTTGTGTCCACCTCAGGGCCTTGAAAATAGCCTCAAAAATGGGATTTTTCTTCCCACTCTTGCCACGGAGCAGCTTTACCTGCTCTGCCACGCATCTGGGGGTTTATTATTCCCTTCCTCCCCCAACTCCTGCCCTTTTCCTGCCTGGAAAGTGGGCTCTCCAGACTTATCTAACCCCCCCAAGGGATTGTGCAAACTTTAATTAACCTCGGCGGCGTTCTTTTGAGATCCCAGCTTGGAACTTTGCCTCTGCTGCCCTGGGATGTGCCGGGGTTTCCTGGTCCCTCATCCTCCTCATGCCACAGGAGTGAGGGCTGAACCCTCCTTCAAAAGAGGAAAACCGGGCATGGAATTGATTTTTTTTTTTTGTGGCCATCCCCAAGCCAGAGCAGATTTTCCTCTTTTTACATTGATTTATTTATTTTTTTTTTTTTTTTCTCTTCCCAATTTTTCCTTTGCCCAGGGATTAGTTTTACCCGGCTGATTCCTCCCTGGCTGCCTCTGTGGATATGGGAGGGGCACCTTTGGCAAATTCCTGGAAAACCAACTGAACAGCTTCCCTTGAGGCTGCCAGGTCACTGGCAGGAGCCGAGGTCAATGCCAGGACAGCTTTTCCCACCTTTGGGAAACCATCCTCTGTCCCCCCTCGCTCCTCTCCACGCCACCAGGAATACCCAGCCTCAGTTTCCCCTCCACTGGGGGATGCTCCCACCACCCTTGGGGGGATTTTTGGGGCCAGTGAGGCTTTGCTCACGGGTGGGATGTGTGCCCTGAGGATCTTATGGGGTTAAACTGGGTTAAAGTGGAAGACTGCTCCAGGGATGGGAGCAGCTGGATGCATCCAGAACTGGGAGGCAGAGCCTCTGGACTGGGTTTTCAGTGGGGTCACCCGAGGATGGGTCTGTGGATGCTCTCTGGGGTCATTTCCTCACCATCGAGGCTCGGCTCCACCTCCGGTGTGGATCCAGCTGCTGTCCTGGGGGGTGAGGATGGGGAGGAACCGGCCGAGCAGGAAATTTGTGACTCAGCCGGGCTTGGGGATGACTCCGGGGCGTGTGTCATCCCAGGCGGGAGGGCACCGGGCTTGGAGTCGGCGTGGAGCAGCTGAAGGACGTGGGTGCCACCGGGGGCCAGGGCTGGGGAGGGAGGGAGGGTGGGTACAGCCCAGCATCACCCCTGTGTCACCCACGGGGAAGGGGACAAGCCGGTTCCCTGCTCTGAGTCACCTGGGGTGGGAAACAGGGGCCAGGCATGAGCAGCACAGGGGCTGAGGGCATGGAACAGGCTCTGCCTTGAGATGGGCACTAAAACCTTCACCCTGCAGCCCCTGCTGCTCCTTCTGCCTCGCTTTCCCCAAATTCCTCAGATCCCACAGATTTGGGGTGGGGTGGGAGCGTGGCACAGCATCCCCCTGGCTGTGGAAGGGGTGGAATTCCATAAAACTTCAGGGATTCTTCCAAAACAGCAGGCTTGAAGTTAAAAACCGCCATAGGGAGGGTAGTAATTGAAAGGAAATATCATTCCCAGCAAAAATGTCGCTGGGGAGAGGGGTGGTGGTGCGTGCTGCGGGTTTTGGGGTGTTCCAGCTTTCCCCCAAATGTGAACGCTGCTCCGCCATCTCACAGCCAACAAATGCTGAAAAGGCAAAGAATCCATCCCAAAGAAAGCGGCCAGAAATCCACCCCAGAAAGAGCCCTCTCCCAGCTCTCTGCTTCTGCTCCAAAAGCTGCTGGGCTCGCTCACATCCAGCTGAAAAACGCAGCTGGGGAGATGCCGGATCTCGGAAACACGCGGCTGCTGCCGCTCCGGGTCCTGGCAGCCACGTGGCTCTGGAAAGGCTTCAGAGCAAAACCAAAACAAAAAAGGCAAACACAGCTTCCCCTTCTTGGAAGCCGGGGTGATTAATGGGGAAGATGTTTTTGGGGTTTTTCTGCGCAGGAACAAAGCTCTCCTTGCCCTTGCCTTGCGCTGGAAGGTGCCGGAAGTGTTGTCACCCTCAGCAGCCCTGCCCCGTGTCCCCAAGGGATGGGGACAGGGTCCCCAGCAATCCCTGGAAGGGGATGCCTGTGTGTCAGGCTCAGGGGGGCTCCAGCACATCGTTTTTTTCCCCTCACCCCTGAGTTCTGTTGAAAATCTGGGAGCTGAGATCCCTTTGGCGAGGTCAGAGGATGGAGGAAAGGAAATTCCAGGAATTTACAGGCTCCTGGAATGGTTGGGGTTGGAAGGAATTTAAAGTTCGTCCAGTGCCACCCCAGCCATGGCAGGGACACCTCCCACTGCTCCAAGGTGATCCCAGCCCTGTCCAACCTGGCCTTGGACATTTCCAGGGATTCAGGGACAGCCCCAGCTGCTCTGGGCACCCTGTGCCAGCTCTCCTCATCCTCCCAGAGAACAATTCCTGCCCAATATCCCATCCCTCCCTGCCCTCTGGCAGTGGGAAACCATTCCCTGTGTCTAGCCCCTCCAGGACATTGTCCAAATTCCCTTTCCAGCTCTCCTGGAGCCCCTTTAGGCTTCACTTCTGCAGGCTGAACAGCCCCAGCTCTATTTTATGAAGAACGCCATTGAGTTGGGGTTGAGTTATTTGAAGATCAGTTAATTAATATTTCCACCGATCCCTTGGGGCCCAGGCTCCTTAAGAGGAGTCTTGAGGAGTAGAGCCGTGTCCAGCTGCAGAGTTTGGAAAGCCAAAGCTGGGGGTTTTTTTAGGGGGGGCTGCTTTAAGCTCAGCTGAAATTTGGGCAAGCTGAGGTTTCCCAGCGGTGGCCGTGCAGCCGGGACAGGCGACCCTGGGCACCTCTCCAGCATCCGGCATGGAAATGAGCTGAGCCTTGGAGACAGCCTTGAGCCAAGAGATGGGGATTTGCTGGGGTTTGGTTCAAAAACGTGGCATTGAGCTCATTACACCCACAGCTACTCCGTGATCCGGAGCTTTAACGCGATGTCCTGGGCTGGGGCATGCCCAGCTCTTCCCAGCTTCCATCCCTTCCTTCTCCCTCCAGTTTGTTTAGGTTTCCTCGAGGAAACACCATTATTTAGGCTGGAAGCTTTCCAGAAATTCAATTGCCCCCTTTGGGATCCTGACCTAGTGACTTTATTTGTTTGGAATTGGCACTCTGACCTAAACTATTCCACGCTCGGCAAAAACGTTAAGCAACCGAGAAGGTGTTTTGTCTTGGGAGATGCTCAGGCTCTGGCACTGCAGGCTGAATTTTCAATTTTATCCCATCTTTGTAACAATTTGAGGGGTGCTGGGGGTAACCCACCGGGCCACAGGGCTGGGAAGTTTTGGGAAAAACAGTGGCCGTGGCTGTTCCTTGAGTGCTTTCAGTGGGGAAGGAGCTGTCCTGCTGTCCGCCCTGACCTGCTTTAGCTGCCAAGTGGGGTGATGTCCACGTTGGGAGAAGATGATCCAGGTTTTAAGGGCTTTGGAGATTAGAGGGAGGTCACCCTGTTCCTCAGGCTGAGGTTATTCTTGGTGTGCTGCAGCCTGGAGGACATGGGGGACGTGCCGAGCGGGGCCTGGCCTGGGAGAAGGGGGGTCAAACCTCAGAGGGGTTTCCCCATATTGGGATTTTTGGGTTGGGGGGTTCTTCACTGCTGAGGAGCTCCCAGAGCACCCAGATTCTCTGGGATGAGGGCTGTGTGCTCAGGGTTGATGGCATGGGCTGATAACCCTCGGGGTAACCCTTGGCACAGCTCAAGGAGAGGTTTCCTCCCCTGGGGAGGCTGCAACCCCACAGCCACCTCTTAACCAGTTAACTGGAGCTTACTGGTACCAGTAACCAGAACCTCTGCACATGGGAGGGAATTTTGAGTAGGTGAAAGCAAACAGGAGGGGAGGGAGGAGAGTGTTTGACTTCCTGCTGCTGGGCTGGATAAGGAGAGGCTGGCAAACAAGTGGCACCAGGAAATCTCCAGGTTTCCTTCTCCTTGGCCTTTCCCTCGTGTCTACCTGGTCTTCCAGCTCCTGATTTTGGGAAGGAGCTGAAAGCACCAGGAGGGGAGTGTAGCATCACTGGGCCAGGCTTTCCTCCATCCTCTGACCTCGCCAAAGGGATTTCAGCTCCCGGATTTCCAACAGAACTCAGGGGTGGGGGGAAAAAACGATGTGCTGGAGCCCCCCTGAGCCTGACACAACCACAGCGGGGCTGTTGTGTCCAGCCCAGGGCTCAAGGCACATCCCTGAGCGAGGTCACCCTGGGCCTGGAGCAATTTCTTGCCCACAAAATGCCCATTTCCTCCAGCACAGCCCCATAAAGCACAGCCCGGGCCCGGTTCCGGTGACCCGGCGTTACGTGCCTGCAGACAGGTGAGCGCACGGGGTGGAGTTTTCCTCTTGACTTCTCAGGGCTTGCAGCTGCCCTTTAATTAATCCTAAGTGAAGCTAATTGAAGCAGGGCATGGTTTGGGAGCGGGCAGTGGCCGCCTCTCCCCGTTCCCTGCTCCTGAGGGAGGCACGGGGCTCAGGGCTGGCTCGGGGGGAGCTTTTCCATTCCTTTCCCAGGCAAGACAAGAGGTTCTGATGCCATTTATAGTATGATGCCATTCTCCGTATCACCAGCTCAAGGGTGTAATAATTTCCAGGAATAGGGGGGGCGGGCTGGATTTCTTCCCTCTGTGGCCATGGCACACGCTTGTGTCATTCCAAGCACTCCCTCGTGTCACTCCAGCTCCCACTTCTGTCACCTCAGCGTGGTTTGCTCCAGGCTGTTGAGTCGCTCTTGGCTCTTGGGGTGATCTCAGCAGTGGAGAAATGACAGGGCAGTGGATTCCTGGTGTAGGAAGAGGCCCCGGGGGTCAAGGTCAAGGGGTGTTGGTGCAATGGGAATGGGAAGGGCTTTGCACCTGGAAAACCACTGGCGACCTCCTGAGTCACTCCCGGGCTGGAATTCCTGCTTCTGTAGCAACCTGTTTGGGTGTCTGGAGGTGACTGAGCGGGAGGATGCTCGGGAGCAGCAGCAGCAACTTGTGGTTTGGCATTCCCAAAGGCTGGCGGGGTCTGGAGAGGGGATCTGCTGAGCACCTCACCTGTCGGAGTCAGAACATTCCTCTGACTGTCCTGAGTGATTCCAGACCCGGATAGGGGGCTGGAAAACCCTGGCAAGGAGTCAAAAACTTTGATTTCAGCCCCTGGGAGAAATGACCACCTTTGTGTGAAGATTTACAAAGCACAAGAATTTAAGTAGTGTGATAATTAGGTATGCACTGGGTGAAAAGTAGATTTATGTAGTATTTAAACTGATAAGCAAAAAACACAAAATGGAGTCTCCACGTGGCTTTGGGGTTTATTCTTTCTTCTTCACCTTCACCATTTTCTGCTGTGGTGTGGGCAGCTTTGGTTGGCTCAGAGCAGAGCCTGAGTTCCTAACATAAGAGATAGGTATTGGGAATTTTTTGTAAATATAATATATGTAATTTTTAGTATAAAGATGTTCATCACCTTCAGGGCAGGGTTATTCCCCATGAACTGACCTGCTGAACAGATCTCTGTGGGTCAGAGGAGAAATTTTACAGATAAGAGAAAAATAAACAGCCTTGGAAAAGCAGAGGAGACAGCTCTTGGTCTTTTCTTTGATCTCGGGGCTGGACAAAAAGAGTTTTACACTCTCAGGAAGAACAACACCACATAAAAACTCACAGAGGGGTGCAGGAGCAGCGGTGGGTGACACCTGGGATGAGCAATTCCAGCTCTGCTGCCGTGTCCTGCAATTTGGGATGGGTCAGAACCTGCTCCTGCTCCTTTAGTCCAGCCCAGCAGCCGTGGGAGGGGCTGGGGACACCTGTGCCCGTGTCCCCAGCCCCTCTGCCTGACCTTTGGGCTCTGTGTCCCCTCTCTTTCAGATCGACAAGTACCTGTACCACATGCGTCTGTCCGATGAGACCCTCCTGGAGGTGTCCCAGCGCTTTGAGAAGGAGATGGAGAAGGGGCTGGGAGCAGATACCAACCCCACTGCCTCTGTGAAGATGCTGCCCACCTTCGTCAGGTCCACCCCGGATGGGACAGGTACTGTGAGGCCAGAGGAGCTCCTGGGAGTGGCAGAGGGTGGCACCCAAGGCCACCTTCATCCTGCTCAGGCTGAGGGTGGGGACAGGCCTTGCTCCCCGCTCTGTGCTGGGGCTGGAGGGGCTCCCAGTTCCTGCTGGAAGGAGGGAGGGAGGCAGGGAAGCCGCCCTGGCGTGCCCTTGCTGGCAGGACAGAGACAGTCACGGGTCCGGCTCATCAGATTTCATTAGCACTGAGGTGGCAGCGGTGCCAGCACTGTCTGAGTGCCACCAGGGCAGGAGCAGGGGCTCTGCAGCCCTCACAATGTGGCCTTTCTGCCTCTCCCCGAGCTGCCCAGGGCACTCTCCAGCCAGGCACATCCTCCTCTCAGCTCAAAGAGCTGCTCCCTCGGGCATCCATCTGGGAAAGTTCCTCCTTCCCTCTCCCAGCTCGGTGTTTTGTCTCCATCCCTGCAGCCCTCAGGTGTACCCAGCACCCACCAAGGGTTTGGAGCTGTCCTGGCTGCTGAAGGGGAGGAGGGACAGAGCTCTGAGCAGCTGAAGCTGCTCCAGTCCCACACCTGGGCTGGCAGCAGCCTTGGAAAGGGCCCCAGGGAGGGTTGGAGGTGTCGGGTGCAGTTTACTCAGAGCTGGGGTTGCCCTGGTGCTGGCACCTGCACAGGAATCTGTGGAAAACCTCAGTGGCAGAGGCTGCTGGTCACCAGCAGGAGAAGGGGACAGAGGGACAGAGCCCAAATCCCTCGTGGCTGCTGGCTGGCTGCTCCCTGGGGGCAAGGACACAAGTGAGAGAACCATGGAATCACGGAATCATGGAATGGTTTGGGCTGGAAAAGCCTCTGCCTTGGTCAAATCCAAAACCATTCCCCCATCACTGCCACGGCCACCACTGTCCCCATGTCCCCAAGTGCCACATCCACAGGGCTGTTAAATCCCCCCCAAGGATGGGGGAGGACTCCAGCACTGCCCTGGGCAGCTGTGCCAGGCCTGGACAGCCCTTTCCAGGAAGGAATTTCCCCAGGATCCAACCTAAACCTCTCTTAGCACAACTTGAGGCCATTTCCTCTTGTCCCTTGTTTCCTGACCCCCCCACCTGGCTGTCCCCTCCTGTCAGGGAGCTGTAGGTGGTGACAGAAGGTCTCTGGGCACTGTTGTGTGTTTGCTGGGAATGTCTCAGGGTGTCTGGGATGGTGGTGCCATCCTGCACCCCTGGGGAGAAACAGAATCATGGAATGGTTTGGGTGGGAAGGGACCTCAGAGCCCATCCAGTGCCATGGGACACCTTCCCCTACCCCAATAAAATAATAATATCCAATTTAAATCAGTTGAAAACCATTCCCCTGTCCTCTCACTACACCCCTGCTAACAATCTGTCCCCACCTTCCCTAGGAGCCCCTTTAATCCTCGAAGCACCCCCTGATCTTGGTCCCCACTTACACCCAAAAGTTGGACCTGGCTGCCTGCCCTGGGATCAAGATTCCAATCTGTTTAAACGCTGGAGAATATTTTTAATTACAGGGCCAGCCAGGAGCCGCCCCTGGGCAGGGGAAGTGGTGCAGCCCAAAGGTGCTGGGTGCAGGTGGAGCGTGTGTCAGCACTTCCAGCACCCTGACCCGCTGGCAGGAGAAGGAGAAATCCCTGCCCATGCCCTTTACAAGACACATCCTTGGCACCATTCCCTGTGTCCAGCTTCTCCAGTGTCCCAGCTGGCATTTCTCACCCGGGGGAGAGGGAGGGGGGGACAGAGGAAAATGTCACATGAGAGGGATGCTGGGGCAGTCACGGCGCTGCAGCTGCCCATGGGGGGGGTTGGGAAATGTGGGAGTTTTAAGCAAATCCCAGGGAATTAAGAGCTGGGATTGCCTGTCCAGCTCCAACTGCATCCAGCCTCTGATGTCATCGGTGTCCCTTGGGTTTTGGGGAGGGGGCTGGAAGGTGGAATGTCAGGGTTGGGGGCTCAGATGCCTGGCACAGGTGGTGTGGCAGCAGCTCAGGAGAAGCTCACAGTCCAGGGTTACAGGAATTCTTCCTTCTTGACTCTTTTTAAAGCTCCTGAGCAAAGTCTGACCTGGGCTGGGCACCTGTGCCAGGTGCCAGCAGCTGCTCCCAGTCCAAGGTTTTTCCTCTGCTCCAGCTCTGATGTTGGTGCCATGGGGCTCCCAACCATCCCCCAGTACAGAGAACATCTCTGTCCTCCTCCCCCTCCTCCTGCAGCTCCTGGGGTGGCTCTGCTTTGGGATTAGATCCTGTTTAATGCTCCTGGCATCCAGGAGCTTATGGAAATACAAGGTCACACCTGCAGGTTAAGCCAAAACCCCAACCCTGGCTCTCCTGGCTTTGCCATTCCAGTGGGGTGTGATGAGAGGGGGGGGGGGAATTCTGCTTTGAAAGCAGAAACTCTTCTAAAATCAACTTTGGCACCCACTGGAATGCCACCATGCTGTGCTGGCAGTGAGGTGATGGGGAAACAGATCCCAAAAAAGCTTCTCCCTGGAGCCTCAGTGACTCTCCCAAGGACTCAGTGCATCCAACACCCTCCTCCCTGCTCCATTCCTGCTTTTTCCAGGCTTTTCCAGGGTCTCCAGCTTTCCTCCTCCACAAAGGATCTTGTGGTGCATCCTCTGTTAAGCCCCAGCAGCTGATAACCCCAGCCTGGAGCTTTCAGGAGGATGCTGCAGGATTTGGGGGGTTCAAATCCCTGGAAATCCAAAGGATGGCTCTTGGCAACACCTTTCCCTTGGCTGGGGGGCTCAGCTCCTGCCAATAACTGGCTGCCTCTGCAGGAAAATGTGGTGCAGAGGCTTGAAAGGCTTGGAAAAAATTGGCTGTTTTCATGCCCAGAGTCCCATGGCTGGGGATTTACCACATTCCCAGCAAGGTTTCCCAAGGAAATCGTGTCTGCCCCATCCCTGGAAGTGTTCAGGGTCAGGCTGGATGGGCAGGGGAGGGGAACCCTCAGGGTCCCTTCCAACCCCAACCATTCCATGGTACCAGCTGGAAGGAGGGAGGAGCTGCCAGGGTCTGCAACTCCTCCTTCATCTCCCTGGAGTCTGGGCCTCCCAGCTTTTCCTCTCCCTCTTCTTCTTTCTCAATCCGATTTTCCAGAGGATTCCTGGGCCATGGAACTGCAATTAGCTGGAAGTTCTGAGGTGGGATCTCTGGGGTGACCAAGCCCTGAGGTGCTGGGACACGATCCCACACTCACACTGCTGCTGTTCCCAGGATCACAGCAGCTTTTCCAGGCACTCAACTCTCACCCTTTGCCAAAAGCAAACAGCTCCTGGAACCAGGGCTCCGTGTTTGCCCTCGCTGTTTGGCTTCTGGGCTCAGCACCAGCACTGATATTTTATCAGGGCACCTGGGAGCCCAAATCAGGGGAGCAGTGCCCAGACCTGGAGCCCATCCCGTTTTCCCAGCATGGCTGGGAATTTCCGAGGGGCAGCTTGCTGCTGTTTCCTGCTGCACAGCCTGATCCACCCAGGAATTCCCAGGAGCTGCCCCCAAGCTGCTCCTGCTCCTTCTCTGCTGACCAGGAGGGTTTGGGTGGGCTTTGGGTCCCTCTGGGGCTCTGTGGGGAAGGCAGAGCTGGTCCCACACGGCTCTAGGGCCACGAATCCCACCAGGTGTGTGGGACTGTGCAGGGAGCCCCATCCAGACTCCTTTTTTTGGGATCCTCCCGGGTTCCTTACATTACCTCCAAGGAGCTGAGCAACCTGTGACCCTTTTGGCTGCAGTGCCCTTATCCCTGGGGTGTTTATCCCCCCCCTGAGGCGTTCTCCATGCTCTGCTAACCAGCAGAACTCCTCAACGCCCTTGGCCAGGGTGGCTGAGCACAGCCTGACCCCTGTCAGGGGCAGCACACGGTGCCAAGCCGGGCATCACACCCCTCTCTGCCCTGCTGTGGTGCCCACTCTGGGCTCACCAGGAGCAGCCTCGGCAGCCTCCCCCAGGTTTTCCCGGCGTGTTTGCCACACCGAAGAGCCACCGTGGCCGTGGGCTGGCAGGCAGGGCCGCGAAAGGAGCTGCCAAACTGGTTTAAAGCTCCAAGGGTCATGGGGAGGAGGAGGAGGAGGAGGAGACAGGATTATCCAGGGGCTGCCCGGCAGCTTCAGCACCCTGCTGGCTCTGTGCTCCTCAGCGATGTGCTGCTCTGACCCCTCTTTTGGCGATGACAGCAATAATTCACCATTAATGACAACATAATTATAGTGAAATACATTATATATATAATATATAATATACATTTATAATATACGTTATATATATATAATATAATAATATACATTTGGCGATGTTCTGACCCCCCCAGAGTGCAGTGCTGACCCCCGGGGGCGCTCCCCATTCTCCCTGACCCCTCTGAAGCCGCACTTGGAGCCTTTCCATTCGCTCCCCATCTCCTTTTTAGCACCGCAGCTGCTTTCCGTGGCCCTCTTCCACCTCCATCGAGCTGCTCCAGCTCCCAGCCGGTGCCGTGCCCGTTCCCTCGCCCCCAACCCGGGGAGGGTCAGCTCAGGAAAGCCTCGGGGCCAGCTGGAGCCGCAGGGACTGGCCCGGAGCTGCCTTTTCAGCTGGAGTCACTGGAGATGCCGGCTGGCGTGTGCATACTAATAACCCGTGGGTTTTGTTCCCGCTCTGGCCCCTTTTGTGCCGCACAAAGCGCCCCGGTACCGGCCCGGGGGGGGAGCCAGCACAGCACATTTGGGGCATTCAGGACTCCAGCAGTGCTGATGGAGGGCTTTCCCCGGCTCTCTCCCCTCGGAAACAGCCAGCTGGGCGCTTTTCCCGGCTCCCCAGGGGCAGCTGGACAACAAACAGAGGGGACACTCGGGGGCTCAGCCTCACCCCTGGCTAAGGGTGCCAGCTGTCCCTGGGGAAGGCAGCAGGGATGCTCCGGAGCTTTTTGGGAGTTTCTCCCCCCGCCCCAGGTTGCCCGGTGTCACCTCCCCGTGTTGCCCGAGGCCACATGCCGGGAGTGTGTGACATTCCTGGGGCAGGCAGGGAGCTTGGCCGGGGTTCTGGAGGCTGAGCTTGAGCAGGAGGGAGGGTTTGGGGTGTTCAAAAAAAACAAACACCAAGCGGGGTTCCCGGGTTTAACCCCTCGGGATGGAGGTTTAGGAGATTCCACAAGCATCAGGAGGGTCAGGAATGGCTCTGCTGCCTTCCTGATGGAGCCTGAGGCTGGAGCTCATTTTTTTTTGGGTTGGTGTGGAGGCAGGATTTTATGGGTGGGGCTGGTGGGATTTATTTTCCTGCCACACCCTCCCCAAGGCATCCGGATCTGGCTCAGTGATGGCCAAAATCCTGATCCTGCATTGGCTGGGGGGGTGCCAGGGGGCAGAGGAGGGGCAGGGAATACAGCGACTGCTCCAATAAAACCCCAAAAAAACCCCAAACAAAAAAAACCCAAACCAAAAACCTGAATAAAATAACGAAATACAATTAAAAATTCTGCCTTTACCCTTGTACCTGGGAGGGGGCTGGTCACCCCAGGGCTCTGGCGTGGTGTGGACCCTCCCAGTTAACGGGGTGTCCTTGTCCTGATCCCACAGAGGACGGGGACTTCCTGGCGCTGGACCTTGGTGGCACCAACTTCCGTGTGCTGCGGGTGAAGGTGTCGGACAACGGGCTGAGGAAGGTGGAGATGGAGAACCAGATCTACGCCATCCCCGAGGAGCTGATGCGCGGCAGCGGGGTGCAGGTGGGCACGGGAGAGCTCCTGCTCTGGGCTGGGGTATCCTGCTGGATCCTGATCCTGATGGATTCTGATCCTGTTCGATCCTGCTGGATCCTGATCCTGCTGGATCCTGATCCTGCTGGATCCTGCTGGATCCTGATCCTGATGGATCCTGCTGGATCCTGATCCTGCTAGATCCTGATCCTGATGGATCCTGCTGGATTCTGATCCTGCTGGATCCGGATCCTGCTGGATCCTGCTGGATTCTGATCCTGCTGGATTCTGATCCTGTTGGATCCTGATCCTGATGGATCCTGATCCTGTTGGATCCTGATCCTGTTGGATCCTGATCCTGCTGGATTCTGATCCTGTTGGATCCTGATCCTGCTGGATCCTGATCCTGCTGGATTCTGATCCTGTTGGATCCTGATCCTGCTGGATCCTGATCCTGCTGGATTCTGATCCAGCTGGATCCTGCTGGATCCTGATCCTGATGGATCTTGTGCTGGGAGCTCCTGGCGATGGGTGTGGGATTGGGATTGGGACTGGGACTGGGACTGGGACTGGGAATGGAAATGAGACTGGGAGTGGGAATGGGAGATGGAATGGGATTGGGAATGGGAACTAGGAATGGGCATGGGAATGGGAATGGGAACTGGGAATGGGGAACTGGGAATGGGGAACTGGGAATGGGAATGGGAATGGGAATGGGAATGGGAATGGGAATGGTGGGCAGAGGTGCACACAGCCAGGTGGGGGCAGCCAGGTGAGGTCTCTCTCTCTCACCTCTTTCTCCAGCTTTTTGACCACATTGCCGAGTGTTTGGCCAACTTCCTGGACAAGCTGCAGATCAAGGACAAGAAACTCCCCCTTGGCTTCACCTTCTCCTTCCCGTGTCACCAGACCAAGCTGGACGAGGTGGGTGAGGGGCTGTGCTGGGACAGGCTGAACTCTCGCTGTGGGTTCCACCCCAGCTCAGCTCAAAAGCCACACCACAGTTTAATTAGGATCATTGATTTTGGGTCACGGGGCCTTTCCTGAAGGGCCACATCTTCCTGTAAGCCATTTCCCAGGCTCTGGGGGAGAGCAGCTGATGTCCTTTTATTTTTATGAATGTTTTTTTGTCGGTGCAATGACTCAGTGGCTGCAGGGTCAGGGGCAGAGAGGGTGGAACATTCCTTCAGGGAATGCAGAGCTTGGCATCACTTCCCAATAACCCTGCTGCTTGTCATCTTCTCCAGACACACGATAAACCCCCTGTCCTCCTGTCCTCCTGTCCCTCTGTCCCCCCGTCCCCCTGTCCCCCTCTGCCAGCCACGGGCACCGATGGCTGTGACTGTCACTGTGACTGTCACTGTCACTGTCACTGTGAGAACAAACAGCCCCGAGCCCAGCCAGGCACGTGGCCCCTGCTGTGCCACCCTTGGGGCTGGAGGGGCGAGGGGAGAGAGCCCCCCACCTCACAGGGCTGGTTCCATAGGGACAGGGAGCCCCCCACCCCACAGGGATGATTCCATGGGGACAGAGAGCCCCCCACCCCACAGGGATGATTCCATGGGGACAGAGAGCCCCCCACCCCACAGGGATGGTTCCATGGGGACAGAGAGCCCCCCACCCCACAGGACTGGTTCCATAGGGACAGGGAGCCCCC
>JAGMWU010000029.1:4313750-4361087 GCA_018697195.1 Certhia americana
CAACCGACAGAAAACCAATCAACAACAGGGGCAGTAACCAATGCCATCCTGACTCGCCACTCCCCACTCACGGAAACAAATTCATATCAGCACACACCTGAGCATGCTGAAAAACGTAAGCCTAAGAATGAGCTGAACCATCAGGCAGCCTCTCTTGAACATCGTGAAGGTTTGACTTAACCCTGCTCCAGCTTTCTGGTTTTGTGAAAAAAACCAAAGGGTTTTAATTAATTCCAACGTACCTAACTAACAAAAAAAAAATACGTATTAAGGATCAAGATCATCCAACTCATGACCAGTTCATTCTGGATTCTTTCCAAGAGCCCCTGAACAACGAAAAGTAGCCTGACGTATAAGAAGAGAGAAAAAGAACTCAACTAAGAGATGTTAATTACACACTCAAACGCCAAAGCAGCACAGGCAACCAAACCGGTAATATTTCCTTTATGCAGAACAACACTATATTAAAGGAACGTTCCAACTAACACATTTTCACGACAGACTCGAGGAGCTGATTGTAGTTTGCTGGTAATACTCTGACACTCAAATGCCTACGAGAATTTGGCTCCGTGTGTTGTCACAGAGTAAGGGAAAGTTTGAGATGGCCAAAAAGCTCCACAGCCTTTGGTCCCACAACCAGCATCCACGAATCACCATGGACAGAATCTTCCAAGAAGCTGAGCACACTAAGGTTACTATGCAACAAAACAAATCCTGCCGAGCTTAGGTATGCCGTTTATCGGCATTTGGGTGTGAAAAATAAGAGAATAAAAACACACACCCAGGCGGCAAGACATACAAAGTACGTACAGAGTCTGCAGCCTCATACCAAGGCACAGCATCACACAAGAAACCATTTACAGCAATATCCTTTATTATTAATGAAAAGCACATAAAACTAGAATTTTGACAGTGTGTGCCACCAACGGAAGTGGAAGATAAATGCTCTAACTAGGGGGGGTTCCGGAGTTACCTTCCCAGCAGCAATAGTGCACCATTAGCGATCTCATCAAGAAAGTGGTACCTTAGAGCTCAAAAAAAATATAAAAGATCTATTTGTATAGCACCCAAACATTCCCTGCCTCTTCCCTCACATTTCCGCTCAGGCAAGCAGACATCCACACAACAAAAACCACCCCACATTGGATTTAGGTGAGCAGTCAAGAATATGATTGTCACCCCGAACTCTGAAACAACATGGTCCGCTCAAACCCAAGGACCTACACTCATCGGGTCCTCCTCACGAAGCTTTGGCCACAGAGAGCAAACAGCTCCATGTCACTGGTATTTATCACATAGTGTCACAGCATGACGAAAAACACACCACCATTTCTCAAGCTCTGTGCCAGCAGACAGCACCTGACTGGACTGGTGGGGAGCTGTGGGCAATCACACAGGGAGAGAGCAGGGAGCACAACCTGTCCCGTTAAATCTGCTTGTGGGCCAGAGGGGAAAAGTCCCAAAGGATTAAGATCATTTATATGGCTTTATTCATAAAGCCACACCGTCCAGTACATAACTGCAGAACAGCTAAGAGAGTGATGAGCCGGAAACAGAAGAGAATGGAACGCGCGCTCCTCCCAAAACCCTCACGTCCATATTACACAACTTTAACACATCCAACATCCTCTAGACACAGCATGGATCTCATCATACACCGCCCACAGTTTTTCAAGTCACCAAGCCCTGCTAAGGTCCTCAGCCTTCCCAGCCTTGATCGTCAGAAGACGCACAAATGCCCACTGAGTGCCTGACAGCAATGCTCGGAATCAGAGGCGCACTGAAAAGCAACCAACTCCCACAAAAAACTCCAGGATTATGCCATCTTATTATCCAAGCCGTCACTCCGAGAAACTGCCCCTCCTGCCAACCGGCACACCCTGCTCTGGCTCCACTGCATTGACCACGATGCCACAAACAACACTAGTCCTACGCTACCTGAGAGCCTATACACACGCCCAACCCGCAGCCCACACAGGGATACAAACCCCTTAGGACAACCGGTCCACAAGAGGAATATTGGTGTCTATCCGGGCACAGCCCAGGGCTGCCTCCCAGCTGCTTATCGTTCGGAACAGCAGGAGTGCACGACCAGACACATGAAGCCACAGCAACCTCTGAAACATCACCAAACGGCAGTACCACAAAGGACGCCAACACAGATGCTCTAACAACACATACATAAAAACTAGGGTATGTGGAAACAGCAAAATCCTTTCTGGAACTGTGCACCTAAGCGCTCATATCACTATACATCAGAGTTCCTGAGGAAATGTGTGCACACCCTGCAGCACCTCCGACCTTTTAGTGAAGGCCTCACACACAGATCAAACCACGTCACCGATACAGAGACTCAGCACCAGCAATTCCACTGGCGGTCCCTGCACAGAAAACCTCAGCTGAGGCACCACAGGATTGCAAATCCCTTCTGGAATACGGCCGAAACTCCGATTGATACACACTGCAAGGAATAAAAATTCACAGCAACACACACGTCCCTCGCCACTGTTCAGACAACAAGAAGCGGGTTTCGCAGGGCATTAAGACAACTGGCGCGACGGGTATTCCACACAGGCATGCAGCCGGATGAAGAGAAAATAATCTAACAAAATAATGAACATAAGAAGAAAGCAAAGATTTGGTGCCAACACGTAGAGACTCACAGCTGACTACTGAAACTCTAACAACCACACACTGCTACCAAGAATATGGTAAAATGTTTGCCTCTGCAAAAAGAGTGTGCAAGTCCTAAAGTAGTGCGGGGAAAACACAACAGCACACGATTCTCCAGTCAATAACATGGCACACAGTGTGCGCACCCACAGCCTGACACTAAGAACATCAGCTTCGCTACGTGGAGCTAGAAAGGGACCCAACTTACCCTGCACACATAAATGAAATACTGGTGCCAGTATCCAAGCCTCGCCGAGAGCACAAACTTGTTGATAGCACATGGTCTCCCCATTCACACACAAGGGGCCCTGCTACATGTGTTCGAAGTGAACGTGCATTTGCAGGTGTGGACGCTAGCAAAAACACAAGCGACAAACCAAACACAATAGACAAGCTACCTGAAATCTCGACCATCCAGCAGCAACAGTCCCGTTCGTCTCAGGTCGCGGGGGGCTGGCCTGCCCAGCCAGGACGTTACCGTGTGCCCCCTGTGCCCAACACCGCTGCTAGCCGGGGCGCCATGTCCGACCGGGTGCCCCCCTGACCCCGGGCAGTCCCCAGTGAGAGAACCTCACCTAGGCGACACCTCTGCACTCCAGGGCCAGAACAAAAAAACATAATAGAATAAAACTACAACATAAAATAACAAAACATACACACAACGGGCCCGAGGAGAACGTTGGGCAAGTCCACCCTTTGACAATTCCCCCAAATGCACCCAGTCCACGGACCACTAGAATACCACCACTACCTCAGCCGCCCTGCATCCATCCCCGTCCTGCCCCCAGACGACCCTGCATCCCTCCCTCTGACCCTAGCATTCCCTCTTACCCGCATCACTCTGCCCGCATCCCGCTGACCCCGGCATCCTCACCTGACCACATAGCATCGCTCAAGCCTGACCCTGCATCCCTCCCTGACCTGCCTCCCTCCACAAACCCTATACCCTCCCCAATCCGTGCTCCGCTCCCCGGCCTCTACATCCTGTCCCAGCCCTACTCCTTCCCCAGCCCTAAGCCCTGCCACCGCCCGCTACCATATCCCCCTGCCCGTGCATCCCGCACCTGACCCTGCAGCCAGTGCCCCGGACCGGCAGCCATTCCAACAACCCTGCACCGCCACCTGCAATCCCGCTCCCAGCCCGGCATCCTTGGCGCCCACACTGCATCCCTCCCCGACCTCCGCAAGTCCCTCCCCCGAACCCTGCATCCCCAACCCGCTCCCTTCCCGGACCCTGCATCACCGCCCCTGCCCTGGCATCCCATCTCCCCGCCCGGCCACTCCCCCAAACCCTAGCGTCCCTTCCCGCTGCATCCCTTACACGTACCCTGCATCCTGTCCCGGCCCGCGCATCCCTAAATATCCGGACCCCCTCACATACACACGCCCAGCCCCATGGCGCTCCCCCAGCCCTGCTCCTTCCCGGCCCTCCAAAACATACGCTGTCACGCGGGCATCCCCCGGCTCTGAACACACACACCGCACATAAAACAACCGCATCCCGTACCCGCCGGCCCGGCAGCCCCCCGGCCCCCTCCCGTCTCGCCCGGCCCCGGTACGCCTGCAACGTTTCCCCAAAGCACCGTCCCCGACCAGAGCAACAGGCCGGCCCACCGTCCGCCCATTCCCCTACAAGACCGCCAACTCAACACCTGCGGCCAACCCGAGGTAGCAGGAGCCGCCGATGTCGCGCTCGGCCGTCGCCATCGCTGTCGCCTGTCCCCGGTTCCCTCGCCCCCGCTGCTCTTCCTCTGTGCCGCCCACTTTGCCCGCGCGGCTCTCCGCCCTCCCGCGGAGCCCGGCCTTGCCGGCCGCAGTACGCGGATGCCCAGCGAGCCCATGCGGCTCGTCCGCCTCAAAGGGCCCAAGACGGAACCAGAGCGGGACCAGTACGCGGGAACCGGAGCGGGGGTGCACGTAGACCCGGGGCCGATAGCGTGTAACCTGATCGGGACCGGAGCCGACCGAGCGGCAGCGCGCCTCAGCAACCGTCCGGCGGCGGCGCGGCACCGCAGAGCTCCAGCGTCTGCGTGCGGCGGATTCGAGGGTGGAGGCTGGCGGGCTCCGGTGAGGCGGGCGGGCTCGGTTGAGGCTGGGGCGGGACTGCCGGGGTGTAGGCGGCGGGCTCCGGTGAGGCGGGGCGGGAGCACGGGTGAGGGCGGTAGCCGGGTGAGGCGGTGCGGACGGGTGAGCGGGTGGCGGGCTCGGGTGAGCGGGAAGCGCCTGGGCGACCCCGGTGCAGCGAGCCCGGGCCTCAGGCGGGCTCCGGGGTGGGTGGACATCGCCGGGGTGGGGCAGATGCGGGCCGTGTGTTTTGTCCGGGGAGGCAAAGCCGTACCCTGGTGTGTCCCGTGAGGCGAGGCGGACCCTGGGATGTGTCCGGTGATGCAGGCGAGCCCTTAGGTGTTCCCGGGTGAGGCGGGGCGGACCCTGGGGTGTCCGGTGAGGTGAGTGCGGGACCCTGGGTGGTACCCGTGGAGGTGAGGGCGGTGCAGTAAAGCTCCGTTCGGCTCCGGATACGATGCGAGGCGGCCGAACTATCGCGTACCCGGTACCGGCTCCGCACCGCCGTTGCAGATTTTCCCGGTTCAGAGCCCACTCAGCCCCGCACTCAGCGATCCCGCGATTCAGTCCCCGGTTGCGCGTGCGCCCGTTTTCAGTCCGGGTCAAGTCCGGTTCATAGCCCGCAGCAGCCCGCGTCTCAGTCCTCGGTTCCCCCGTGTCAGCCCGGTTCAGGCCCGGTTCAGTACACACAAGCTCATACCCGCCGTTTCGTGTCCCCGTTCAGCCCGATTCCCACTCGTTCAGTCCCGCTCAGCCCCGGTTCAGTCCTACCCGGAATGCTGTCCACCGGGATTCGGGCCGCAGCGAAATACAGTACCCGAGCTCCGCCCGCGGGTAACAGGCCACCAGCTGTTTCAGTCCCCATGTCAAGGCACACAGTTATCAGCCACACAGGTTCCAGGTCTCCGGCTCAACGGCACCGGTCCAGTCCCGGTCAGGCCCGGTCAGTCCCCCTCAGCCCCGGTTCAGTCCCGGTTCCAGGCCCGTTTTTCATCCCCCGTTCAGTCCCGTTCGGCCCCGCTCAGCCCCGGCTTCAGTCCCGGTGCCAGCCCCCGTGACACACCCTTCAGGCCACATATACAGTCCCGCGCAGCCCCGGTGTCAGGCCCGGGTCCGGAAACCCATTCAGATCCCCGGTTTCTCCCGGCTACAGACCCGGTCAGCCCCCGTGGATTCAATAGATCCCAGAGGTTCATTCCGTGCTCAGTCCCAACGTCAGCCCCGTGCACGCAGCACTGGCCCCGTTCAGTCCCGGTTCAGCACACCAAGCTCACCACCGCCGCATGCAATCACACAGGCAACTGTCACTGGCCAGTTACGTCGACCCGCTCAGCCCCGTTTCAGCCCCGGTTCAGCCCCGGTTCAGCCCCGGCTCAGCCCCGGTTCAGTCCCGGCTCAGCCCCGGTTCAGGCCCGGTTCAGGCCCGGTTCAGGCCCGGTTCAGGCTCGGTTCAGCCCCGGTTCAGCCCCGGCTCAGCCCCGGTTCAGCCCCGGTTCAGCCCCGGTTCAGCCCCGGCTCAGCAGGACCGGCCGGGTTTCTTTGTGTTTTAATTCTATTTGTGTTCTGCACTCTCCGTGTACCAATGAGGCTGGTTTTTCCCTCTGCAGCCTCTCACACTGTGCATTCAGGTTTGCTTTAAGTTGATGGATTTTTTGCTGGATCATGGCAGTATAAATAATGAGGGTTATAACATCACCATTCCAATGACATCGCTTTATCCAGAGCAGGGTTTATAATATAACCCTCATTATTTATACTGCCATGATGCAGCAGACAGAACAAAAACACAGGGCTGCTCTAACCAGGACAGAAAAAGCTTTTTTTTTTTTTTTTCCTCATGTCACCAGTGACAACTTCCCCACTTACAGAGTTTCAGGCAACATATACACAAAGTACAGCCAGGCTGTTAATGCTCCACACTAACAGAGGCAAGCTAATATGTAAACATGCTTGAATTTTAGATATTTGGTTTCTTTGTGTTTTAATTCTATTTGTGTTCTGCACTCTCCATGTACCAGTGAGGTTGTTTTTTCCCTGTGCAGTCTTTCACACTGTGCATTCAGGTTTGCTTTAAGTTGATGAATTTTTGCTGGTGAACACAACAGCAAACAACTTTTATACCTTTGGTTACAGCAATCTGTGTAAGATGGGCTTCACCAGCCCAGTTAGTAGGCAAATGGGTGTTCCAAGCATAAAATTGTATCAAAAGGGTCAACCAGAATGGTCACTATCTAAGCAGAGCATGAACTAAGTTAAGTCAATAATCAGAGTAATTAATAAGGCATTTGGGAAAAATACAAACAAAAAGAAAGAAATCTTCATCGTGATTGGACTCGATGAGCTTCGAGATCTTTTCCAACCTAAACAATTCTATGATCAGCTGCTTGCCAACGCCCAGCAGGTTCCTCAGGCCTCCTTTAATCCTCCCCACCACACAGCCTGAGCAGAACCTTCCTGTAGTCCCCTGAGCAGTCTCCCTAGAGAGAGCAGAAAAAAGGAACACCATTAATCCTGCAGCTCCATGGAAAGCAGAATCCCTTCCAGCGTAAACGCCTTATTGTAGTGTTTGCATCCTCTTTGACAATTTAATAACCAAGAACACTCAGGAAAGTTTTCAGTCCATAAAGTGTCCTCAATTCCACCTCCTCTAACCTCTCGAAGTTGCTGAGAGGGTGTCCTTGCAGGTGTGTGCAGGAGTGCAGCTTACCTTGATGAAGGAGTGCAGTGATTTGCCATACATGGCCAGGAACTCCCTCCTGATGTAGAGCATGTCCACCTCGGAGCGGGACACCATCACCCTGATCAGCGTGCTGTCATCTGTGCCCAGGCCCTGTGGGGACACGGTGACACTCCTGGGGAATCCCAGAACAGACCCCCAGGATCATCCAAAGTCCAAGCCAGTCCTAACAGCTCAACCTGGCACCGAGTGCCACCTTCAGTCTGGTTTTAAACACATCCAGGGCTGCTGACTCCACCACAGAACATTCCAGTATTTTATTATCTGTGAAAACCTTTTTCCTGATAGGCAGCCTGGATTTCCCTGAGACTGTGCCCTCTGGATCTGTCAGCTGCTGCCTGGTGAGAGACCAACCCTCCCCAACCACAGCCACCTTTCAGGAAGTTCCTGATTAAACTATTTTTGCATTAATGCAGGGATCCATTACCAGCTCTGAGCTTCCTGAAGGAAAAGAGGTCCACAGAAAAGCTCAGACTTCTATTTTCCCCCCAATTGACACAGTTTCTTTTTCTCTAATTGCTGTCCTGCTAGAGACTTAAGCAAGGAGAGGCAGGGTGGAAAACAGCAAAATCTCTTTACCTTCATGGATTTGTACAATCTTTCAGCAAAATAAGCAGGTTTATTCCTCAAGCACTTTACTGTAAGGGAGACAAGAACGAGAGAATTAAAACCAATAAACACTGAAGGTTAAAGTCTTCCAAACCCTTCCAGAACTTTCTCAGTGCAGACATTTATTCTGTAAAAATGCAACTCAACAAGCACAGTGCAGACATCCAGAGTCAGTGACCTGCTGTCAATCGATGTCTCCACGCCCAGTGCACAGCAATAAAATATTTTTAAGGCTTTCAAGCTTCCCCACAGCAAATGTCATCTGCCAAAGCATCCCTTTGGCAAGGAAATAGAAAGCACAGAGCCTTCTTACCAAGTCTTTGCATCTGCAAAGATTAAAACACTGTGGCTTGTAAAACAGAGAAAAAGAATCTGCCTCCTGAAAGCTGTGCAAACAGTCAGGGCAAGAGACAGGATCTTTAATGATTTAATTAGTTTGTAGACAAAAAGCAGGGAACTCACCCACAGCTAACAAAGCATCCTCAAGGTCTCCTGACATCTCGGATTTAATGCTCTCTGTGATGTCCTTATTAGCAACCACTCTGTACACATCAAAAACTAGGAGGAAGAGTTGGATAAAAGAGCCAAGTGAGCTGCTTTCAGTGTGTAAACCCCTCAGGATCACTTTGCAAGATCAAGCTCCTCATACCCTGCACAAACACTGCACCATCACCGTGACATTGTAAGCTAAAGCAGGGCTGCCCCTCAGAAATAATTCATTTTAATTATCAGCTGTCTTGCTAATTAGCCTACCACTGCTGCTAGGATTTTCCAGAACTGCTATTTAATGCAGACAGTTTCCATGCTCAGCTCTGTCCCACGAGAGTCACACTTCATTACTTCCAATTCACAGGCTAGGGGAAGTTGTATGGGTGTTTTTTCTCATTCCCCCATTTTGTCTCAGGAGGGAATAAAATGGTCTAAAAGAATTGAATCAACTGGCCCTGAGAATATCTGTTATCTCAGGAAGGGATCACAGGCAGTTGATGAAGAAGTACAAAGCTCCTACAAAAGAAGGGAGAAAAGGCAGGGGAGCAGAGAGGTCCTACCTCTGAGCAGGTGGCACCTGTTGCGTGTGCAGAGGATGGACATGAACTGCACCTCATCTGTTCCCCATTTCTTCTCCCCAGCTTCATACAGGCACTTGAAGACATGAACAAAGGAAGGATAATTGAGAACACCAGGGGAATACAAGGAGATTTTTACTTCATAGAACCATTTGGGTTGAAAAGGCCCTCTGAGGACATTGAGTTCAACCTGCACTATCTCATGTCCCCAAGTGCCACATTCACATGGCTGTTGAGTCCCCTCAGGGATGGGGACTCCACCCCTGCCCTGGGCAGCCTGTGCTAGAGCTGGACAAATCTTTTGGGGGAAAAATATTTCCTAATATCCAATCTATTCCCCACCTGGGGCACTGGTGACGAGCACAGCTTTGGGCTTACTCAATCCACCTGGAGAAAAAGAGGTCTGGAAGCAGCAGGGATTCACCACACATCACAAACACAAACCCAGACAGTTCTTGCAAGGAAGCAAATTGCTACACACCTGAGCATCTTGTTGAGCAAGGGCCTCATCCACGAATGTTCCCTCATCTCTGTTACCCTAGGGAAATACAAGGATGAAAAACTCATTTCAACAGAGCAACTAATGGAAGTCCTGCAAATTCCCCATTCAAAACCAGTTACTGGAGATGTATAATGGGATTCTTAACATTGAGCAACTGGTTACAAACACAGCAAAACATGATTCAGATGTGATTTGTTCTTTCTTTTGAAAGAAGCAGCCATCCATTTGGATTTAAAAAGAGCATGTGGCACTAAGGCGTGGCAGAGTGAGGCTGCTCTCCCTGCAGCAGCTGGTGTGCAGTGCTGGCAAGGTGAAATGCCAGAGAAGGGAAATAGCAGGCAGGCTGAGCAGCTCATCACTGAGTCCAGCAGCAGCACAGTGACCCCCAGAACCGCCCCTGCCCTGGACTCACCGTGGCGAGGGACACGAGGACCCTGCGGAACATGGAGGAGGTGTCAGAGACAATGTCGTCCTCCAGGGTGGAGCCGTACTCTGCCAGAGCACACACACACACAGCAGATCTGTTACTGACACCTCACTGAATCACAGCATCTGCTGAGTGCAAAGGGACCCACAAGCACCACCAAATCCAACTCCTGGGCCTGCACAGAACCATCCCCAAGAGTCCCACCATGTGCCCAAGAACACTGTCCAAACACTCCTCGAGCTCTGTCAGGACTGGTGCTGTGACCACTTTCCTAGGGAGCCTGTTCCAGTGCCCAGCCATCCTCTGGATAATGAACCTTTTTCTAACATCCATCCTAAACTGTCCCCAGGATTCCAGCTGCCTTGGCAGTGCAGCACAGGGGGACAAGCATGTCCTGCTGGCCACACTGTGACTGGGACAAGCCAGGATGCCCTTGCCCTTCTTGGCTTTCATCACAGCACTCCAGCCATCATATTGAGTGGTACAGGGCAAAATTAAGCAGCACAACCAGTATGAAACTGGCAAAAGCTCCACCATGGATAGACATCCTGCTGATAAATCACCCCATTATATTTACACCAAATCTACCCCATTATATTTACACCAACTCAATTTCTGGGTGTAATTCTAGTCCTTGATGCTGACAGAGCCTTCTCCTGCCTCTCCACACATCCCAGCACACACACAAGTGGTTCCTGAGGCAGGAGGAAATTGCAGGCTGTGCTACGTACGGAGTTTGTAGTTCTCGTTGATGTGTCGGATCTCCGCGTTGGTGCGAGAAGCCAGGATTTCAATCAGGCAGCCTTCATCTGTCCCTGCTCCCTAGGGAGTCACAGGGACAAGAAGCAAGGTTGTCACAACTGTTTTGAAGGGCAACCATGACCTTTTCTGCTTATTAGATATAGTTAGTAAGAAATTAATAATTAATATACAACGATGCCATTGCATACTGAATTGACTGTAAGCCATAAAGAAGGGTTTCCAAACCTTTAGAGCCCTCCTCAGTTCATGCACATCATACATGATGGTAGGAGTCATCAAACCAACGATCACCCTTTCAAAATTCCCACTCAGCTCAGACTTCAAATCATCAATCAAATCCTGGAAGACAGAAAGAGAAGAAAGGAGAAAAAGACAAGGCATTTGAGAAGAGGAATAACTCGTTCACCACTTTGCTTCATGCTCCAGCCCTCCCTGGATGAACAGTTCCTCTGAAGTGAGCAAGACCAAAAAAACTTGGCCAAGCAAAGCTTGTGCTCAGAGCCAATCATACTCTTGTGGAGACTGGGATGTTCTTCACAAGTCCATCATGTCCCAGTCACTGCTCTCTGAAGAGCACCTACCCTGCCAATAGTGCTTTTGTAGGTGATCAGAACTTGCTGACGTTGGGAGACGTTCAGTTTGGTCAAGATGTCAATGATGGCATCTTCATCCGTGCCTGCAAGGAACCAAAGAAAACCAGTCAAGCTGCTTGTACCAGAACCAGAGGCCTGCTCTGGCCTTGCCCAGGGTGTGCCATTGGCCACACAACCTTACACACATCCTTGCACAACCTGGGTCTGCTCTGTGCACCAGTGCCTCAGCACAGCAGCACCACATCACAGGACAGAGAGAACAGGAGCCTGACTAAAGATGTTTTTATGGCCAAAACCTGGATTTCCAGTGGGGTTCAAGTCACCCAATTCCCTCCAGTGCCCTCACAGATGCAAATGGCTGAAATTCCCCTCCAAAAAACCACCAGTAAAATCCTTCCCAACTGCCAGAGCTAAAAAATGAAGGTTTAACAGTGGAGGGAGAGAACTTACCAAGTCCCTTCATGGCTTTCCTTAGTGCCTGTGCTTCTTGCTCAGGACTGAAAGTCGAGACACCCTTGACTGTTGCCTAAACCCACAGGAGAAGAGTTATGAAAAGTAGGCACAAAGTGAGACATTCACAGAGTAGAGCTGAATTTTAAAAAATAAGAATAATATGTCTAGGAAGTTTATCTGGAGAAATTAATGGTTTTTTGCATTAGTATCTGATCTGGTTTTCCATTAACTCCCCAAATGCAAAAGCCTGTATGTGTGTGTCATACTCCTCTACAATGAGGAAGCAGAGAGGAGATAAATTTTCCCCCTTGAAGGGACAGACAGTGACAGGGTTTTTCCTGCTGTGTCCTTATCTGAGCTCCACTCCCCACATTTATCAGGTCAGAGCAAAGGCTTGGCACAGCCTGGCACAGCAAACACACTCACTCACCATCGTGCTTGGATCTGGTCAATCTGTTATTGTCTGCACCCAGGGCACTTAGAGAGCTGTAGTAAAAAAAAAAAAACCACAGGGAGTGTTCGTTTTCTAGCAAATAATTAATAGAATACACCTTCCCTTGAAGGTTAATGAGGCTGGTTAAATAACCATCTAATTCTTTGAGGACTAAAAGCAAGATTGAGCAGCCCAAGTGAAGGCTCAGGGCAGTTTCCCAGAGTGTCCAGCCCTGCACAGGACCAGGCTGGAAGGGATTTGGTGGACAGACAGGTGATTAGCACTGGGAATTTAATGATTCTCCTCTATTGCCTGTGTGACAGGCTACAAGGAGAAACAGAAAGATGCAGACACAGTGACAGCAAGTCAAGTCCACCCACCAAATGAGTGGTTTTATTCCAGGCTTGAGCAAGTTCTCTCCTTGAAGCCCAGAAGCAGAGGTGCCAGCAGTGAATGACATCTCTCCCAAATTCTCCATGGCCATCCACGAGCCCAGACAGTTGTGCAAGGAGAGTGTTTGCTCCTGCAGACCTGGAAAGCCCAGGGCTGTTGAGGCCAGTTAACTCTGTGTGGCATTTGCCATGGATGTGTTTGTTACACACAGGCACTCCCGGGTGCACCTCCACCTTCCTACACCCCGTGCCATCAATAATTGCAACATACAGCAATCATTAGTGTTGAGTTTGCTTTCTTTCCTCTGATCCTGAATTCCAGGAATCACAGTATGACCTAGACCTCAGTAAAGTCATCTTTGCTGTTCTCTAATCTTTTACAGAAGAGCCAATTTTATTTGCTTTAGTCAGACACTAAATGGAGGCTCCAGATTTCACTGATGTTTCTGTGATGCAGCTGGTTTGTACACAGAAGCAGGAATATCAGACAGGCTGGCTTAGCAAGTCAATTAGAGGGCAAAATAAAGGTCAGAGTGAAGGGAAAGGGAAGCAGAGAAATTCTGAGTTCAAATGAGCTGGCAGAAGGAAACCAAACCATGAGGAGAGGCTGCACTCAGGGCTAATGCTCTCACAACATCCATTCACAGGAGAAATACCACACTGAATATTGATTGCAAGACTGATTTCTTCATCCTGGGAACACCACAGGGAATTGAAAGAGCAGAGCACTGAAAAAGCAGCAGTGCAAATCCACTGCTCAATCTGCAAATGCTGGTTTGTTCCTGGTGCATTTCTGTGTGAGAATGAGCCACTGAGGTTACAGGTGGGACAGCAGTGGCCCCTGTAACCCTTTCACAGCTGAAGGGGTCTGCAGGAACTGCTCATGGTGGGGCTTTAGATGACTGAAACTCTCCTAAGCCAGCCCTTGGCAAGAGAGAAGGGAATTGCTCAGCAGATTTGCCAGTGCTCAGCAACTTAACACAATTCCTGGCCTGCAGCTCAATCAGGAAAAAACAACTTCAGGATAGGAACAATACTTTGCTCTGTGTTTTGAAGAATTAAACTATGCATGCAAGAGTCAGCCAGCCAGTGCTGTGGTCCTGATGTTACTTGCTTAACCCCAAGGCCTGATACAATAAACCTGGCTCAGAACAAGCTCAAATTACTGTGCCCAGGTGACAGAGGACAAGTGTAGGAGGCATCCCTCCCATCACTCATGTTTTTTTCCATGGATGATCTTTTCTTGGCAGGCTTTATCAGCTAAACACCCAGTTTTAAGTCCAGATCAACAACATCCTCTAAAAGTTGAATCCAGAATAAACTCAATTTATCAGAAAGGTGCTGACACTATCACGTGTGTGTTGGCCAGTTCAAGTTTAGGCTTGCACACAACCAGGTTTTCCTCACTGTGCTCAGAGCACACACAGAGGAACCACCAAGGAAAGCTTCCAGCAGTTTAGGAGGATACAAACGCAGGGCTTTTCCCCCCGACTCTGAGCTCCCAGCTCTGCCAGTCCTACACCTCAGACCTGGATGGAAACCCACCGCTTTGTGCCCCTTCTCCTTGCGAGGCAAACACTGGACTTGTCAGACGAGTTCCTCCTTCATTCGGCGCACGTTTAGCCAAACACAACCCACACCCAGCGCCGGATCAGCTTTTCCACAGCTCCGACACCGCCAGCCGGGGTGCGGGGTGCGGGGTGCGGGGTGCAGGGTGCTGGGTGCGGGGTGCAGGGTGCTGGGTGCGGGGTGCGGGGTGCAGGGTGCTGGGTGCAGGGTGCCCCGGCTGGGTCCCTGACTGCAGCTCAGGGGAAAGGATCCCCCGTCTGCCACGAACCCCGAGCCGGCTGAAATCCCCCAGAGCCTCCCACACGATGACCTTTATCTGGCCACTGCCCCCAGAAGGAATGAAAATACGATTCTTATAAAATACAGCCGTGTACACCTCATTCAGCCCATGCACCCACCCCGAGCAGGGTCACGCCAGCCTGGGCACCGCATAAATAAGGAACCAAAACCCGCACCCCCCGTGTCCGGGAAAGGTCAGCCCTTCCTCCGTCCTTGCTGAGCCCAGGTCGGAGCCCCCGGGCTGTCCCGGTGCCGTGGTGGCATCGCTGGCATGGCCCAGCCCGGCGCTGTCACTCCCGCAGTGCCGGGGGACAGCGCTTGGAACCTTCCCAGGCACCTGCAGCCCCACAGCCACAAGCCAAGGGGCATCCCCCGTTCCTTTGGCACTCACCTGCGGTCCCGAGAGGGTCCCTGGCACTGATGGGGAGAGCTTTGGTGGCTGTCCTGGGTGGCAAAGTCCCCGCCCTGGAGACACGCGGCAGTGACGTGAGGGAGCTCCAGCCCTGCCCTGGCCGTCCCTGAACAGATCCTGGGTGGGATCCAGGGCAGGGAGGGAGCTCCAGCCCTGCCCTGGCCGTCCCTGAACAGATCCTGGGTGGGATCCAGGGCAGGGAGGAGTTCCCCGGGAGCCTCTCTGCTGCTGCACGTTTGGGATGTAACCCCAGACTGCGCTTCTGGGATTACACGGAGGGCTGGCAGGTCGGGACGGCTTCCAGGCTCGCCGGCATTCCCGGTAAAAGTCCCTGGGAGCAGAGGGGTTGTGGCTGCAGGCTCTGGTGTCTCAGTCCTGCCTGCAGCAGGGCACAGCCGAGGGGGGAGCGATGGGGATGGAGCACACAGGCAGCAACACCCCCTGGCAAAATGTTCTGTTCCTGGTGGTGTTTGCTGGGGTTTATCTGCAGAGTCCCTCCCGTGCTCCCACAGCACCTCTCTGGGTCTCCAGCATCCTCACTAATTAATTAACCCTTGTCTAACTCTGCATTGCTAACAGGCACGATTTCAGTAAGGATGGCTCTTTGCATAACCATGATTCCTTTTGCCCCGATAAACGGCAGTGCCCTCAAACCAAAACCCTTCGGGCAAAGGGATTTCAGTTTTTACCCTGATGTGACCCAGCCATGGACAGGATCACAAATCTGACAGAGGGAAATCAGCCTGGCAATAGACATATCTTGTCTTCCAGGACCTTTGGTGTCCTCTGATGCCAAAAGTGCTGTTATTATCACGGGTAAACCAACCCTCTCAGCTTTTTCCAGCTCACAGGACAGCTCTGTCTCAGCCCTGTGCCTCTCTGCACATGCTCGATTGCTGGAAGGGACCTAAATTTAGCAGCCTGGATGCGGGCAGGCTGTGTGGGTTATTTATTACAGCTCCTGCTGCAGCTCCACCTCCCCAAAACAGCTCCACAGAGCCCAGCACCAGCCAACACAGAGCTGGTGCAGGGGACACGGATCGGGGAAACAAAAAAATCAGGTTCCAGCCCCAAGCCCTCTCCTTTGGCACTGCAGAGCCTCTTTCCTTGCAGCCCCTGGCCAGGATTCAGTGGAGAAACTCTTCTCTTTCCTGCATCTGTGAAAGTTTCCATTCTCATCCCTTCTCACGTCAGCAGTCCCTGCTCTGGGCCCATTTTAAACCACCAGCAGAACTGCTGTGTTGCTCCATTTTATGTTGCCAGTGATTTTTTTTTTTTTAGCTTGTGTATTTTCATCCTCCTGTTTGCTTCCCAGTCTCTTCAGCCCTCAGGACTGGAAGGCTCTGTCACTGCAGTCATTGGTATGTGCAACAGTAATTACTTAAGACCATGAGTTATTAATATCTTTACAAATTAATTAAACATTGCACCAATCCTGCCATTCATTATTTTCATAATTTAACCTTTTCTTTCCCCCTAGGAGAGGCACGGAGTAGGAGGAATACTTGAAGATACAAAGTGTTTGTGTGGCTGTTTTTGGCCACCTGGAAGTGTAGCCCATTCCTCAGCCAGATCCTGACACATCACACAGCCAAGTTCCCTGTAATCTTGGCTGGTTGTGGGTGCTGGCTCCATCTGATTCAGTCACGATTATTTGGACCAGAAAAAAAAAAAAAAAAAAGGCACAAAAGCTTCTGAGCGTGCTGAGAGTTGGCTGAGCTTCTCTGGAAGGTGGATAGGATGACAGGGGGTTTAAGGAACCCTTGCCACAGGAGCTGCTGCCTTCAGGAAGGCGAAGGGTTGTTGCTGTATTTTCCAAGACAAGGTTCAGGTGACAAAGCTTTGTCTCTCCAGGAGTCCTTTGTGCAGGTTCTGCTCGGCTTTCAGCTTTGTCTTCCTCTCTGAAAGGATGGAAAGGTTATGCTTATCCTCCAGTATCTCCAGCTGAAGGATATCACTGGCTGGCATAGCTTTGCTGTCCTTACTTCAAAAGAGGGACAGCAAGGGACAAGCCCACAGTCCCTCTCAGTGCAGTGACAGAGCACATTGCTCTTCTGTTCACAGATACTTCATTTGTCCTGTCAATTATTTTAACTACCCTTGTTCTAAAGCTCTCAACCCCCCGGACTTTACTCAGTTACACACATGCTTTCTATTCCCATTCCTTCCTGCTGTTCTCCCATCTACAAAAGGCCTAATAAAAATGAAAGGTCACAGAAAAACAGGGAGGGCAGTGTGCATTAAGTAAATAACTTGGGCTCAAGCAGCAGCCCTTTAGGAAGGGGGTATTTATTCAAAGTCCCACAATGAGAACAGAGCTGAACCTCTAGAAAATTGGCAGCATTTGTTTTTGCCTGAAGGATCTGACCTTTCAAATTTGCACCTCAGAGAGCAAAGGAGCCTTGTGCTAGGAGGAGAGATTTTCAGAGTGTCCTACTGAAAATTAGCATGTACCTGCCTTTAGCTCTAGAGGAACAGCCTCACTGAGCTCCAAATGCTGACACTAACAAAGTCATTCACCAGGTGAGGGTCAGAATTTGGGCCTTTGGGGATTAACCTGGTGTTTTTAGGAGGTTTATTTATACCTGAGCACTGGCAGTTTGCAAGCAGCAGCCCCTGAAAATGGGGTTATTTAAGGCTTGCACAAGTGCTGTGGGAGTGTGTTGGATGCTGTAGCTCAGTCAGTGTTGTCTCCATAGCAGCAGTACCCGAAGGTAGGGTGGAGGCTGAAAACCAGCCCTTGCTTTTGTAAAGCACCGAGTTCTGTGTGCTTGTAAAAGGGTAAAGAATTCTCTCATTCTGTGTATTAATATCACAATGGTCCCAAAGTGAACTGCAGTTGTTTGATCCAGGGGTGCTTGTGACCCTTAGAGCAAGGGTGTGTCACTCACCTGCTGTTCAGCACCGTGAAAGGTGAAACTCCACTTCCACAGGCCAGAGGTGTTTTGGGAAGTGTTTTGGGGAAGACCCGAGGAAAGGCAGCCTGGAGCTGTTGATCTATGATTGGAATAGAGCCCTTTTAACACAAAGAGAGGAAGGAAGATGAAACACTCCCAGACCTAGGTAAGCAGTGGCTATTAGAGGTGGGAAAACGGAACTATTCCAATTCACATAAGAAATTGGAGTGTTCTTAACTCTTCATAACCATTAGAAACACTGCTTCTGCACTCAGTGTTATCAGGGGAATGTGCAGCACTCTCCCTTTTAGCAATCCAGGCAGGATTTAGAACCCTGAGCACAGCATACCAGCACTGCTATGCGAGTCAAAGGCTCTCTGGGTAGATTACATAAACATAAATGTCACACCAGGCCAAGAAGGATCTGGGGAGCAGAAGTGATTTGAGAAAATTCCTGTAACCCAAGATGCCTTTAAAACAAGAGCCCACTTGGACACAGGAGCCCACACACCTCAGACAATAAGCTGTAAGGGGAGACAGCGATGAGCACTGCAAGGATGAGACAGCTGGGAGTTGAATTCCCTTTTCAAGAGTGCTTCAATCACCAGGTTCTCAAGGTGGGGATGCTCGTGTGTTCTGCAGGCAGGCACACAGGAGGGGATCCCGGCTGCTCTCCCAGTTCCTCACGCTGCCAGCTCTCCCAGAATCTCAGCTGTGGAGCAGGGGGGCTCTCCACACTGCTGTCCCCCAGCATATGCTGTGCTGACACTGCCTCCGAGATGCCCACACACTCTGCCTTTCTCCCACAGAGAAGCTGAAGGCTGCACTTGGCCACGGGCCCAGTTTGCTGTTTTTCTTTTATTCACTACAGCTATAAACAGCAGGGAATGCAAACAGTCCGGGCCATCGGGGTTCTGAGGGCTTCACAGGCTGCCTGTGGCCGTGAATCCATCCAAAAGGGAACAGCAAACACCTCCAGGGTGGGAGGGGGCTTAATGACTGATTACTTTAATTAGCATACATGTAGTTCGGGAGAGGAATGAGTAGCTTTCACTTTTTTCTTCTTAATCTTAGCTGCTCTGTAATTTGGCCATACCCCAGCTCCAGGGGATGGAAACAGAGCTGTGACTGCCCAGCTTTGGACGGCTCTTCCTGACCCCGCGTTTAAACAGAAGGGAGCAAAGAGCCAGGTGAGGTGCTTTGGGGCAGGAGGAGCCCTAAGAGGATCCTGCTTTGAAACAAAGCTGATAAATCCCTTCTCAGGGAGAACCCAACCCGCAAATTTCCCTCCGTGTAACAGCAGCTGCTGTAAGGGGCAGTGTGGAGCTGTGGTGCAAAGTGCTGCTCCTTGACAAACACCCAGAAAAGTGGGAATGATGCAGACAGGGTCAGTCCATCCCACTGTGTGATCCTACAGAGCTCAACCAGCTCCTCTATCTCTGTGAGTGCCACCACTGTGGATGGAGGGTTGGCTGCCAGCCACGGGAAGCATTGCTGGAGCCACGGAGGATGTCCTGCAAGGGCAAACAGGAGCACCAAGGAGGTGGAAACTTCCAGTTTTTAACCGTGTGAAATACAGAGTTAGAAAACCTGAGTTCTGGAGACTTTTTATTTCTCTGCACAACTCTGAACCTGGTAAAGCCCAGCTCCCTGACAGTATGCTTTGAGAACTCACCTTTTCTTGGGGGTGATGAAGATCAGTGATGGTTTTTCTGGTCATATTAATACTGCTTGGGGGCCACTACTATGCACTTGGAAAGAAATCCTTGAAATCCAGAAAATTACAGAGGGATGGATAGAAGAGCAGCTCTATTCTTTAGCTGGTGAGAAGCTTAACAGAATTTTTTTCAGTAAATGTATGTTTAAAGAGACATAGAATTGTGGAATGCATTGGGTTGGGAAGGACCTTAGAGTTCATCTTGTTCCAGCCTCCATGAGCACATTTTCCACAGTCCCAGGCTGCTCCAAGTCCTGTCCAACCTGGCCTTGGCCACTTCCAGGGATCCAGGGGCAGCCACAGCTTCTCTGTGCACCCTTCACCTCATCCCCCTCACAGGGAAGAATTCCTTTCTAATATTTAATCTGATTATCTCCTCCCTTACTTTGAAACAGTTCCCCCTAGCACTGTGTAAAAAGCGGCTCTCCCAACATCCTTATCAAGATAAACTTAACCCTGTGATTAAGATTTAATTGTTACGCGGTGAATTCAGGAAAATGTGGCCATGGCTTTGTTTCCCCTGGCCAGTGAAGTGACAGCAAGCACAGGAAGTTCTGTTCCCCGTCGCTGCTGCTCCTTGAGCTCTCCAGAAGGGGCCAGTGTGCCCTCGCCTTTCGGAGGCCGCAGAAAACCTGGCCAGGCTTGTGTTTTTATTTAGAAAATGCTGAGCTGTCTGGAAAGTTTGATGAAGAGGGACGCAGCTGTATTAATGCGCTTCTTCCTGGAGATTTGAAAGCATTTTCTGAGCGGTGCAGGAGGAGCGGGGATCAGGGAGACAATGTGCAGGGCAGCAGATCTGCTGACCGCATTTGAAACCTCGCGTCATGGGATTTTAACAGCTCAAAATTTGGTGTTCAGGAGTGGTACCAGTCAGGCTGGACAAGCCTGGGAGCACTCTGGAGTCTCTCTGACACGGGAGAAACACCAGGCCACGTCTGTGCCGTGGCCACTGATCGGGTTTTTCCCTTGGAGCTTTCAGGCTCAGTTCCCTCTGATCCCTGTGAAGGTCACTGGGATTGCAGCAGAGCAGCCAAGCCTTCTGGAATAAAGAATATCCTCAGCATCCGCAGCCGGGGATGGCTCCGGCTGTGCTTTTTGCTCCCCAAAATGGTCATGGGTGGGGTTTGCGTGGCCGTGGGCTGAACACCAGAGCCCCCAGCCGAGCGTGGGTCTGCCACTCCCTGCATTGCACTGCAGGTACGGGTAAAAAAAGCCCTCTCAGAGCCAGGGAGGAGGCTCAGCAGTGCATCTGCAGCTCTCTCTGCATGCAGTGGCTTTTATCTTCTTTCCTTGGAAATGAGTCATTTCCCTGTACTGTACAGAGATGCCCAATTTCCTTGGAAATTGTTCAGTTCTGCAGAGTCCTCAGAAATCCCCAGTGATGGGACCCAATTTTTGCACTGGGGGTTTTTACCTGTCTTGAGAGATGCCTGGGGATTTTCGCAGGTTAGAGAAATTAAAGAAATAATGTAAAACAATGGCTAGAAGCAACTGAGACTTTACTCACTTCCTACTTATTCCAAAGAGCACGTGAACCTTCTGCATTGACCACTGGCAGTTAATTCATCACAGAGCCCCAAAGCACAGCCAAGCTTTTTTCAATTCATGCAGATTTAAGGCTGTAAATAAAAAAAGGAAATGTTTTCACACGTGTGTTGGCTGCCTGGCTGAAATGACTGCAGCTCCAGCTGTGTGGACTTGAGGTGGACTTGGGAATGAGGTGCAGTCAGGAGCCACCCTAGCAATTATCTGGGACTGAAGGGGGTGAAAAGAGGACTTTGGGGTCTGCAGGGTGGGCTTGTGGGCCCATACCTTTAAGATCTGCTGAGGATGAGGATGGTGGAAGAGGTGTAGCATTATCCACAGTGGCTCAGCAGAAAAAACAACTCAGAGCCGTGCTGTCAGATCCGTGTAATCCTAAATGTTACCCCCAGCAATTTTCCCTGCCTGCTCTGAGAGTCACGTGCATCTTAAAAGTCTTCCAACACCTCGAGGAAAAACCCAATTAAACCCATTTACAACAGGCTGATCCCATCTCACTGGCATCGCTGGAAGCCTGTGACCAAAGCGAGGCAGGATGAAGAAAAGGACTGTGTGAAGAGTCAACATTTTTGTCATCCCAAAGCAACCAGGCCTGGCCTGTCCGCTGGGGACGGGGGCTGGCAGCTGGCTGGCTGTAGTTATTTATTACCATAATACAGGAAATAATAGTCATTGGGAAAATGGGACCGTGCTTTGGTTTCCTCTCCCATCCCAGTCAGAGGGGAGGAAGGACAGTGGTGTTGGCACGGAGGTATTCATTTGGCAGCCACGCATGGCTTTTGTATCCTGGGGCGTCATTGTGGAAAAAAAAAAACAATTTTTTTCCCATTTTAACATTTCCCTCTGCTGTTTGATGTCCCGGCTCTGGCCTTCAATAGTGAATGAGGAGTTAGCTGCTAGGAAAATCTCCCGATTTCTGAGGAAAAAGTGCTGAAAGGAACCCCAAGTGCATTCAAAGTAATTTTCCCAAGATCTGAGCTAAACTAAAGCTTTCCAAAGCCTGACCCAATGGCTTTGGGCTCTGAAGGAGCTGCAGTGATGAGAATCTTGCCAATACTCGGGCAGGAAGGAATTTCTGTAATGTAACAGCAAATCCAAGGCACAGGTTTTACAAAACTAGTGTTTAATGTGAAACGCTAAAGACGTTTTAAGGGCTTGGGATAGCTCTGCTTTTAGGATTTTTTTCTTAGGCTCTCAAAGCAGGCGCAAGCAGGGGTCTGTGTGAAGATAAGCCTCGTGCTTCAGGTCAATCCCAAGACGTCACAGCAGCGGCCTTTTATTATATTATCACAAAAACATCAGAGTTTAGCGCATTATTTCGAAGATAAACGTAAATACCCGTCACCATGCAAAGCCCTAATGCGGGCCGTGGTTCCTCACGGACGGGATTTCTGCACTCATCCCTCGCGGCGAGGAGGACGCAGAGCCCCCGAGCCCCGGGCGCTGTCCCTGGGGCGCTCTCCGCTCCCGACCGCTCTGAGGGGCGACCCCGGCCCGGCCGCTCCGCCACAGCCCCCTCACGGCCCCGCCGGCACAGCGCCCCCTGCCGGCCGGAGCCGCGCGGCATGCCGGGATTTGTAGTCCCCACCGCCATAGGGCTCCCGCTCCGCTGGCCACGGCGAACTACCGCTCCCAGCGTGCCGCGCGCGGCGCCGCCATCCCGCCAAACCCCCGCTGCCTCCGCCGCCTCACCGTGAGGCGGGGGGCGCTCCGAGGGCTGAGGGAGCGGACATCCCGGGACGCGACATCCCGGGACGGCTCGCAGCGAGACGGCAGAGCCCGGCGGGGCAAAGCCCGGGGCGGCGGAGCCGGGCCCTGCCGCTGGCGGAGGCGCGGGGGCGGTGCTCCCGACGGCAGCCGGGACTTCCTGTGACGGCCCGTTTCCCGGTCGGATGGGGCCGGCGGGCGGCGGCGGCGGGCTCGGTCCCTGTCCGTGACGGGCTCGGTCCCTGTCCGTGACGGGCTCGGTCCCTGTCCGTGACGGGCTCGGTGGCCGCCGGTGACGCCGCCAGGCAGCGATGCGGGCCCCGGGCGCTGCCGGCAGGCGGCCCCCGCCGTGAGCCGGTGGGGCTGCGCACGGCGGCCCCGCGGGGCGCATGGAGGCACCCGCCGCCCTCTGCGAGGTACCGGGCAGGGTCCCCGCGGGTCGCGGCTGGTGGAGGGGCCGCGGCCGTCCCGCCGCAACCCCGCTCTCCCCCTGTGCTTTTGCAGGTGTGAGTCCCCCGGCGGACAGCGCGGCTCGGCCCCGCCAGGCGAGCGGCCCCGGGCCGCCCCTCACCCCGTTCAGCGGCAGGAACCGGCAGGGCGCGGGAGCTGACACCGGCATCGCGGCCGTCACCGGCAGCTGCCGCCTCCGCAGACATGAAGAAGTTCTTCGACTCTCGGCGGGAGCAGGGCGGCTCCGGGCCCGGCTCGGGCAGCAGCGGCGGCGGCGGCGGCAGCAGCGGCCCGGGCAGCGGATACATCGGCCGGGTCTTCAGCATCGGCCGGCACCAGGTGACGGTGGATGAGGTGCTGGCGGAAGGTAAGGTCCCGGGGCCTTTCGGAGCTCCACTTGTGCTGCTTTTCCCTCTTTTCCAGCTGAAAAGGAGGCCTGGAGCTGTCCTCCTCCTTGACCCCCAGATTCCTGAGTATTTCATTGTCCTTGACGGAATTGCAGTCCAGTGGTGGCTGTAAGCTGACGGGTCTGGTCTTCCCGGCTGTAAATCCACTGTAGGGTCTGCTGGATTTGGCTTTTTTTTATTTATTTTTTAAAATGCTTTAAAAATTGGGGGATTTTCGGAAGTTAATTGTTTCTCACTGCTCATAAACTGGGAGTTAAAAAAACCCGAAAGAGCCATCCAAACCAAAATTATCAAGTATTTTGCTGCAGATCAAGGCGCTGTAAATAAAGGAAGCAGTGTCTTTCACTCTTAAACTTTCTTCAGCTGTTACCTCCTTTCCTTCCTCAAGCAGAGAGGATTAAAACATTGGAGTAAATTCCTTGTAGGCTGAGCAGGACTGGCTGTGACCTGTGATGAGAGATTTCTCTGTGTGTGGGGTATCCCAATTGCCTTTTAAAATTTTTTTTTCCCCCCAAATAAACCAGTTAAGAGACCTAAAAATGAATCTTAGGGTTTATAGAACTTAGGAGGTGTGCAGGCCTTGCAGTGCAGCGAGCTGCTGGTGGGATTTGTTTAATTGTAACCAGCTCTGCTGCTTGAACTATCATTTTACATTTCATTTCTTGGGGCTGGAAGGAGCCTCCTGAATTTTATTTCATTACCAGCTCTGCCTGGTAACCTTAGCCTCGACCTTCAGGGGGGATGTTGGCCTCCTTAGACCTGCTCCTGGTCCCTCCTGCGCAGCATCCTGGGCAAATTTAGTCAAAACTGGTTTTTGTTTTGATGGTGAAGGAGAGGGGAGCTGCTGGGAGACAGCTGAGTGGGAGGACCCGTGTTGGCTTTTACAGAAGGAGCCTTAAAATGGAAAAGGGACTCTGTGTACATTGCCTGCGTTCAGGTTTGTAAGAATTCACCACGGTGTACAAGAAAATAGGTCTCTGTCTGGTTTTTAGGCTTTGTTTCTGATATGTTCTGCCAAGAGGAGCACTGAAACCAGGCTGTTAACTAACAACTACAGCGGGGTTTTTTTTTTTCCTAGAAATTTGCAACGTAGGTTTGCCTGCATTGATATTCCCAAGGCCCTTTTGGCCCTGGAAGCTCAGGACCTGCATGAGCTAAACTTGAGAAGCTGTCAGGTCTGTTTTTTAATGCAGGCTGGCCTCATCCTGGTTCCATGGGAAGGCAGAGGCTGTTTTTGCTGATGAGTAATGTGCTGGCAGGTTCTGCCCCGGGAAGCAGAGCGGGCTCTCCTGCTCAGCAGGGCTCAGAGCTGCAGCAGAGGTGGAGGTGGCAGCACAGATTGCCTGGCAGGGAAGAACCTCCCTTTCCTGCCTCTCCATCCTGGGGGGGAGCTGAAGCTTTTGGGGGGCTTTTCCCTGCAGCTGCTGGCCCCCAGGCTGAGCACACCTGTGAGACAGGTGTGCTGTGTTGTGTTCCTGTGAAACACAGGGAGTGCTGGGGAGATTTGCTGCCTCTCACAGTGAGACTCTGCTGTGGGCAGTCTGAAATCCGAGGGCACAAGAACGAGGTTCTGTGTTGGTTTGCAGGTTGTCACTTTTTGTTGGGAGCAGTGAAAATGCCCTTTCCTCTGCCCCAGTGTGGGTCAGAAGTGCTGCAGCTCTGCATGTTCCTGACTCAGCTGGCGAGCTCGTGGGCAGCTGTGCTCCTGAGGTCTGAAACCTCGGCTGGAAAACCTCTCTGTATCTGCAGTGGTGTTTCAGCAGTGCTGAAAAGGCAACTCCTGGCTATTTCTGCTAAAAGGAAAAGTCCCCTGGGAAAGCACTTTGTAGGAGGAGTATCCTGTCTGGGAAGGAAGGACCTGTCATCATTCCCTTTGCTTTAGGAGGGAGTGGAGAGGCCTGGGTTTAGGTGTAGCATGTGGAAAAAAAAAAAAAAAAAAGAGATGTAACAGTGGCTTAAAAGAGAGAATCCATGAAATGATGAATGGTGTGGAGGAGACTGGAGTTGAAGCAGAACTTCTGAAGTGTTGGGATTTGCCTCTGGCTGTCAGAGCTGTGCCTGGTCACCCTGAATTCTGCTGAGCAACCTTGCTGATGAGGAGTGTGCAGCGCTGCCTGTGCCAGGTGCCAAATGGTTCCTGTGCCTCTGGGCTCTTGTGTGCATCCCCCAAAATGCCTGCTGGGGTTAGGTGCACCCCCCACCCCTGGAAAGTCTGCATATTTGCCTTCCTGGGCAGGGAGGAACATCCCTTCCTTTTGGAAGGAAGGGGATGGGAATAATGCAGAAGGAATTTGAAGGGCTGGTTGTGGTGTTGTGATCCTGGTGAATCAGTGGCTTTTTTTACAAACAGGATGTTGCAATAGGTGATTCCTAGTTGGATCTTCGGAGCTGTCCTGCTTTAATCCACACAATAGCACAAATAACCTCTTGAAAAACGCTCCTCCGGGTTTGCACAAGGATTCTCTGTGGTGGGAGGGCAGTGCTGCTGGCCCTGGGGGGCACACAGTGCCCCCAGGATGGGCTCAGGGGGGTTGTGACTGGTTTTGGGCTGCGGGGTGTTTCACAGAGCTGAAGGGAATACCCAGGAAGCTCTTGCAGTGTGGGGCTGAGTCAGGCTGCTGTCCTGCTCTTTGCTTTCTGACAGGAGACCCAAACACTGTTGGACCAGATCAGATTTGTGTAGGGGAAAAACCAAAACAACAAAACCCCACCCCAGAGCTGGAGCTCCAGGGAGCTCGGTGTCCCTCTGATGGGGATCAAAGCAGCAGAAACATTGAGAAGGATGTTGGCACAAGCCAGGAATTTGCTGAGGAGTTTGAGAGATGTGTGGCAAAGGACCACAAGGCACTGGTACTCCTCAGAGCTAAAGCAGGTTGGGGGTTGCCCCAGTGTCCCATTTTTGAGGGCCTCAGTGTTTTGTCTGTACTCTGAAGGCTGTGAGAGAGTGCTGAGCTGCCCCGAGGTGTGTAAACATTGACTGGGCACGTGTTTGAGCAGCGTTTTGTTTGTCTTGCTCTGCTTCTAGCAAAAGGCACGGGTCTGGGAAAAGTTACTTTTAAAAATTAGTTGTACTTCTTTGAAGTTCTTTTCCCCTTCAAGTGTGTAAGTCAGGGATTCAGATTTAATAATTGTTGGATATCTCAGTGAAGTTTTTCAAGTTCCTGCCTGTGTGCTGGTAGCTCAAGTGTTACTTGAAAACATTTAAATTGCTGTTACAAAGCAGTGCAAAGGAACCCTGCCCTGCTCACTCTTGGCACCTCCCATCCCTGCAGCACCATAACCTGAAGGCACTGAAAATACCCATCAGCTTCTTCTGAAATAATTTCACTTTAAAGCAAACCCCATCTGAGGTACATTTTGCAGATTTTTATGATCCTCAACCCAATTCTGGTGTGGTTGGGCTCAAGACATTGCTTTGAAGTGTATTTTGTGAGTTACTGCTTTCTAGCTTCAGCCAAGGGCCAGCTGCTGATCAGCTGACCAGTGACATTTGGATTAGGAATTAAACTGTTACTCCTCTTGGCATGGGACATGTGATTTTTAGGTTTTTTTTTCATTTTTTTCCCTGTTACTTTTTCTGTGTTTCTTGTGGAGCAGAACGTGTACTCTGCACTCTGCTCTGCAAAGGTAGGATGTTTGATTCTGTGTTCCAGCAGTCTGGTTTTTTTTCTGAGAGTTAAGAGCCAGGAGAGCTTGTGAGGAATCCCAAGGGAGTTATTTGGTAAATGCTGAGGTATCCCAAGTGGTTTTGGTACTTTTAGCTGCACGGTTTTTGTTGGGACAGCGTGTGCTGTGTCCTGAGATGTAATCAGGGGGGAAAAGCAGGTGTTAATGGATTTCAGTGTGGAAGAATAAGTTGTGGAGGCCAGAGATGGGGCTGGCCTGGCTTGTGTGCTCTGTGCAGCCTGTCCCCGAGAGGCTCTGGGTTGTCCCCAAGGGGGGACAGGTTCCTTTTGGAGCAGCTGTGGTAGCTGAGAGCTGGTTTAAAGGCACTCATCATCCCAGGATGTCATTAACATCTGCCATGTTAAACCAGCAGAGTTTCTGTTTCAAGCAGTCCTGCTGGGAGGTTGTCAGTGTAAGAAAACCTGTTTTTGGGGTTCTGGCTGGGGGTGATACATGGTTTAACTCTCCAGAAGTGTTCTAGTAGTTATCAAAGGAGCAGGTTGCTAATCTCTGGTTGTATTCACTCCCATCATGTTTGTGTTGTGCCATGGACCTTCCCCCCTTTGTGCAGGAGTTTGTCAGCAGCCTGAGGAGAGTAGGTGGGAAGTTATAAATGTGCTGAAGACAAGCTGGAATCCCCTCTGGATTTAGCACTCCTTGCCTTCCAAGCTCACCCACCTGCATTAATCATGGCTGATGAGGGGTCAGGACTGGCTAGGTGTGCTGCACTTGGGGCTGGGAGCTGCTTCTCTTGAAGGTGACTTTTTTATTTTCAGTGTAAAATGTTCTGGGCAGGCTGAGGCTGTGCCCATTGGGAAGGCAGAGTGCCAGCTGCAGGGCTGGTGCTGCTTCTCTGGAAAGTCACAAGCAATTTGCCTTCACTTGTTCTGAGTGTTTACTTGTGTCCTGTGTCTGGAAGGAGACAGGAAGTCTCTGAGGAGAACACGCCATAAGCAAAGTTGGTTTATGGAGGAGTTATCTTCTGATAACAAGAGGTAACTGAGTTTCCCAGGAAGGGGTGCTGGCTTCCTTGGGATGGGGGAAGCACAGGATGTCCTTGTCTTTGCTGGAAGCAAAGCTCCTTGGATCAGAAAGTGGCTGCTGTACTTCTGGAGAGTAGGAACAATACTGACAGTGATTTACAAGCACAAGGAAGAGACTTGGAAAGGCTTAAGTGAGGCACTGCAAGGTAATTGTCATTTGTGGCTTTTTGTCATTATGGCAACTTTCTCGTTTTGTAGGAGGTCCAGGAATTGTCAGTAAATGAAATGAAGGTTATTGTGAGCTGCCCACAGTGTGATGCAGCAGAGTGAAACAGAGGGGAGCTGCTGCAGCTCCTCTAATGTGAGCAGCTCTCACTACCCAGAGTATCTGAGCCCTGGCACAGGCTGTGAATGTCCTTCCACCCCTTCCAGAGCTGCTGGGAACTCAGATAGGGAGGTGAAGCAATGCAGAGCATGTGTGGCCAAGTCAGGAATTGATCACTGCCCTTCCAGATTGGATGCTTTAATTGCAGTCTGTGTTTCCTGTCAAGTGCTGCCTCTCTGTGATTTCAGCAGACTTGGCACACGTGTGGTTTGGGTGTAAATTCACACTTGCTCTGTGGCAGAACCCCTGCTGACACCACGACCTCGGGCCATGTGTTGCAGGATTGGATTAAAGACATTTTTGGAACAAGATGCTCATAGCATCTGGTTTGCTTCATGATTTTGCAGAAACAAATTACGTCCCAGTGACGGGTGATCTCATAGATTAAAAATAAAAAAAGCCAGCAGCAGCTGAGTTCCCTGAGCAGGGATTTGCGTGTGCATCCCCCCAGAGCTGAGCTGGAGGCTGGCTGATGCTGTGATGAGGGCAGGTAGAGCTGATCTTTGTTCACTTTTAGTCACACACCACTTTCCTTTCCCGTTAAGTGATCACAGGCCTGTGTTTGGGGCTCCCAAAATCTTCCTGTGTGAACTTACGAAGCAATCTGCCAAGCTGTTCTCCAGGGTGTGAGAGCCAAATGCAGTTTCTTCTGAGGCTCACTAATTGCACAGCTGTTGTTCAGATATCATCTGAGAGTGTCTCTCCTTCTGTAAGCAAAACCATGCTTGCAGGATTGATGTGTGCTTCTGCTGCACAAATGGCAGCAGTAAAATAAACTCAGGTTTGTCTCTGATGTGCCTGGTTCCTGTGGCTGGCACTGAACAGCAGGCTCTGTCCAAGGCACCAGGGCAAGCAGGAGGAGCCCTTGGTTTGGTGTGTTTTACGTGGTTTTGGGGATTCACTAATCCCAGGTTCTATAGGGATGCTGTTCAGCTTGATGAGATGGGAGTGGTGCAAAATTTGAACTTTCAAAATGGTTTGAAATACTTACAAGGAGCACGAGAAATCAGTGCTGATGTGAGAAGCACAGGGATGGAGATTTTTGCCTTCTGTGCTTTCTCTGCATGACCTACCTGCTAATTCAGTGTTCCTTCAGTTACCTGTTGTGACCCTCTGAAGGATTAATGGCTTCTGACTTGGGAAGTGCTTCAGCCATAAAGATCTCTGTGGCATTGAGCTGCTGCTCGGGAGGAGGGAGCTGGATCGATGAGAAATCCTCACTCATGGCTGCAGTGTGGCCACATGAAGGTTATTTGTGGCTGCTGCTGGCCCACACCTCTGCTCTAATGACTCTCTGGATGACCTTTGGCAAGAAGTGGTTAATATTAGGGGTATGCAGGTGGCTGGTGGCATGAATCCCTGAGATTGTTAAAGAAAACAACTCTCTGGAGTTGGAAGGATCTGTGAAAACACCTGTGTGTGTGCTGCCACGTTTGCCTTTCCACCCAGCTGATGAGATCCTGCTGGTTCTCATGTTCGTGGCATTTATTGGTTATGTTTGTAAGGAAATAAAGAAATGCATCCCAGAGCCCTGGGGTGGCAAAGGAGGGAGGAGGAGGGTGGCAGGGAGAGGGGGCAGATCCCACTGTCCTGTGAACCTTGGGCACGTTATTTCTGGGCAGAACAAATCTGCTGAATGTCAGAACCTTTCTTTGGCCTTTACCTGTTGCTTTTGAGTCAGCAGATGTACTTGTGAATGTGAATATGAATTTATCCTTTATGCCTTAGCAGCTGTAGTTTGAGCTGCTGAGCTGTGTCTGCTCTCTGGAGCACACAAATGAGTGTGAGGTGTCACCCAACCTGTAGGCCTGTCCCCTCTCTGCAGAGCAGACAAACAGATGGTGGCAGGGAGGCTTATCAAATTATTTTACAAATGAGAAGCTGAAGCCTGTGAAGATGAAGCCATTTGATAAGGGCTGTGTAGGAGAAGAGGGACAGTCTTGTATTAAATGCAAATATAACTCCTTGCTGGGTGTTTTAATCATTAATATTCATGTCACCATAGTACCCAGGAACTTTTATCATGGACCAGGGCCCTGTGTCACATAATGCAAATGCAGAACAAAGCCTGTCCCTGCTCCTTGGAGATTCCTGGCCCTTCCCTGTGCCTGCTGATCCCAGAGTACACTCGTGTGCTGCCTTAGGAGGCCTTTTCAGAGAGGGTGTGATGGTCCAGCTCTTCATGGGATGAGAGTTGACATCTTGTGGAGATCTGGAACTGTTCACAAACCACAGGAAACACGCAGGCTCAGCCTTGCTCATCCAGCTTTCAGCAGAACACGACAGCATGAAATGTATTGGATTTTAAAAAAAAATTTAAATGATGCTGTTTCTGAAGGGAGACAGGTGGTAGTTCTCTGCCTTTTGTTTTAAACTTAATGTAAGAAACCCTTACACTGTACCTTTGAAAGTTTTTTTCTGCAACTGATGCATTTAGTGGTATATTTATTATTTAAGTTGGGATAGAAATAAATAAAGCAATTATTTAAGATCATTTGAACTGATGAATTCAATCCCCAGTGGTTCCAGGCTTGGTGAGTAACAGTCACAGGTTCTGGACCCTTGGAACTGTTTCCTGTTCCTTCCTACCTCTCCCACTTCACCTGTGTACCTGTGGAAATCTCCAAGCCCTGTTTCATGTAGAGCTGGTATTTTTTTTCCCATTAAATGCTGAATGATGGATATTTTGTGCTCCTGGGGGTTTAAATTCCCTGAGGCCTGCCTGCTGGGATAGTGGACACCTCAGGAGTTGAAATGAACTCATTGCTGTCTTCAGGGCTGGATTAACATCTGTCCCTAAACTGTGTTTTCCTGTTCCTCAGGAGGGGACACTTCAGTGGCCAGAGGGTTCCTGTGACCTGTCCTTACACAGGCACCTGTCACCCCTCAATGTCTGGCATTCCTGGAAAGGTTGGACCCTGGATTCCAGGGTTTCAGGAGGGAGAGCTGGTTGGAGAGAAGCCTCCAGACAATGCTGGGAGCTCGGGCTCTTCCTGGAGTGTGTGTGGTGCAGTTCTGCTTGTGGCTCTGCTGCTGCTGTGCTGGGGAGCCCTGTCTGAGTGCTGCCCTAGGAATCAAAATTCCCAAATGCCTGACGGAGCTGTCCTGGCTCCTTGCATAACTGCTTCCCAAATGGATTGTTCTGTTACCATGACACTTCTGCACGGCCTGCTCTGCCTGCCCAGCCAGGAACCAGTCCCAACCCCAGCCTTCCTCTTCCTCTCTCCCTCCTCTACACCTCCAGTACAACCTGCTCTCTGCTCTCTTGCTTTTTTCTCTCCTCCCCTGCCCTCGTGATTCCCAGCTTCCTTGCCTTTCCAGGGAAGCTTTTCAGCTGCCTGCAGTTGCTGCAGCTTCTTGCTGGCTTTGCAGTTCCAGTCGTGTTCACTCCGAGCCCGTCATGCTCCGCAGCATGTTGATGCCAGTGCTAATTTCACTTGGAGATGAACAAGGGCTCAGATGCTATTAGCAGCTGCTGGGAATAATAGCAGCTGAAATGTGCTTTTTAAAGGGCTGACTGATAACTAAACAAATGATTCTTTTAAATTTTTTTTTTTAAGCCGCGAGTTATTCATGACCCATTAATTTGTATTTTTTTTTTTTTTTCAGGCTTACAGTGGAAGTTCAAGGACTAAAATTGTTACAATAGAGCAGGACTGGGTCTGCCTTGCCAAGTAATCTATTTGGAGGCAGCGTGTCTTGCTGCATAGTAATAAAACCCTGTTGTATCAGCTCTGCTTTTCCAAGTCTGCCTGTCAGGGAGCAATGGAGTGGATGCACAGGGCTGTGCAGCAGAGCACATGCCCAACAAATCTCCCCACGTGAACACCTAAACGTGCTTCCTGCTGTGACAGCCAGCACAGTTCCCTCGCCTCCAGCGAGCTGCTGTTTGTTAGGAAATTGCTGGCACAAATACTGGGAGACTTTCATCCCCCTGAATTGGGGTGCCAAGCTACTGCCACCCTTGGACTGGAGCTTCTGACAGGAGTGTGGGTTTAATGCACAGCCTGGATCTTGCCCACTGATTATTGGAGGCTTCTAAAAAGCTGTTGCACGGCGGAGATTAATTTCCTTCCCCTCCTTTCTCTGCTGTGTTGTGATTTCCAGCTTCCTCTTTTATCCTTCTCCGTGGAGCTGGCTGGTTGTTGCAGGGGGATTGTGTGGGGAGTCAGGTCTGTAATGAAATAGGGTCCTGAAACATTCAAGGAAATGAAGCTGAATGGTTTTAAATCAAAATAGACCCCCAGAGAAGTGACAAGAGGCAGTTATGCTTTTCCCATGTTGTCCATGCAGTGAAAATGCCTCTAACTATATAATTATTTTGGGTCTGTTTGCTGTTGTCAGCATCACAGCTGACATAAACTGAATGTTCCCTCCCCAAACTGTGCTGGTGTTCCCTCCCCAAAGGCTGTGCTGGTGGTGTGTGTTGGATGAGGTTCCTGGCTGTGTAATTTTGCACACTTCAGGCACTCGTGGCTGGGGCTGCCACACCAACATTAACGCTGGTGACGTCCTGCCTGTTTAAAAGGAGAGGGTGGAGCTTGTAAATCTAAATCTGTCTTGTCATGGCCTAGATATTGCAGCAGTGACACTAAGCAAGGGCCCTGTAATTATGTTGGTAATATTGGATAATCACATTAGGATTCTCAGCTATGGTAAATCTGTGCAGGGCTGACTCTGGCCCTGCTTTCCCCTGGCTGGGAGTCTGACCTGTGAACTCTGGGTATGCTTCAGCCTTTGTTTTACCAGGGGGAGAAGTGCTTTGCTCAGATGTGCTGGATGTTCTGTTAAAGTTTTCCTGGTGGTATTTAAAGCTTAAACAGTGCTAGAGCTGGAAGAGCTGCTGCTTTCTGGAGTTGGGAGTGAGAAGGGTTTGTGACAAGCAGGGCTTTTTGCCTGGGCTGTTCTGCTCTCTTGGAAGCATCCTGGGTTTGCAGGGTGGGGATCCAGGCTTGGGACATCCCTTGAGCTTTGTTGAGAGCTGTAGGGGAGCAGCAGTGGCTCATGGAGAGCTTTTCCCTGGTGTGCTTGCAGAGCTCTGCTGAGCTTGGCTGTATTCTGAACTAATTGCAGATTATTGTATTGCTTAACTTGGGCCAAACTCTTCTCCTTGGTTTTGTTTTTTCTTTGTGGTGACCTCACTTTTTAAGCGACTCCAGAGCTTTGCCCTGATGATGGGTGTTGTCTGATGAACTCTGGAGGTATCTTTGAAGCTGGTTTGTTTAGTTTTTTCCCCTTTTCCATGCTGCCTCCCACTGAATCCCCAGTTGAGTGTCGTGTGGGCACCAGCTGACTCAGATGCTGGGCTCTCTGTGCCTGCAGAGCTCACCCTGAGGCTGAGCCTGAGGGATTTCTGCTGGCCAGCCCTGGGGGCTCCTCTGCTTGCTCCTTTCATGTGTCAACTGTTGCTTACGTGCAGATCAAATTCTTGCTGTGTGGAGAATTTCTGGCTGCTTTAAGTGATTTTTGTAGGCAGGACAGTGCCTGATTTTGGGAGCTGTGGAGATCCAGGGCTGCTCATGCATTTCTCTGCTATGGACTGTGGGAAGCAGATTTGTTACTGCCCTGCTCAGAGCTGCTGCTGTTGTGTGAGTATGAACCAGGTGAGCACAGAATCCACTTCAGTTTGCCAGCACTGCTTTCCCCTGGCAGTGGGATGAAGCTTGGGAAACCCCAGCATTTGTTAGGAGGAACCAAACTGTGCAGGGAGGGAAGGGGAGCTGGTGATTTGCCCAGCAAAACTTCAAGTGTATCCTTCAGGAGTTTTTCCTATGCCAGGAGGATTCTGTCCTTGGCTGGCTTGACACACAGCCTGTATCTGTGTCCCTTGTGTAGTTTCTTCAACTAAATTATCACTAGAAATACAAAATAGCTGCATTTCCTGTGCCTTCACTTTAGCTCTGAGCTCTCCTGCCTTTTTACAGTTGTAGCTGTTACAATCTTCTTTTGAGTTTGTTCACCATTAAATTCCTGATCTGGTTGCAAAAATATCTTCTTAGCTAATTTTCCATCTGGGCAGATGTGGGATTCAGCTGATTCTCCTGATACCATGCACGTTTCAGGTTTCCTGTCATGAAACACTGGATGTTCTCTATGCTTTATCTGGGTGCTCTCTACTTTCCCTGCAGTTCTGGAGCTGTGATTGCCTCCTAAAACCACTTAAAATGGTCAGAAGAGGGTTGAAATCTGAGTTACTGTGACCATTGCTCCTTACACAGACTCTTTCAGTTGGAGTTAGTGCTGTGCCCTTTCTTTTTCGCCCTCAAGACAAAACTTAAAATGTTCAGACTGTTTAATTGGCGGTTGATGTTTCAAGATCTGATTTGATAAGTTTCCCAGAGCATTTCTAGCTCCACTCCAGGCTGAAACCTTTTAAAATGCTGTTTAGGGGCAGTGGAAACAGCCCAAAGGAAGAGACAAAGCCTCAGCTGAAAGCTCAGTGAAGCACCCAGAATGTGCTGTGATTTTTGTGTGGTTTCAGTGTGTTTGACTCCTTGCACAGGTGAGGTCAGGCACTGAGAGCTGCTTCTCTCCTCTTGGGAACGGGCACGAGGAGCTGCCCAGGAATGGAAGGAAGTGTGATGCAGTGTGTTTTCTGCAGTCTCATTTGCTTTTTGGAGCTTTCAGGCCTGTGAGGATTCGTGTGTTGGTGTTTCAGAGCCCTGAGCTGGAGGAGAGCAGCACTGCCCAGAGCCTGCCCTGCAGAGATCAGTGGTTTTGTGTTCCTGGGGTGCAGAGCTCCTTGCAATAGCTTGCTGCAGATCCTGCTCTGGGAGATGCCTTTAGATTGAAGCAGTCCCTTAAACTTGGCACTGTTATGCTTTAGATAAGACAAGGGACTTAAAAAAAAAAAAATACAACAAAAATCAACGAAGAAAAGCTTATTATTTCCTTTGAGGTAGAAAATCTGGGCTGAGAGAGGCTCTGTTTAGTTCAGTGTTATTATCTGCTCTTCTCAGCTGGGGGAAGCTGTTGGCAGGGGATGAGGGTTTGTTTTGTCCTTGTTCAGAGCTGGACTCTGCTTTATAACACACATGTACACAAACACATGCACTGTTTACAGATATTTGGGTATAGTAAGAGCAGCAGATGCACACTGAGGCCCTCCTGGAGCAGAACCTGCCGTTGTTGTTGTGTTTGATGTGTCCTGAGTGTCACCTCTGTCCCCACTGCCACCTTCAGCCAGTTGTTCAGGTACCACTTACACCTGTGGGTGTGAGTGTGAGCCTGTGGCTGAGCACGACTTTGTGCTGACTGTTGGCACAGTTTAGCCCAGGTACAGAAAATCCTGGAGTTTTTTAGCCTGGGTTATGGGGGACACACACTGGTTTGGTTTTTTTTTGTCCATGCACTGCTGAGAGGTGGTGCAGACCTGTGCCGTGGGACAGACTGGGTGTTTTCTGTGCCTGTAACTTGAGGGTGAATAATCATCACTTCTCTGGCTATAAAATGGCATGTAAATACCCTGCTGTAACCAGAGGATTACGGATTTGGGTGGGAGAGTGAGTCACAGGCACTAATTAAATCCCAAACCCCAAGTGTCGTGTCTCTCCAACACGTAGTAAAAAAACCAACAAGATGCAAACACAAAGGAGAACATCAGTACAACCACCACTGCTCTGAGTCCTCCTGGAAGAAGGGACTGTGGATAACATCCTTCCAGCTCCCCAGGAGGCTGTGGAGAAAAGATGGCTTGTAACTACACTTCCCTGTAGGGGAAGAGCTTGGGGCTTGAAATCCAGGAGAGATTTTGGTGTTCCTTCCTGGTGGGGACAGGGTGAAAACACCCTGGAGTAAATGGCTGCAGAGCACGTGGGGAAAGAACAGGTTGGAAGATGTGCTGGGAGGGACTGGGATGTGTCAGTCCTGCCAGAGAGAGAGGCTGAGCAGGGTGAAATCCTTTGTGGCAGTGCAGGGAAACTTCTCAAAATGTTTCCTCAAAATGTTGGGAGCGTGTTCTGCCACTGCCAAAGCGTCGGGAGAGGGTGACCCTTCAGTCCCGTCCTGTTGGGATGATTTGTTGTCATCTCTTTCTAAGAGATGCTGTGGTTTGAGGGGTTCAAAGGTCAAGTTCCAGCCCAAATTTGCTTTCTAGGGCCAGGCTGCAGAGCTCCTGTGTGAGAGGAGGCCTCAGGGCTGTGAGCTGGGTCAGCAGGGCCCGTGCCTCACCCTGCTGGCAAACTGACCCAGACATTCTCTGGTCAAGTTCTAAGTGTTTTGTCCTTTTTTTGTTAATTTTTCCACCCCATTAAGATCCTTTTTGACTTGAAGAAGAGGGAAATCACTTGCAAATTGCTTGTGTTTCTGACTGTCTCCATCCAAAGGAAGGGTGAGCAGAGATAATGTTCCAGGTTGAACTCAGTAAATCGTGGATTGTACCAATGTTGTCTTTAATTCCTTTGGCATTTTCATGATTTTGGATATTACAGCAAAGCCTGCCTCGTTACTGTGCCTTCTGAATTACGCCTCAAATGACTTTAAAACCAAAATGAGGGAGTTGTATTTTTCTGTAGAGATGTTAATACTGACCCACTGTGACTTGAAAGGTGTTGCAGATGCTTCATAAAGCAGAAAAAGCAATGTGCAGTGATCCTGTCCATTCCAACCTCGTGTTATGTATCACAGCAGAACACTTCCCAATGCTGCCTCTGGTTTGTGGGCACGTTTGGTAATAACGAGGAATAACACTGGAACAGAAAGCTTAATTTGGAGTGAAATATCCTGTCCTGGAAACAAAGAGCTCAGAAGTGATGCAGGAGAGGCATAAAAAAGGAGAAAATAGGATTTGAAATGGTGTGTTTCCAGCAGGTATGTGCAGCAATACCCTCCTGCTGGGCACTGGAAGAGTGGAAGAAAGGCAGCAGAAAGAATACATTGGTGCAGATTAATAGCCACAAAAATAGCACTGTAATCCTAATGCAAATCATGGGGAGCTATTATTGAAATAAAAAGCCCGTAGTAAAATAAGCCAGCAAATATTTACTTGTGTGGAGGGTCAGGGCAGATGGTGGCACGAGGCAGGAGCAGTGGGATTGCTTTCCTTGGCTCTGCTCCCCATCCCTGCTGGGTTGGTGGGGCAGGGTGATGTTCCCTGCAGGCTCTGTGGTGCCAGGGGCACTTCCAGCAGCCACAGGAAAGGATTTTGGAGGGTCCAACATCCCAGGGCACCTCTTGTGCCTGTCCTACAGATGAGTCACTGGTCCCCATCTCCATCCTGGGTTTGCAGGGTGGGGATCCAGGCTTGGGACATCCCTTGAGCTTTGTTGAGAGCTGTAGGGGAGCAGCAGTGGCACATGGAGAGCTTTTCCCTGGTGTGCTTGCAGAGCTCTGCTGAGCTTGGCTGTAGTCTGAACTAATTGCAGATTATTGTATTGCTTAACTTGGGCCAAACTCTTTTCCTTGGTTTTGTTTTTTCTTTGTGGTGACCCCACTTTTTAAGAGACTCCAGAGCTGAAGTTTGCTGGAGCCATCCGTGTCTCTGGAAAAGATGCTCAAAAACATTGCTGCTTTAGGATCAAGAATCACATCATAGAATAGTTTGGGTTGAAAGGAGTGTCTGTTGTATGTACACAACTTGGGGAAAAGCTTTTTTTTTATTATTTTATTTTTTTTTAATGACTCTGTGTTGCTCCAGTTAGAGGAGCCAGAGGTGTGCAGGATATTTCCCTCAGGACAACAGCAGAGAGAAAATGGTTCTGGTGTTGCCAGGTGGTGCTGTGCAGTGATGGGTAATGTGCAATGTCTGTGTGACAGCTGCTTGTGGCTGTGACTGGGGGAGAAAAAAAAACACATTACTGTGTTTTAGTCAAGCTTTGGGAATGGAGAGCTGGAAACATCCCATGCAAGGGAGTCACTGTGGTTTTCCTGGAACTGGACCACAGCATCCTGACTGAGGGGAAAAAAAACCAAAACCTGAGGGAGCCTGCCCTTGTACTTAGGAAGGTAAGTGCTAAGGAAGTTCTTCTGGCTGGTGAGATAAGGCAAAATATGACATAATTCTTGATGGATAAGGATCAGTGAGTATTGGAATTGTGCAAATGGAGTGGCTTTGTGCCTGGTTCAGCAGAGCACTTAATTTTAAGTGCCTGCTGGTACAGCTGGAGCTTAAAATGCCTGCCTGGCTGTCCCTGGAGGCTGAATGTTCCTGGGGCAGTTTTGGGGACATCTGAGCAGCACTTGGCTGCAGTGCTGAAGTGCAGTGGGCTGTCTGCATGCAGAGCATTGAGGGGGATGAGATGGAGCTAAAATACAGCAAGATGGGAATGGAATGGGTTTTCCATTTCAGTGGAAAACCACGTCTTGTTTGTCTGTCTCAGAAAAGAATTTCACCACTGAGGAATAAAAGTTTTTAGCGGCATCCACAACGTTTGTCAGGAGCTATGGTAATTCCAGGTATTGTTACTTTGTTTGTGGAAGGGTGATGGAGAAAACCCAGGACGAAAGAGTGATTTTTAAATTTCTTTTTGAAAGTGGAAATTGGTGACTTGGCAGTTTCAAGGCCGATGATTTGAGCACCTCAGCTGAAAAGGGGAGCGATTCCTCCTCAACCCCAACACAGGATGTTTTTGGAGGAGAAACCTTGCCAGTGTTTGCAGAGGGAGGACACATCCATGGAGATGTTTTTGTAGCTGCTCAGATTGGAGCCGTGTGTCTCCTTCCCTCCTGGGCCAGCAGCACTCGTGTCTCTGGGAGGAACGCTGAGCAGGATTTTAGGGGGAGCTTCTGCCTGGTTGTGTTTGGATGAGGCTGTTGCTGTTTTATCAGTGTAGCTGCTGTCTGTGGCAGAGGCTGTTGGGTCGTGGTTGGGCAGCACAGAAGTGCACTGTGTTTTGGGAACACTCAGGGCTCCTGGAAGAGCCTTTGGTCCTGCAGAGCCCATGAAATCCAACCTGCTTTTCTCACAGGGCAGAGTCCAGCCCTGCTCCTGGAGTATGATTAGCTCAGGTGAGCTGTCTGTATGATTAGCTCAGGTGAGCTGTCTGTATGATTAGCTCAGGTGAGCTGTCTGTTCAGCTGGAGTTTCAAACACTGCCTGGCTGCAGCTGATCTTGTTTTATTTTGGCCTGGCGTGGACAAAGCGTGGTGGGATTCTTGGGCTGTGCTGTGCAGGGCTGGGTTTGGGTGATCCTTGTGGGTGTTTCCACTCCAGGATATGCTGTGATCTGTGAAAACAGGCTTCCCTGGGTGTTGTCTGCAGGCACAGCACCTGCCCATGGACCTGCACCTGCCTTGTTTTCCTCTCTGCTGTTTCAGGGGAAGGTGTGGAGCAGGGCTGAGGAGGTGATGAGGTGTGATGGTACAGGGGACATTTGGGGTGGTGGTGCCATCCCAGAAGGACCAGGTGTGTCTGTGGAGGGTGAGGGGGGTGTCCAGAGCTGGGCAGTGTGACCCCAGTGAAAAGCAGCTCTGGGAGTGCTCCTCACTCTGTGTTCTCTGTGGTTCTCTCTCACCATGACATCAATTGGTGCCAATTCTGTGCAGCAGCAGCAGTGCTGGGTTTGGTTGCAGGTTGGCATTGCTGCCTGCAGCTGGCTGCAGGAGGATTGATTTCAGGCTTGCAATCCAGGTGAGTCCCTTCAACTCAGCACAGCACTTATCTCCTTACCTTGGAGGAGCTGAGAAGGGATCACCTGCAGCTCTGGGCAGCTGCTCTTACCCAGTTCAGAAGTGCTTGCCTGGCTCTGAGGGGTTCTGCATCCTGCTGAAATTACAGAAGGGCTGAAAACACAACCACCAGAGCTGGCAGCTGGCCAGTGCCCTGACACAAACCTGCATGGAAAATGGCTTTGGCATCTGCATTGACTGGGGATAATTGGAACTTCCCAGTGTTTTTTCAGCTTAGCCTAAAACGTTTTAGCAAGAACAACAGTCAGGCAGCAGTGTGGAGCATGATAACCATGTTTCCATGCTGTTGAGGCAGGCCTGAAGTGCCAAAGAGACACAAACAAAAGTTTCCCCAGAGAAAGCCCTGTAGCTGGTGGTGGCTCTAAGCTGACAGTGATCCCAGTGCTGGCTGTGTGCTGCCTGCTCAACAATATTAATATATCTTAAGGGTGAACACAGAAATAACTTCTCACATTTTAAAATGGTATTTTAGCTTTTGCTGGCCGGTGTGGGAAGAGAGTTGAATTTCCTTCAGAACCTTAAATCACGTGTGCAAGGGAAAACTGTCCTCTGAGGTGACTCTCTCAGGCTTAGCTCTTGCTTTTGTCCCTTCTGGTGCTTTCAAGTCTCTGGATTTATTTATTTGAAACCCGCACCGGTCTCGTGCCTTTTGCTTTCCACACGTGTACTGGAAAAGAAGCTTTACCAGCAGAGATGTGGGGATGTTCCTGGTGCCTGGAAGGAATACTTTGCCTCTAAGCTGTGCCTGTGTGTCACCCACCCTCCCTGGCCACGTGTAGCACAGGCTCCTGAGCTGACCTGGGAGCTGCTCAGATCCTGGGATGATCATCTTTGTCTTGGAGCTGGCAGTGCCTGCCTGGTGTCTTGCTGTTCCCTGAGAGTAGAAGTAAATGGTTTTGTAATGTGCATCTGGCAGGGCTTCATCATAATCGCTTGTAAATTTGTCTTTGATCTGCTTCCTTTCAACTTTACCCAGATTTAGCCAAGTTGGGGGTTGGCCTGGAATAATGAGGGGGAAATTGGTTGTGGTCTGGAGCTCTGGAAGCTGAAAGCCCTTGAGGCTGAGGAGGTGCTGGTGTGCAGAGGGCAAGGAGGAAGGGTGAAGCAGCTGTCAGCAGTTCAAAGATGAGGTGAGTGTTTGATTTTCAGCGAGGTGCTGAGTGTGAAAAGCAGAATTCAGGTGGGTGACAGATGTGGGCTGTGGGCAGTGAGCACTGCAGCCAGCCTCACCTGTGGGTGACACCTGCTGCAAGTGCTGGGTGAAGGGGAGCTCTGAAACCCATCAGGAGCTCCTGGATAAGCAGTGCTGGCTGCAGCCCAGGTGCTGGATGGCTCAATCCCTCCCTCCTTGGGCTGCTGTGGGCTGGCTGCTGCTGCCAAGGGACAGCCCGGCCATCTGGTGTGTCCTGCTGTCCCTCTGCTGGCACACCTGAGCTGGGTTTGCTCCACAAACAGTGCTGCTCCTGAGGGGCGCAGCTCCTTCTGAGCTGCTTTTTTTTGGTGTGAATTTGGTGGCCACAATTGCCAAGAAAAAGGGTTTATAAGAGGGGGAAGAAAAATCAGTGCAGCGCTGTGTTATTCTTTTCCAGAGCCACCCTTTGGGCTCAAGATTCACAGCGGGATGTGCTGATTTGTTCTCCAAAAAAGAGACAAATGTGGCTGGGGAGAACAATGAGGCTACTGCTGTGGATTCAGAAGCTCTTAAAAAGTACTTGTAATTTGAGATCCTTAACTTGCAGCAGCTTCAGGGAGAGAGTCAGGGTTATTTTGGGGCCTGAATGGAGCACTGTGCACAGAGGCCCCTCCAGAGCTGCCAGGGGGTTTGAGCAGCTGGGATGTGCTGCATCCCAGGGCCATGTCCCACTTTTCTGAATTTCAGTGTCCAGTTTGCAGCCTGGGTATGGTTTTCAAGACCTTTAATTGAAGTCTTGATACTTATTTTTTTAATGTTTTTTTGTTGGAGGGAGGGGAGGGAGAGTGGTTGTTTTGTTTTGTTTCTTCTTTTTGTTGCATCTTTCTGCTGCATCTCTGAGGCTGCTTCTCAAAGTCAGTGGAGCTTCCCTGGAAACCCTTTTCTAGTTCCTTTGGCAAACTGTGCTGTGTAAAACAGAGGGGGTTTGCCTGCCAGGAGAGATTCCTGTGAGCAGTTCCTGTGCTGGCAGGTGTGTTACCTGTGTAACTCCTGTGTCGAGGTGGAAGAGGAGCTGTAATGTCATAAAAGCCACTGAAAACAAGCAGGGAGAGTTGTGCATTAAACACAGCAGTGTTGTCTGGTTATTTTCTCTTTTTCTTTCTTCTCTGATCAGTAAATTTTACTCTTTGTCACACGATGGGAACAACCTGTGCTGGATAACCATGAGGCACAGACGTGTGTGCTGGGATTCACTCCAGAGCTCAGACTTGGAAAAGGGGAATTCTTTGGGATGTGACCTGAGTTCTGTGATGTGTAACTGCTGCTCCCCTCGTAGTGGGACTTCTGGAGACACGTCAGTCACTCGTGAGCTGGGCATTTACGAGTCCTTGAGCATAAAAGAAATGTGTGTGCAGTGTAAGGAGAGCAGATGAGGTTCTGCTCACTGGGCTCTGTGCCTCCCTTGTCACCAGTGTGCAGCATTTCTGCCTGCTTGCATCTGTGCCACTCTGCCCAAATTCATTCCCATCTCTGGAGCCAGGTGTGAAACTTTTGATGCCTCTACCCCTCCATCCTCCATCCTCTTCCTGTTTCTGCCAGCACTGTGAATGTAAACCTGTGTATTGGGGTGGAGAGCTGACAGAAATGAAAGGCTTTCATCTGAAACAAGTCAATTTATCCTGGGAGGCCTGACTTTACTAATAGCAATGACCACAGAATGAATTGTGGGTTTTTCCCTTGTTCTTCTGTCCTGATTTGAAAGCATTAACATCAAAACCGCATTGTGGGAGATGTTTCTTCTGCTCCTTGCACAAATCAGCTTTGTAATGTGACTTAGATGCTTCAAAGTTGCAGAGCCTTTTAAGTGTAGGCCTTTGGTGGTTCAGTGGGTGATGTGTAGCTCTGATTTTTGTCCAAGGCAGCGTTGCTGTCCTTCAGCTTTCTTCTTCATAATGGGAATGAATGGAACAATGAGGGCCTGTCTGGCAGGACCAGGAGCTGGTGTAATTGCTTGTTTTTATAGAGATATTAAATGTTGATGCCATTAATTGAAGATTACCCCCTTGGTTCCCTGTTAGATTCTAGGGATAACTGTCCAGGCAGAGCTGGGAGCTCTGGAGATGGGCACTGAAGGAGAATTCCCACCATGGAGCTGCTCAGTGTCCCCCCTCTGCTGTGTCCTGGCAGGGACAGGGCTGGCAGCAAAGGCCAGGAGGTTTCTTGTTGATGAGCAAAGTGATTTTGTGTGTCCCAAAGGTGGCTTTGCAATCGTGTTCCTGGTGAGGACGAGCAATGGGGTGAAGTGTGCCCTGAAGAGGATGTACGTCAATAACGAGTACGACCTGCAGGTCTGCAAGAGAGAGATCCAGATCATGGTGAGTCCCTGCCCTGGGCTGCAGGGGGGTGGGAGCCTGGACACCTTCTGCTTCTGGAGCAGGTCACAAACTGTGCCTTTTGCTAGTAAAAATGGCTTTTTTTGTGTGGAAAAACCTGACCTCGGGAGTTGTGTGATAGTCTAGAACTGAACTGTTCCAAAAGTTCCTGTCCAGTGGACAAGGAGAACCTGGTATCTGAAAAAAAAACCCCAGGGAATTCCAGGAGAATGAAGGGAGGACTGCATGGCTTAATGGGAAAAAGAAAAGGCTGAAGGTGGTGTGAGCATGGCTGGGGGTGTTGGAATTCAAAATCTCACAATCTTCAGTTGAGATCTCAAGTCTTCAACCTCTTAAACCCGATGAGGAAAGGCTGATGATTCTGATATCTCTGAACTGAAATCAGTGCAGGAATGGCAGATCTCCATCCTGAGGTAAATCTGTATCACAACAGTTTCTAATCCTTTGCTTTGGGATGAAGGTTATCTCTGCATCGGGGAGGTTGGGAGATCAAAACAGTATTTGTGGGGTAGTTGCTGCCAGGGCTTTTGAAATGTAAGGTATTTGTAATAAGCTCTGGGATGTTCCTCTAGATTATTGGACACAAGGATTTATATGATGGGATAGTTCTTTTTAATAGCTGTTTTAAACTTAGCTTCTCTAAACAAAGACAAAATGGAGCTGCTCCAAATCGATTTGCCTAATCTTGTTTGCAGCATGGTAAACATGGGAAGTGCCACTTTTGAATTTGTATTCAAAGATCCTGGTGAGCATTTAGAGCAGCTGCCAGGTGGGGAAGGAAATGTAAAATCCTCATTTTGTGAATTTACCACACGAGCTACAGGTTTGGGGTAGATGATCTTCAGATCAGAAACTCCTACCTGTAGCAATTCTGTGGGTGATTTCTGAAGTAGCTTTTAATTAATTAAAGGTTTAATACTTTTTAAGTGCACTGCTGTAGTTTGTGATCGTGCAGGGCAGCTTTGGGCTCAGTTTCCCAGTGGCTGTGTGGGAACAGGTGAGATTAGAGCTCACATCAAAGGTTTAGCTGTGCTCACAAAGCTTGGTTGCTTGGGTTTCACCTGCTGCTGCGCTTTCTCTTGCCTCCATGGCCTCTGGGGGCTGAGTTAGGCCGTGCTGTACGGTCTTAGTTAGCCGGGCTGTAAGGGGCTGCGTGCTGTAAGGGGCTGAGTTAGGCCGGGCTGTAAGGGGCTGAGTTAGGCTGATCCATGGGCTGAGTTAGGCTGGGCTGCAAGGTGAATTTATCCAGGCCATGGGGTGAATTTGACTGGTGCATGGGCTGGGTTAGGCTGGGCTGTGGGGGCTGAGTTAGGCCGGGCCGTGGGGTGAATTTGACTGGTGCATGGGGTGAGTTAGGCTGGGCTGTGGGGGCTGAGTTAGGCCGGGCTGTGGGGTGAATTTGACTGGTTCATGGGGTGAGTTAGGCTGGCCCACGATGTGAATTTGTCTGTCTGTCTTGCAGAGGGATCTGTCTGGCCACAAGAACATCGTGGGCTACATCGACTCCAGCATCAACTCTGTCAGCAGTGGGGACGTGTGGGAGGTGCTGATCCTCATGGATTTCTGCAGGGGTGAGTGCTGCTCACGGGTGGCTTTGTCCTCCTGTGCTTCCAGGGAGCTTGCACAACATCCTCCTGTTGAAAAAGGAGCTGTCCCTAAGCTGAGCTGTCCCAGGAAGCTGAGCTGAGCTAAGCCAGGACTAGGGCTGGAGAAGTGAGGCTGTGTTCACTCTGCAGATGGGGTTGGTACCATCGTTGCTGCTGCTCAGGGTGGTCCTGGGACCCCTCTGTTGTGAAGCAGAACCCTTAAATACATCTTGTTATTGTCTTTAGAATGGTGGCTCCTCTAAAAGCTGCCAGGAATGTAATTTTTCTTCACTTGATTCTCATTCCGAGCTTCGTTCCACATCAGCCTGGCTTAGGATTGTTCTGGAAGAAGCATGAAATGGATAATGGGAAGCCAAGAAGCATTCCTCTTACCTCTGACCTTTTTGCTTGGCTGTCTGGAGCCAGACAGGCTCTTCCAGCTGTCCCAAAGCTTTGATCTTTGTGGCTGGGATGTGATGTTTGGAACACGATGTGTGTGCTGGGCTCAAACGCTTCTCGAAGGAAGAGTGTTCAGCAAAAAGAATGTTTTGGCCAGGTGACTTCAGGAGCTGCTTTGGATGGTGGCAGCTGATGGAAATCAGTATTTTTGGGCCTGTCTGGCTTTGAACTCAGACTCGTTGTAGCAAGGACACATGGATGTGTGCAAACACTCCCAGCTCAGGCTTCTCTTCTCTCCTCTTTGCTGTAGGAATCCTGACTTTTGCACTGTGTTGTTTGCTGGTGAGGGGAGGAACTTGGTGTGCAGTTTTGCTGAAGGAATCTCTCCATAAACTCTCTTTAAGCTTCAGCCTAAACACGACAAGAAGTTTTGTGAGCACGGGGCCTGGCAGTGCTGGCAGAGCCCGTGTGGAGGGAGAGACAAACCTGAGCTGCTCAGATTCACCCTCCACCCCAGCTGCAGCACCCAGATTTTGGGCTGATGAAGTCAAATCCATCTTTCCAAGGAGTTTCCTTCCTCCTGAAAAGGGAAAGAGCTGCAGGGTGGCATTTCTCACGTGGCATTTGTTGCCAGATGCTGTGCTGAGCACACGCCCGGCCGCTGTCTGCAGCCTTCCTGCTGCAATGCTTGTTCCACGCTGATTTTTCCCTTGTTCCTTTCCTTTTGTGGCCGAGTTTCCAAACCAAATCAGTGTCTTTGTGTGCAGAGCTGCATTCATTTTGAGTGTAAAACGTTCACAGCTGTGGCGTTCATTAAACTGAGCTTTTCTTTCCGACCACAAAAGTTTTCCAACGCTTGTGGTGTGCAGTGATACAGTGCTGCTTCTCCAGAGCTTCAGAAAGGAATTTTTCTCTGCCTAGGGTGTTTAGAGGAGGGAAAAAAAAAAAAAAACCCTCTGGCTTGTTTTGGAAAGGCCTTGACAACAAACAAAACCCCAAAGCTGAGACAAATTCAGGACTCGTTCATGAAAACTTGCATTTGTTTGTGTAGAGTTTCCTTTGTTACAGATAGATTGTAAAAAATCCTCCAGGGGAGGTTTGGTGTGAATTTAATTTGAAACTTCCTGTGCTGACTGGAGCCCCAGTTTGAGGAGCAGCCCCAGGACCAGGGATGTTGGGGGGAACTGGGTTTGGGGTGGCCAGAGCTTGTGTGCCCCATGATGTGGTGTGGGGAGGAGAGAGCTCACTGTGTCCCTGCTGGGATTTGGGGACAGAGCTCACTGTGTCCCTGCTGGGATTTGGGGACAGAGCTCATTGTGTCCCTGCTGGGATTTGGGGACAGAGCTCACTGTGTCCCTGCTGGGATTTGGGGACAGAGCTCACTCTCCCTGTGGGGTTTGGGGCCCAGGGCTGACTGTCCCTGTGGGATTTTGGGGTCACTGTCCCTGTGGGGTTTGGGGTCACTGTCCCTGTGGG
>JAGMWU010000029.1:4375081-4386762 GCA_018697195.1 Certhia americana
GAGCTGTTCTCTCCCCAGTCCATAACTGGGAACACTGGGTGTTCAGCAGGAGCTGTTCTCTCCCCATGGCCACTGCTCTGACCGAGTGCTCTGTGCTTTTCTCCCATGGCAGGCTCAGGCTCAGGCTCGACAGCAGCAGCAGCCCCAGGACACAGCCCCAGTGCAGGGACAGGGACAGGGACAGAAGCTGGGCTCACTCACGCCACCATCCTCGCCCAAGGCTCAGCGTGCAGGGCACCGCCGCATCCTCAGCGATGTCACCCACAGCGCCGTGTTCGGTGTCCCTGCCAGCAAATCCACCCAGCTGCTGCAGGCTGCAGCTGCAGAGGCCAGCCTCAACAAATCCAAGTGAGTGCCCAGGGCATGGGGAGCTCAGCCTCAACAATTCCCAGTAGCCCTCAACAATTCCCAGTAGCCCTCAACAATTCCCAGTGGCCCCCATGTGGGTTGTGGAATGAGGGTTGGGTCAGGCTCTGAATGGGAGGTGGAAGTTCTGAATGGAAGTAGGCACAAAACTCTGAGTTTTTGCCTTCAGGACCTCAGGAAGTGCTGGAAAATTTGCCCCAAAATCCTCATGAGCTGTCTGAGCTCCCAAAAAGTGCTTTGGGTGACCAGGGCCTTCTCTGGCTCACAAAAGGCAGTGTCATTTCAGCCACCACAGCCCTGGTGTGCACTTCATTCTCACTGCTTGACACCAGCACTTCCTGAAGGTTGGACTTGATGGTCTTGGAGATCTTAACGGAGCTCTGATTCCCTGGGATTATTTGCTAGGTCACTTTTACAGTGTCTGCAGGCAAGAATCCTTCCTGTGGGCACTGCTGTTCCCAGTGGGATGCTGGGTTTAACCCCTGAGATGTGTCTGCTCAGCCCAGGCTTCCCAGCATGGGACTGCAGTAACTTACACTGGATATTTTAGCTGGCAAATCCTTAGAGTGTGGTCAGAGGATGTCAGGTGAGAGGTTAATGACTCTTGTTTGGGATGATCCCATCCAGATCTGCTTCCACCACACCCTCGGGCTCGCCGAGGACCTCACAGCAGAACGTCTACAACCCTCCTGATGTGTCCACGTGGAACCCCTTTGATGATGACAACTTCTCCAAGCTGACAGCTGAGGAGCTGCTGAACAAGGACTTTGCAAAGCTGGGGGATGGTAGGTCCAGGGGGTGCTTTAACACCTGCCTGCTCTGGAGGGAGGATGCTGAGGGTTGGGGATGATTTTGGGCAGGGCCTGCTCGGGTTCCCCATGTTCTTACAGTCTTCTGGCTAAATCCTTCCAGTTTCTTTCTGTTTGTAGTTCAGAGGTGCCTCAAAGGTGCCAGCTGCTTTGACATTGCCCCTGCTCAGGTGGGAGCTGCAGTTTCAACTCTGCTTCATCTGCAGGTTGGGATTTACAGGAAGGGACTTCAGTCACTTAGTGGAACAGTGTCCTAAAAATACAGATCAGCAGCCTACTTTGAGAATAGAAGATTCTCCCCTAACTCTGGCTCTGCATTCCAGGGAAAGCTCCAGAGAAGGCTGGCAGTTCCACAGAGAACCTGATGCCAGGTTTCCAGGCAGCAGCCCCAGCAGATGCCTTCGGGGGCTCCTCCTTCCCTGCTGGGCCAGGTGAGCCTGTGAACAGGAGCAGCACGGAATGGCAGCTCCTGTCAGAGCCTCTCTGAAAGGGAGGAAAACACACAGACCGAGCTGGGCCTTGGCACTGAGAGCTGCAGGCTCCCCTTGAGGAGGGCAGGGAGTGACCAAAGGGAGGAATGACCACTGTGGAGGCAGAGATGGGGCGTGTGGTGAGGGAAGAAACTGAGCCCAAGTTCCCAAGGAAGCTTCCTAATGTGTGAAAGTTCCCTGGAGCTGGTAACAAAGAGTAAAACCTGTCTTGTGCAGCGAGGGAGCTGGCTTGGGGGCTTGGTCAGAGCTGCTGCTCTGTTTGGAGGAGCAGGGACAGCAGGGAAAGTCCTCAGAGGAGAGCACAGTCTCTAATTGACATGTTGAGTGATGAAAGCAGTAATTCCTGCTCTGGCTGGCTGGGCTGTGTGGCTCCAGAGCCCTTGGTTGGGTCTGAGTTCCTCTGCAGAAGCCTCTCTGCCTGTGGGACCTTGTCTGGTGTCTCCTTTCGTCCTTGTGGTTCAAGGTTTTGCTGTGAGCCAGAAACCCTTGGTGAGTATTGCTGCTGATTTCTAATCCTTCAGCATCAGCTCTCACTGAGGGCAGCTCAGCCCTGCCGAGCTCTCACAGGGGTGAAAGGAATCCTGCACCTGAGTGATGCCTCCCCACAGAAACAAAACAACTCTGGGTCAGAGGAGTCTGGGAAGAGGCTGAAGAATCCTTTTGTGGGGCAAAGAGTAACAAATCCATTTATTTCTGTTTATAAAAGGGGATTTAGGGGAGCTTGTAACTGAGCTTGGTATGTTGGTCCTTACTGGAGAATGAAGGAGTTGGAAGTCCCTGGCACAGGAGTGCTCCTGGGGAGTTGCTCTCTGAGTTTGTCCAGCTGTGAGCAGTTCATGGTGTTCCATCAGCCTCTGTGGGTGATGCTGAGCTGTAAAGCACCTTCTGCAAAGCCTGAGGAGCAGCTGTGTGCCCTGGGGCTCTGTGTTCTCTACCATGGCCAGTTCTTGCAGTGTCTGTCTTTAAAATGTGCCCCTTGGCTTTGATATCTTGGCAATCCTGGGGCTGGGCTGGGCACTTGCAGCCCTTCTCTTTGTTTCCTCAGATACAGGAGCCTGTTGCAGCCTGGCTGGGGCAAGGAGCTGCAGCTTTTATTGCACACACAGCCCCACATGGGCTCTGTGTCCTTTGTGAGGCCCTTTCACCTTCTGTGCTGCTGTGAAGGCAAGAGAACAGTTCTTCCCTGCCAGGGTTGAATTTAACCCTGTGGGTTAAATTGTGGTGGAGAACTACATGATACCAGCAGTTCTGTTTGGGTTTTTTATTGTTTTTCGTGGTGCACTTGGTCAGAGTGTGCCTGTGTGTGTGTGTCAGAGCTGGGGCTTTGCTCTGTGCTTTCTCCTTTCCTCTTCTCTTCACTCTGCCTTTTCTTTTCCTTCCCTCTTCTCTACCAGCTGAAAAAACGAAAGACATTCTGAATTTGGACTCTAGCCCTCCTCTTCTGACTGTGCCTGATCCTTTCACTCCTCTCCCGTTATCTGACACGCCAGGTAACCAGAGCTGAGGGATGGAGGGGGGTGGGGGCAGAGGCTTGGGCTTTGTTTTGTCCTCTTAATCTTCTGTTCTGTTTGTAGGCTCACCTGAACTCCTGGGCACTGCCAGGCTTTGCACTGGGGATGGTTTCCATGGCAGAGCCTGGGGTTATCTCATTGTTCCCAGTGCCAGAAATGGGGGTGTCTGCAGAGGCTCAGAATTCCAACCCAAAAGTGTTTGGGGGGCTGGAGCACCTCTCCTAGGGAGGGGAAAGCTGAGAGAGTTGGAGTTCTTCAATCTGGAGCACAGGAGGCTCCAGAGAGACATCAGAGCCCCTTCCAGTGCCTAAAGGGACTTCAAGAGAGCTGGGGACAATGGCCTGGAGGGACAGGACACAGGGAATGGCTGCTCAGAGGGCAGGGCTGGGTGGGAGATTGGGCAGGAATTGTTCCTTGGGAGGGTGGGCAGGGCCTGGCACAGGGTGCCCAGAGCAGCTGGGGCTGCCCCTGGATCCCTGGAATTGTTTTTTAGGGGCATAGAAGGATTAAATTGGATTTTGGGAAGGGTGGCAGGGGGTGCCCAGAGCAGCTGGGGCTACCCCTGGATCCCTGGAAGGTGTCCCTGCCCATGGCTGGGGTGGAATGAGATGAGCTTTAAGATCCCTTCCAACCCAAACCATTCCAAGATTCCCTGAGAAATAATCCCCAGGTAATTAATTACCTGTTCTGACTTAAGCTGTTTTCAAATTGTCTCCAGCGTTGGAATTGTAGGTTTTATTATTGTTAATCTTCCTTTCCTGTCAGAGTCAGTGTTTCTTTGGCTTCCAAAGCCTGTTGCAATTCTGAGCATCTTGTGAAGCACAAGTTACATGTGACCTTTTCTGATTTGGCAAGATTTTCCAGTGCAGTTGGTGCTATTTCATTTACTTTGCAGTGCTGCCTCTAAGCCTTCTCCTCTGTGCACATTCCTGACTGCAGCAGCCAACACTTTCTAGCACAAAATTATGTAAGTGCTTAGGAGCTTATTTGCAAATCAGTGGGATTTGGAATAGGGGAATGTTTTTATCTTGGAGCCTCTCTTTTATTTTGGTGAGGGTGTTTGGTCAGTGAGCCCCAGGGCACAAGTGCAGCTCCCACCTTTGTCCCTGGCCCAGGCTCTGGGTGGTTTTGGATGACCCAAGCTTCAAAATGGGTTGTGAAGGTGGCACTTCATGGAAAATCAAGCAGTTCAGGACAAAAATAAACCTTTTCTCCATAACTCTGTGGAACTTGCTTCCTTCTGATGGATGCTCAAAGAGCAGAACTGTGGCTTGATCCAAAAGGGATTTTACCCATAAATGCAGTTTGAGAGTAGGAGCAGAACTTGGAATCTTTGTTCCCTGTGAGAGCTGCCCTGCCCAGCTTTCCCTGAAAACAACCCACAGAAGGCACCTGACTGCACATTTTCCTTCTTCCTTCCCCCCCAAAATGCTGCTGGAGGTGTTGGTTGTCCTGCCTGAAGCCACCCAGGCTATTTATTTCCCTGCTGCAGAGCAGGACCAGGAGGAGCAGCAGCAGCTGTGGGAGCTCTGGAATTCCTGCTGCCAGAGAAATCCCTGTGCAGGGATTTCAGCCCTGCCCTGCAGAGCTCTGTGGTGCCAGGCTGCTCCTCTTGCTGCTGGAGCTGTGCAGGCTGGTGCTGCTCTCCCTGCTGCTTGGGTTTCTGTTCAATGCAAGGGGCCAGGACACTCAGGAGACCTGGCTTTGCTGATCCTGAGGCTTCCTGCCAAGACATTTTCATTTATTTTGTTCTTTTTCAAGTCAAACCTGAGGCCAGGAGCTTGTGAATATTTTCATGGATTAGGGCTACACACCAATCCTTAGTTTAGAAACTGAGAGTCTGCTTGTAAATTCAGCAGAAAAGATCAAACCTCTGGATTTGAGCTCAGGTTTTCAGGCTGTGTGGGACATCCAGCAGTGTTGGTTTTGTTCTTCTGTGCCAGTTTTACCTGTGAGGAGCATCCCCAGCACACAGGGCTTGGCCAGGGCCGTGCTGCAGCAGCTCAGGTGTCAGCAGGGCTGGGGGTGAGACACTCCACACCTTGCAGCTGCCTCGGTTCTGTGAAGATTTCCTGTCCTTCAGGAATATTTTTATACCTGAGAAAGCTTTTGGTAGTGAATCTCCTTGCTTTGAAATCATTTTCCCTCTGTCTTTATCAGCTGGGAGGGCACACAGCCCTTTCAGAAGTGTCAGCCTGAGCCTGCAGGGCAGTGTTTGTGGAATCCATGGCTGAGTTTCTGATTTTCTGGCTGCAGAGCCGGTCCTGGGGGCCCTGCCCTCTAACCCTGCAGGCCTGCCTAAAGCTCAGCTGCTTTTCCTGCTTATTCCACAAACCTCCTGCCCTTGCTCTTGGAGGTGGCTTCACCTGAGAGCTGCTCAGAGACCTTGGTCTCTCCCACCTTGCAGGACTGGTGGCTTTCAGTGTCCCCTGCTCCTCCCCTGGGCTGCAATTCTTAGTGGAATTGTAACTAGTATGAAGAGCTGGCAAAAAGGAATGTAAAAATATGGCAAAACATCTGTTAAAATAAAGGAGAATTAAATATTCATGCTGAAAACATATTTCCTTGTGGATGTGCAGGAAAATGAGCCAAGTTGTTGTTAATGAGCTTATTTCAGGCTTCACCACTGACTGATCCTGGGCTGTGGCTCAGGGGAACTCTGTGGGGTCACTCTGATTGATGTACGAGGGTATTTTATTTTTTGGGGGGGGAACAAAATACTCGATGAGATGTTTTTAATCACCATAACTCTACTCCAGGCCCGTAAATTCTGAGAATTAACTGGGTGCCCAGCTATGCCTGAGTGTGTTTGGATCAACTGCAATAAACAGCTGTGTTTCTGCTGAGAATTCATCAATTTATTTGGGATAAAGTAATGGCACATGCACAGTTAGGCAGGCACAGCAACTGTGGGTGTGCACTGATGGTCTGAGTCCACATCTGGAGTTGGGAAGGTGCAAAAGGGCAGCTGCTCCTGCAGGACCTTGATGGATTTATTGCTGTATTTACTGAGAGGACAAGGTGCTGCTGTGATGATCTAAAGCAACAAAGCCAGCAAGAATCCCAAGAAAAATGAGTGTAAAGAGCATCCAGAGTTCTTCTGTCTGGGCTTTGTGTTTGACCTTAGGGGGGGGAGAATTTATTATTTCACAAATAGTTGAGATCTTGAACATGACACTAAAACTGCTTGATTTAGATATTTTGATTTCCCACTGTTGAGTGCTCTCCTGTTCCCCTCGTGGTGTTTCCAGAGCCCTGTGCATTCCAAATATTCCATTTGCCTTTTTTTCCCTTCCCTTCCTTTTCCCAACCCCATTTCACAGCAGCTCCCTGAGGAGGATGGAGGTGCCTTTTCCCTGGACCAGGCCAAGCACTCTGGATGCAAATCCAGCCTTTAAAATGGATATTCCTACAAGAATACAAGAGTTCCTCTCCATTAGGGCTGCTGCTTCCATCACATTTTGCCTTTCAGTTGAGCTTTTTCAGGCCTGTAATGATATAACAGGTACCTCTGGGGCTGATTTTTAGGTTTCCTTTCCCTCCTGCTTGCTTCAGTTGTTGGCTTTGTCATGGGGAGTAGAATTTGTCCTGCTTTGAATAGGCAGTTCCAAAGCCATTAGAGTATTTTATTATTTATACTGGGCAGTAAAAAAAGGAGGGATATTATTCCCACATGTGTAGCTTGAGCTTTTCTTTGGTGTTCTCAGCAGGATTCCTGGTTTTGTGCACTTGTGAGCAGGGTTTCTTTGGGTAAGAAATAATAACAACCAATCTAGGGACTCAAAAATTAAAATATAGGTTTAATAGTTTAGTAACATTCTAATGTTAGATTATAAATGGAGTCATTTCAACCAGTGGAAATGGCCAGTTTCGTCCACGTGGAGCAAATTTTGTCAGAGCTGTTCTGCTGCAGGTGGTTACTTCTAGTAAATCCTGAAATTGTTCTTTACCTTCTTGTTCTGGGAAGCAACCCTTGTGAAAGCTTAAATAATTCATCTCATTTCTGCAAACCTGGTTAGTGATTGGGAAATGACTCATCCACCAGAGGAATCATTGAGATTAACTTTTTGCCCAGGCTGTCTGTGAGGGATGATGGGGATCTCAGGAGCTGACAGTGACACACGTGTGGTTAGAATTGACTGCTTGGTTACCTGGGCAGGTGTGTGAGCCCAGGGCAGGGTCCCAGTGCCTGTCTCTGCTCCAACTCCTCAGCCTGAGCTGGCCCAGGGCTCTCAGCTCTTCTCTTCCCTCCTGACACAAACTCTGATAAAGAATTGCCAGCACAAGGAGGGCAGGATTATTTCTTAAATGTAGGGTTCAGCATGTTGAGCTTCTGGGTTTAATAAATAAACTTTTGGGTGGCAGTGCCAGAGCTGTGGGGCTGTTCTGCAGTGGGGACAGGAGCCCAAGGGGGGTGAGGATCTCTGAGTGACACTGGGGGACAAACCTCAGAGCAGGGCCTTGTGCCAGCACGAGGGATGATGGAGTGAAACTGAAAGGGGCTGGGTTTTACATTACAGACAGAGAATCTTTTTACAGTGAAGCTGGGGAGACCCTGGCACAGCAGCTGGGGCTGCTCCTGGATCCCTGGAAATGTCCAAGGCCAGGCTGGGGCTTGGAGCAGGCTGGGCTTGGAAGGTGTCCCTGTCCCTGGAAGGTGTCCCTGTCCCTGGAAGGTGTCCCTGTTCCTGGAAGGTGTCCCTGTTCCTGGAAGGTGTCCCTGTCCATGGCAGGCTCTGGCTGATCTCTGGAAGGTCCTTTGCAGCCCAAGCCACCCCAGGTTCTGTGCTGGATCCATTTGCACACCCCGTGGTTCAGGATGCTCCTCTGGGGCTCACCCAGCCACCCATGAACTCAGCACCTCATTAATGTTGTCTTTTTCTTTCTTTGCCTCTTTCTCTCTGCTGCCTCCCTTCCTCCTTTTCCTGCTTGCCCCAGAAAAACTGATTGAGGGACTCAAATCTCCTGAGCCTGCTCTCCTGCTCCCCGAGCTCCTGCCTCTGGCTGACCCCTTCGGCAGCACGTCAGACGCTGTCAATGGTAAAGTCCCCCTCCTGTCCCCCTCCTGTCCCCCTCCTGTCCCCTCCTGCCACCCTGCCTGCTCCCCCTGGCTCTCAGGAAGGGGTACCTGGTGCTGAGCCAGAGCTGCCTTTTCCCAGTGAGGGTTTGATGTCTGGCAGTGATGTGGCACAACCTGGGCTGTTCTCTTGCTGGAAGAAAAGTTAACTGCTGATTGAAGAAGAAGGTGGCAAAAAAAAACCCCCCAAAACCCCTTTATTTCTGGTCAAGATTTTGTGTGTAAGCACGGCCCAGGCACTGAGCTGTCTGTGTGCATGGACCCTCAGCAGGATGAGGAGGAAGGAGGGAGGAAGGACAGCATTCCCTGGAGCTGAGGAGTGCTGGGGATAAACACGCTGAGCTGCTGTGGGCCTGGGTGCAGCAGGCAAGCAGGGTCAGGATTTTGGAGTGCAGAATTGTGGTTTTACCCACTTGCCAGGTGCACTGAAGAGAAGCTGCAGGTTGTGGCCATCAGCTGCTCCTGTGGGTTGGGGTCCCAGCTGGGTGTCACCTGTGGCCCTGATAGAAAGGAAGGACATAACTCCCTGCAGCAGTAAAACTTCTGCTATTCTGGCAGTTCCTGGCAGTTGTCTGAATTTTAATGATCAGTTACTCTGAATGCAAGGGGACTCCAGTGGTTTTCCTGTTGCTGGACAAGGATCTTGTGGGTATTTTCTTCCAGTTCAGCTACAGGGCAGGTGTTAGAAACCTGCTGTTCCACTCTCTGGGTACTTCCAATTGGGTTTGTACAAATTAAAATCAGTAAAATGAAATAAAAGCTGAAGCTAGGATTTGAAACCAAACAACCCCTTGAGCCGACACATACTTCAGGGTCACTAAAGGATTCAGACAACTCCTCCCTCAGTTCTTCCTTCTGCTTTTCCTTGCAAACTAACCTCTGGCTTCTCCTGTGCTGCTGTGCCCCTGTGCAAAGGCAAAGCTGACGTGGCTGTGGAGAGCCTGATCCCAGGGCTGGAGGCACCACTGCCCCAGCGCCTCGTGTCCCAGAGCGAGTCGGTGGCATCCCCCAGGACAGGTTGGTGAGCTCAGCACCAGGGACTGGGGGGGGCTCTGGGGAGCAGAGAGCCCTGGCTGCTCCCACAGGGGCTGCTCGTGCCACTGCTGTCACCTGCACCTGCCTGGGGCCATGCTCAGGGGGTTCTCCCTCATCTCCTGGGGAGGGGTACAGAGGGTTCTGCCCCCCCGAGGGTGCACAGCACTGCCAGGGCTGGACAGGGGGGATTTGGGGGGGCTGTGCAGGGCTCCCAGGGCTCCCAGTGCTGGAATTTGGGGTGTCTGTGCAGGGTCCTAGTGCTGGAATTTGGGGTGTCTGTGCAGGGTCCTAGGGCAGGAATTTGGGGTGTCGGTGCAGGGCTCCCAGTGCTGGAATTTGGGGTGTCTGTGCAGGGTCCTAGGGCAGGAATTTGGGGTGTCTGTGCAGGGCTCCCAGTGTTGGAATTTGGGGTGTCTGTGCAGGGTCCTAGGGCAGGAATTTGGGGTGTCTGTGCAGAGCCAGGAGCTGGGCTCTGGTCCCTGTGGGTCCCTTCCCACTCAGCAGATTCTGTGATTCCCTGGCACAATGTTCCTTGAGGCCACCATCACAGGCCTGGGGGCACCATGGCTGCAGGGCTCCCCTGAAGTGGTTTAGAACCCAGGAGCAGTCCCTGATTTGTCCCAGGGGGGACAAGAAGCAGCTCCTGGCCCTTCCTCATTGTTCAGCTTTGACTGGGCCACTCTCCACAGCAGAGACACCTGAGCTCTTGTCAGAGGTGGGAGTGCCCTGGGTTTGAAGCTCCTCTCTCTGCACAGCTCCCACTTTAACCTGGCTCTGTGGGATTCCTTTGTTCAGCTTCAGAGACACAGGAGGCTCAGCTGGAGGGGCTCTGCCCTCCCTGAGAGCTCTGGGATCTCTTCCCTCACAAGCACAGGCAGAATTTGTGCTTTTTTTGCACCAAAACCGTGGTGTGGGTGAAGGGGGGAGTGTGGGAACGTGAGCTTAACTCTCTGTGTCCTGTTCAATGCCACCTTGGGATGCTCACCTGGATCCAGACTCTCTCACTGGGGAAGACTCTCTGCTTGACTGTTCTCTGCTCTCTAACCCTGCTGCTGACCTCCTGGATGAGTTTGCTCCCGTAGCTTTCGCAGCTCAGCCTCACAAAGGTAAACTGACCCTCTGCTCTCAGCCCTGCTGCTCCTCCATGACCTGGGGCTCACCTGGAGCTGCTCCTGGCTCACAGGAACACGTGCTCTGTCCTGCTCTGCTGTTTTATTTTTCCCCAAGTCACTGCTTTGTTTCTTCCCCAAGCTGCTCAAACCTGGAATGTGCACTGAAGTCCTAAGGGAGGGGGGGGGAAAGATGAATTCTTCAGCTTGACTGTAAAGTCAGAGTTTTTTGCAGGGATGGTGTTGTGTTCTGTGGAGTGGGGGTCCAGCAGAAGGGTGGGCTCTGTGTGCAGCCCTTCCTCAGTGAATGCATTCTGGGCTTGCTTTTTCCACCTGGGATTTGAGGCCTGTGGGGTTTTCTGCACTGTTAATTCCAGAAGGGAGCCTGATAATCACCTGTCCCAGGTTTCTGGAACAAAAGCAATTTGTTTTTTGGTTTGTTGGAGTTAGCATCCTGGGCAGATGAGCTTTTCCAGCCCTAGAGAGCCTTGTCCTTCTCAGGAGGAGCTCTTGAGTCCAGCTGTAGTGTCACAGCAAACGTGAATGAGCTCCTGAGGGGGAGGACCAGGACTCCTGGGCTATTTATTGCCTTGAAAGAGAGCCCCAGAGCATCAGTGCTGGTTCTGGGTGCCCCTCAGAGCTGGGGTGTGCTTTGCTCACCTGGTGAGCATCCCTGTGGCAACAGAAATGCTCTGAGCTCGGAGCAGCTGCTGCAAAAACAATCAGTAAAATTAAAAAAAAAAATCAATTTTTACACCTGATGGCACTTCAGAATGAGTTTGTGCTTCCCACAGAGCTTTTGGGTTAAACAAGCAGTGTTTCTAATTGCTCAGGGCTGTAATTCACTTTGTGCACTGCAGTGTGTGTGGAGCAGTGTGCTGTGATCCATCCTGGGACACAGCAAACCCAGATGTGGCTTAAGGAGAAAAGGAATTTCCTGCAGGGCTCTCCCAGGGCTGTTCCCTCTGGGATGGGAAAGGCTCAGGTGTGATGAGGAAAGGGAGGCTGTGTTAGCAGGGGCTGGGGGAAAAGGATTCAAATCTTCCAGAACTCAACCCCTCAATTTTAGCTCTGGGTGTGGTTATTAACTGAATATCAGTCTCACTCTTTAGTTTTTGCTGAGTTTATCCAGTCCTGGTGCTGGTGATGATACAAAACACCCCTGGGACAGGTGCTGCTGTCCCTGGGTGTCATCAGACTGTGGAGCTCCTGGCACCAGTGGGACCAGGAGGGCTGGAAAAGCAGCCCTGGTGTGATCCTGTTATCAGTGGGATCATGGAAAA
>JAGMWU010000029.1:4392766-4408357 GCA_018697195.1 Certhia americana
GATTCCTCTGGATCTGCCTCCAGGGCTCCCACTGCGAGTGGCTTTGAGCAGAAACACTTAATCCTGCAAATTGTCCAGTGCCACAGGTGTCACTGACCTTTGGTGCTGCGTGGGGGTAGTTCTGTATTGTTGTTTAATGAGCTTGCTTCTAGAAATTCCAATAGTTCACTTCTAGGAAGTGGAATACAAGGAAAATCTCCACAGTGCAGGAATGAAGGAGTGCTAAATCCTTTGACCCCTTTTAGAATTGCAAACTAGTAATTCTGCACACTGGGAACTGTGCTGATCTTTAGCTGCCTGTTCTGGATGTTGAGTCCTGCCTGACTTTGGCTTGATGAAATCAGGAGAGTTTCCTGGTGAAAGAGGAACTTTAGGCTCCAGGAATTTCTGTCTCTGGCCTTTTTTGGGGGGGCTCTGCTCCAGAAGTGAGATCCCCACCATTGTGGTGCTCTGCCTCTGGTAATAGGGAAATCTTTCCTGGTTTTGCTCTTGATTATTTCAGTCCTCTGCCACTTCAGGGCACTGTTTTCTTGGAAACTGGGGAGTCTCCAGGTGCCAGGGTTGTCACCTGGGATAAAGCTCTTTCAGGTTGCTGTCTGAATACCTGCAGAGTGTGTTCCTGGGGTACTGAGTGATTAGAGATTATTTTTTAAGGTTCTCCCTCTTAAAAAAGAGCCTGAACGTAGTTTGGAATCTTTTTTAGTACGTATATCTGACCCTGAAATCGAGTATTTACACACCAGTGTTGTGCAGGGGTGGTGGGGAGAATCCTCATCTCCAGCTTCTTGTAAAGATTTCTGCTGTAAAGCTCATGGCTGTTAGCAGTGGGCATTCCTTAACCCTGAGCACTCTGGAAAACCCCAGGGTGCTTCCCCAGGGAGTAACAGCCAGCTCCTGGGAGTCTGGAGGACAGGCAGATGTTGGGAAGTGCTCCCTCTGCCAAAGGGGCTTCTCTGCAGAGGGCTCTTGGGGTTTTGTTGTGTCAATCCAAGCAAATCCTTGCCTGGATCTCAGAATCTCTGAGGGGAGCTCCCCCAGAGCCCTGCTGCTCCTGGAACCCCAGAGTGGCACTGAGGGAAAACCAGTGTGGGCAGCACCCAGGAGAGAGACACAGAGAGAGAGAGAAAGGGGATTCTTGTAGAGAAAATGTCACATCCTGAGCTGTCTGTGTACAGCAGTACCCAGGTGAAGAGTTCCCCAATAAATTCTGGTTTGGATGCCTACACACGGCTGCTGTGTCTTTTCTTGTGAGCAGTGGAAAGTTCTTGAGTTCTTCTTTAGAGAAGGGGGTGATTTGTTTATCCGTGCAGCAGTGCCTGAGGGCTCTGATGGGTGTGTAAATGTGAACAATTTTCCCTGGGCAGGGTTTTCCCTGGGTGAGGTTCTGTCACTGCAGTGTTGGTTGGTGCCTTGCTGACCCTGGGTACCAAGCAGCCTCCTCCTCCTCCTCCTCCTCCTCCTCCTCCTCCTCCTCCTCCTCCTTCTCCTTCCTGCAATTCCTGCTGTTTTAGTTTTCATGTGATTTTCTCCTATCCTCTTGCTAACGAGTCCAATGCCACACTTCTAACCTGCCAGTAGTTCTGTGAAGGTAAGAGATCTTCTGTTTTGTCTGTGTGAGTCTTAAGGCAAACCCAGGCTCCTGGTGGGCTCTTGGAGCTGAAAAAGGGCAGGACAGCCTCTCCCTGCACTGCCTTGTTATGCTACTGCAGAAACAAGCCAGGTCATTGGAGCTATGAGCCTTGATTTGTACTCATGGTGTGCAGTGTTTTAAAAAAAACAAACATTTGTCTGGTAAAAAAGAATAGCTGCTACTAAAAGAGCTGCTGCTAGGATTCACTAAAACCTGTAGGCTGACCTTCAGTCTTTGAAACAGGCCTGTGATTTTAGCAGGTTTGGGGGCATCCCCAGGTATTTCACAAGTACCTGTGGGCTGGCCCACAGGAGGAGAGGCTACACCAAGCAACAGAGTGCTCGGAGAGCAGCAGTGCAGGATGGAGTGACAGAACTTGGGCTGTCTGCTGGAGCTTCCCTCGGGCAGCAGCCTCGGGAAGGGGACACTGCGCTGGTGGGGGGGGGGGGGGGGGGGAGAGGAGCCTGGTGGGCTGGTGCTGAGGGTGCTGTGTGTGCCCATGTGTGTGTCAGACATTTCCCATCCTCGGAGCTGTGGCAGCGAGCACCTTCCCTGGCATTGTTTTCTCAGTGGTTTGCCCTCCCTCTCCTGCCCATTCTCCATGCATGGTGGTGGTTTCCATCTGAGCAGCACAGCGTTCTCGTGTGGTGTACCTTTCATTGTGACTGCTGCCTGAGGGGCTGGGGCAGTAACACTCTTCTCTTGTGTTTGTAGGTCTGCAGAGGGACCCGGGCCCGTTCCCAGCTGTAGCTCTCGAGCTCTCTAAAGGAGATTCTGGCAGCGATGGACTCGCTTTGTACAAAAACCAGCCTGAGATGCTGGAGGGGAAAGTGAAGCACAACTCAGAGTCAGAGTACTTGGCCAGAGATGGTCCTTCAAGCAACAGCTCCTTCTACAGCAGCGAAGGAGAGGGGACAGACCACGAGGGAGATATTCTGGATTGCAGCGGCTCCAGGCCGTTACTGATGGATTCGGAGGAGGAGGAGGAGACGTGCAAGTTGTGCCCAGGGTTCCTGCAGCCTGTGCCCAGGCACGAGGCCTCCAAAGAAGATCCCCAGTGCCAGGCCAGGGCAGGGGAGACGCCGTTCCCAGCCTTCCAGTCGCACACCGGGGAGGTTTTTAACGAACCCGACGTGTTCTCCACGGCTCCTTTCCGGAGCTCCCGCAGGGTGCCCGACGAAGTGGATGTCTTTACCAAAGCTCCTTTTATCTGTAAGGGCAACGCGGCTCTGCGGCACCCAGAGGAAGCAGATGTGTTTCTGAGAGCCCCTTTCACTAAGAAGAAAAGCGTGGAAGAGCTGCCTTCCCACAAGGAGCCCTTCCCAGCACCCCTCTTCCTGAGCCCAGGCGGCGATGCCCGAGCGCAGCCGATGTTCCCGGGCCTGGATTCGGCAGCGCACGGCTCCGTGGGCTCGGGGAGAGCTCCTCATGCTCCCGCTGGCTTTGCTCAGCCAGGCAACCTCCACTCCTGCTCCGTCAGAGCTGGGGAGGCTCAGGAGAGCCCCAGCAAAGCCTCGCTGCCGGAGCAGGGTGATGTGGGCAGTGAGCGGAGCCAAGGGCACGCAGCGCCCGCAGACACCGCGCCGGGTCCCGTGGCCAGCAAACCTTTCCGTCCGCAATCCCTGGCCAAGTATTCCCGGCACTACGGGCCCGAGGATGGGCCGGGCCTCGAGGCCAAGCCCATAGCTGCTTACAAAGTGGTGTCTCAGACCAACAGGCAGGCCATAGCTGGATCTGTCTCGGTTGTCCCGCTGTCTTCCAGGACTACGGAGCTGCCCGGCGCGGATCCCTTCGCCTCGGCGCCCTTCCCCTCCAAAGCATCAAAGCAGAAGCCTTAATATTCCAGGAGCTGGGGCTGTGCTGCCTGCAGGAACACCTCGGGCAGGACCTCAAACCTCGTAGCTGAACTGAATGACATAGCAATATATACATATATATATATATATAAAGTAATTATTATTTTTGGTCAGAACTCTATTTGCAGTGATATACAGTTGAACCATTTAAATTATGTTCGTCCGAATGCCTGGCTCTCAGGATCTTTGTATCCTTTCTGGTTGCTTCTCACCTTCCTCCTCACACTGTCTTCCCTCCATTTATTTCTTTTTTAAGATGCTTTTCTCAAACCAGCAGTATTGCGTATTTTCTGGTCCTGGGTGGAGAAATGCATTACAAGATGAATTAAAAAGTTTGTTAATTACAGAGCGAGTCAAGCGGGACTTGCTGCTGCTCTGGAAAGGCCATGATTTCACAGGTTCAAGGGTTATTGTGATTTTTGCTATCAGTGATGCTCCTGCTGCTCGGCAGCAGTGGCAGCCACGGCTCCAGGTGTGCTGGGGGGTGGGTGATGTGCCAGAACCCTGCCCTGATGAGAAGCAATCAGGCTGTTACTGTTGCTGGAAAATCAGAGGGTCGTGCAAACAATCAGGCACCTGTATTTCCTGTCTGGTCAATGCCAAAGTGTAGGACCTGGAAATCTGCTTATGGTGAAGGAGAGATGTGTATTTACAGTATTAAAAGCAGACCTCACGGGGAAATTTCTGATGTAAACAGCTCCATAACTGTCCTGATGTACCTGCCTGTTCAATTGCAAGGAGTTTCCTTTCCCCCTCTCCCAAATTCCTCCTTCTCCTCACCCTCACCATCATCCTTTGCATTGGCCTCAGGTTTGTCAGAGGATTCGTGGAGCAGGACACACTCCTCCTGCTGCTGAAGCCAAACCTGAGCACGTCCCTCTCCTGCAGCTGCTCGGTGAGGAAGCTGCTGAGCCCCAGGATGCGATGAAGGGTCTGAGCTGGCAGCCCAGCAGTGCTGCAGCCAGCAGTGCTGCAGCCAGCAGTGCTGCAGCCAGCGGTGCTGGCAGCCCAGCTGCACCCACTGAAAACAGAAGTACTGTAAAGAAGTTCCTGGGTTTCCCTTGTGAAATTTCTTCAGCAAAGCTGACGCTGTTATTGTGTTCTGTTGTTTAGTTTTCTGTTGAAGTATCCACCCGAAAGGTGGGTTTTGTTTAAAGTCTGTGTTCCCCCAAGTCAGTCGTTGCTGGGTGGGATCGGTGAGAAGCACAGAGAACGACTGTGACAGCAAACTGTGAATTCCAGGAGAGCGAGGGCACAGGCAGCAGCCTGTGTCACAGCCACACTGAGCCAGGGGCTGCACTGGAGCTCTAGAATTTGCTCAGAAGCTGCTGTGGGATGAATTGTGAAACAGGGAGATGCAGCTGCCCTGTGTGAAGTGTGTGAGTCCCAGGTGTTACCTCTGCTCACTGCATTCAGGTTCTCCTTCCTTCTCTTCGTTTTACTTGAAAAACTGCTCCTGAATCATTCAGTGATGCTCCTGTCAGTGCCAGTCCCACGTTGCTGGTGCTGGAGGAGCTGCAGCCTGTTCCTTTGTGCTGGGAGAAAGGGAAGGTGCACTGAGGGGTGCGGGCTCCACTCCAGGCTGAATTTCCAGCTGGCATTTTGGCAGCTTTTCTGTCCTTCAGGCACTTTACACGAAGAGCAGGCTAACTGTGCCCCAGAGCTCATGATCCTGCCAGACACGTCCTGTGCTTAAACGGTTTTAAATCTCTTCTAGGGGTGGAGGGAGCTCGTTTGTATCTCTGCATGTGACTCATAAAGTAATGGGACTTCTGGTTACGGTCAGAAAACTCAATTTCAATGCCTGTTACTCTGCTACCCTTCTGATTTCCAGCCTGTGTTCCTCCTAATGCTGTACTACCACTGCTGCAGCCTCAGTGTGATGAGTTGTAAGTGGAAATTTCATTTCCATAGCCTCTGAAGCTTACTGTTTTAATGAATGGGGAAGAATCATGCTAATTACCACACAATCAGTGATCTTAATGAAGTAAGACTTACACAGATTCAATGGGGTGTTTTTGAAATCACTTTTCTGAAAGGAACCACTGGTTTCATGTCGTTTGTAATGCTGTAGTCAAAGGTGTTCACTGCCCTGGTGTTACCACGTCCATGTGACAATCCCGGATTCCTGCTTGGGAGAGGGACTGGCTCTTGGCTCTCACCCACCGAATGCACTAAATTCAAAGTGATTAATCCGAGTTTCTGCCTGAGTAAAACAAGCAGTTGGCTCTGCTCACTGCCCTGATGTTGGGCTGGTGCTGGGGGGGACTGTCCTCGCCAGCTGCTGCAGGACTTTGGGGGCTGTCCCCGTGTCCCCTCTCCTGTCGTGACCCTGACCCCGTGTGACACGGCCCGATGGTGTCCTCAGTGCCACAGCAGCAAAACCGGGCGAGATCTGCTTCACTGCAGTCACTCCAAAGTGGTAATCGGTTACTTTAACTCAGCTTCCACCAAAGACCCCTGTGCTGGAGAGTTGAACTTTTGTGGGGTTTTGTTCCCTTTCCTCACGGTGTTAAATCAATGCCCTCGAGCACACTGACAGACCCCAAAGCGTTTTGACAGTAGTATCATGACAGTGAAATCCTGCTCCAGTTCTGAAACACATTCCTGAAACCTGATCCAGCTGCATTTGAGTTTCTAGAAATAACCCCCAGCCCGTAGTTTTGTGTTGGAGGTGGGTGAGTCCCCTCACACACACCTGAGAGGTTCGAGGGATAATTTGATCCCTGTTCCTGATCCCTTGCCTCCAGAGGGTGGGCTGGGAGGGCAGGGGGTGTCTCCCGTGTGGGATGCAGCAGCTGGAGCATCCCACACACCGAGTCTGGTGCTGGGACAAACTCCTTTGTGCCGTGTCCGTGGTGCCCACGGTGACCCGTGTCCCCTCTGTCCCCCTGCCTGCCACATCCCTGCGCTCAAGTTTTGCACTCCGGTCGAGCTCCTCTGTTCCTGGTAATCATGAAGAAACGTTCCACTTGTAAACTTATGTACATTTTATTAAAACTGTATCTGATGATAACCGCTGTCTCCATTGTGCCTTCCTTCTCCCCTTTCCCATGGAAAATATTTCTCCTGGAGATGGAGAATCTGGGTTTTTAATGACTTCTTCCTACCGAAGTGCTGAACTGGGTTTGGCCCTGCAGCGGTAAAGTCTTGAAAAAACTGATGTTGCTGCTGGATATTTCAGTTTATATCCAGTTTTATATTCCAGAGAGAGCCCTTCCCATCCAGGGCAGAACAGAGCCCTGAGCCTTCCCTGCAAAGCTGCAGTTTAGGGACTCTCTAAGTGCAAAATATTACTTGGGCTTTGCTAAACTCCTTAATTTCATTTCTATCTTGGTGTAAATGTCCTCCTTTGAGAGAGACTTTGTGCACAAGGCTGGAGGGGCAGCCGGGGGGGATTTGGGATCTTATCCCAGGGAACGGGGACAGGAGGAGAGGGACCGGCCTCAGGCTGGGCCAGCCTCAGGGTGGATATTGGGGAAAATTCCTGGAAAATGGGAAAATTCCTAACTGGAAAATGGGAAAATTCCTAACTGGAAAATGGGAAAATACCTAACTGGAAAATGGGAAAATACCTAACTGGAAATTGGGAAAATACCTAACTGGAAATTGGGGAAATCCCTTCCTGGATAATGGGAAAATTCCTAAGTGGAAACTGGGGAAATCCCTTCCTGGAAAATGGGAAAATTCCTAACTGGAAATTGGGAAAATACCTAACTGGAAATTGGGAAAATACCTAACTGGAAACTGGGAAAATACCTAACTGGAAATTGGGGAAATCCTTTCCTGGAAAATGGGAAAATTCCTAAGTGGAAATTGGGGAAATCCCTTCCTGGAAATTGGGGAAATCCCTTCCCGGAAAACGCTGCCTAGCCGTGGCGCAGTGCTGGCGTCGCCATTCCCCGTCCGGGGGGATTTAACAGCCGTGGCAGCCCCGGGAGTACCGGGCGGGCCGGGCGAGCTGTCCCCGGCCCGTGCCCGTAGCCGCCCCGTGTCTGCCACGGCTGTTATCCCCCCGGACGGGGAATGGCGACGCCACCCTGCGCCATACGGCTAGGAGCGTTTTCCGGGAAAGGGATTTCCCCATTCCAGGAAGGATTTCCCAATTTCCACTTAGGATTTTCCCATTCTTGCCCGAAGCTTGGATTCCCTCATTTCCAGTTATGTTATTTTCCAGTTCCGTTAGGTGATTTTCCCAATTCCAGTAGGAGTGTTTCCCAAATTTGCAGTTAGTATTTTCCCAATTTCCAGTTATGAATTTCCCATTTTCCGATGAGGGATTTTCCAATTTCAGTTATGTATTTTCCAATTCCTAGTTAGTAATTTTCCCCTTTGCCAGAATTTTTCCCTCATATCCACCCTGAGGCTTGACCCAGCTGAGCTCGGGAAATATTTGTAATGGGTCGTCGAAATGAGTGGTTTTCCTCTCCTCCTGTCCCCTGTTCGCTGGATAAGATCCCAAATCCCCCCCGGCTGCCCCTCCAGCCTTGTGCACAAAGTCTCTCTCAAGGAGGACAGTTACACACAAGATAGAAAAATGAAATTAAGGAGTTTTAAGCAAAAAGCAACAATAATATTTTTCATCGTTAGAGAGTCCACTAAACGGCAGCTTTGCAGGAAGGCTCAGGCTCTGCCGCTGGATGGGAAGGGCTCTCTCTGTATTAAAACCTAGGATATACTACTGAACTATCAGCAGGCACATCAGTTTTTTCAGACTTTACCGCTGCAGGGCCAACCCAGTTCAGCACTTCGGTAGGATAAGTCATTAACACCCAGATTCTCTCTCCAGTAGAAATTTTTCCATGGTAATGGGGAGAATGACGGCACATGGAGACGGCGGTTATCATTCAGATACATGTTTATTAATAAAATGTACATCTAAGTTACAAGTGGAACGTTTCTTCATGATTACCAGGTCAGAGGAAGCGCGGACGGAGGCAGCGAAAACTTGAGCTGCAGGATTGGCAGGGCTAGGGGGACAGTGGAGGGGACACGGGTCCCGTGGGCACACGGACACGGCACAAAGGAGTTTGTTCACCAGCACCAAGACTCGGTTGTCTGGGATGCTCCATGCTGCTGCATCGCACTCGGGAGAGCACCCCTGCCCTCCGCGATGGCCCTCCCTCTGAGTCAAGGGATCAGGAACATGGAGCCAAGAGAGCCAAAAAAAACTCAAGTTGAGCTAAATCTTTTATTTTTTAAGGTAGGGAAGTAGGAGTACCTCAGGGAAGAGAGGTAAACAATTTTTTCCAAAAGAATTATCCCTCAACCTCCCAGGGTGTTGAGGGGACTCACCGCCCCAACACAAACTACGGCTGGGTTATTTCTAGAAACCTCAATGCGATGTCTGGAGTCGAGTTTCAGAAGGTGTGTCAACGGGGGAGCAGGAGTCACTGTCATGATACACTGCAAACACGCCTTTGGGTCTGCAGGTGCTCGAGGGCATTGATTAACATCCGTGAGGAAAGGGAACAAAACCCTACAGCGCAGAAAACAAAAGTCAACTCTCGCAAGCTTACAGGGCTTTGGTGGCAGGAGCGGGAGTTAAAGTACCTGATTCCACTTGGGAGTTGACTCGCAGGTGAAGCAGATCTCACTCTGGTTTTTGCTGCTGTGCACTGAGGACACCATCGTGCCGTGTCACACGGGGTCAGGGTCACACAGAGATGGGACACGGTGGGACAGCCCCAATCCTGCAGCCCAGCTGTGAGGAAAGTCCCCCCCAGCACCAGCCAACTCAGGGCAGTGATCAGAGTCCCCCCACCTGCTTGTTTTACTTCAGGCGTGAACTCTCGGATTTAATCACTTTGAATTTAGTGCATTCGGTGGGTGAGAGCCAAGAGCCATCCCTCTCCAAGCAGAATCCGGTATTGCACATGGACGTGGTAACACCAGTGCAGTGAACAACTTTGACTACGCATTACAAACGACATGAACCATGGTTCCTTTTCAGAAAAGTGTTTCAAAAAACACCCATTGAATCTGTGTAAGTCTTACTTCATTAGATCAATATTGTGTGGTAATTAGCATGATTCTTCCTCATTCATTAAAACAGTAAGCTCAGAGGCTAGGGAATGAAATTTCCACTTAACAACTCATCACACTGAGCTGCGAGTGGTAGTACAGCATTTAGGAAGGAACACAGCTGGCAAATCAAGGGTATGCAGAGTAACTAGGGGGGGGAAAATTGGAAGTTTTCTGACCGTAACCAGAAGGTTCCCATTACTTTATGATCACATGCAGAGATACAAACGAGCTCCCTCCACCCCTAGAATAGATTTAAAACCGTTCAGCACAGGACGTGTCTGGCATGATCATGCGTTCTGGGGCATCAGTAGCCTGCTCTTCGTGTAAAGTGCCTGAAGGACAGAAAAGCTGCAAAATGGCTTCAGCTGAAATTCAGCCTGGGTGAGCCCGCTTAAATCAGTCAGCTCCTTTCTACACAGTCACAAAAAAGGAACAGGCTGCAGCTCTCAGCACCAGCAACGGGACTGGCACTGCGGAGCATCACTGAGATGATTCAGAGCAGTTTTTCAAGTAAAACGAAGAGTGTAAGGAAGGAGACCTAAATTGCCGTGAGCAGAGTAACACCTGGGACTCACACACTTCACACAGGCAGCTGCATCTCCCGGTATTCCAATTCAAAACCCCACAGCAGCTTCTGGAGCAAAATTTCTACAGAGCTCCAGTCAGCCCGGGCTCAGATGTGCTGTGACATACAGGCTGCTGCCTGTGCCATCGCTCTCCATTGATTCACAGTTTGTCTGTAGACGCAGTCGTCTCTGTGCTTCTCACCGTATTCACCCAGCACGACTGTCTTGGTTAAACAGACTTTAACAAACACTCACCTATTCGGGTGTGCTGACTTCAACGAAACTAAACAGAAAAACCTAAGATACAGCGTCAGCTTGCTGAAGAATTTCGACAAGGAACCAGGAACTTCTGTACAGTACTTCAGTTTTCAGTGGGGTGCCAGCTGGGGCTGCCATCACCGCGGCTGCAGCACTCTGGCTGCAGCACTGCTGGCTGCAGCAACTGCTGGGGCTGCAGCTCAGGACCTTCATCACTGATCCATGGTGCTCGGCAGCTTCTCACGAGCAGCTGGCATGAGGGGTTAGGGCGTGTCTCAGGTGTATGCATTCTGCAGCAGAGGAGTGTGTCGCTGCTCCACGAATCACTCTGACAACCTGAGGCAGATGCAAAGAGACGATGTGATGGGTGATGAGAGGGGATTTTGGTAGACAGGGAAGGAAACTCCTTGCAATTGAACAGGCATTACATCGAGCATTTATGATCTGTTACATCAGAATTTCCCCGTGAGTCTGCTTTTTAATACTGTATAATACCATCTCTCCTTCACCTAAGCGATTTCCAGTTCCTACCTTTGGCATTGACCAGTACTAGGCAATACAGGTGGGCTATATTGCTGCCACAGATCCCTCTGATTTGCCAGCACAGTACAGCCTTATGCTTCTCATGCATGGGCAAGTGTTCTGGCACATCACCCACACCCCAGCACACCGGTAGCCGTGGCTGGCCCTGCCTGCCGAGCAGCAGAGCATCACTGTATATTGCAAAATCACAATCCCTGAACCTGTGAATATCCATGGCCTTTCCAGAGCACAGCAAGCCCGCTGACTCGCTCTGTATATTATTAACCCTTTAATTCATCTGTATGGCATTTCTCGCACGCAGATCGTCAGATAAATACTGTCTATACTGCTGGTTTGAGTAAAGCATCTTAAAAAGAATGAATGGAGGGAAGCACTAGTTGTTGAGTAGGAAGGTGCGAAGCAACCAGAAGGGATACTAAAGATCCTGACAGCCGGCAATTCGACGCACTAATTTATGGTTCAACTGTATATCACTGCGAATCAGATTTCTGACGGGAGCTAAAAATATAATTACTTATATATATATATATATGTTTATATTGCTATTCATTCATTCAGCTTACGAGGTTTGGCGGTCTGCCGGGTGTTCCTGCATGCAGCACAGCCCCAAGCTCCCTGGAATATTAGGCTTCTGCTTTGCTGCTTTGGAGGGGAGGCGCACGAGGCGAATGGTCCGCCCGGCTAGCTCCGTGAGTCTGGAAGACAGGCTGGGACAACCGAAGACAGAATCCAGCTACTGGCGCTGCCTGTTGGTCTGAAGACACCACTTTGTAAGGCAGCTATGGGCTGTGGTCTCGAGCCGCGGCCATCCTCGGCCCGTATGCCCGGAATACTTGGCCAGGGATTGTGTACGGAAAGTTTTGCTGTGCCACGGGGGCCCGGCGCGTTGTCTGCAGGCGCTGCGTGCCTTGCTCCGCTCACTGCCCACATCACCCTGCTCTCGGCAGCGGGGCTTTGCTGGTGCCTCTCCTGAGCCTCCCCAGCTCTGACCAGCAGGAGTGGAGGTTGCCTGGCTGAGCATAAAGCCATGCTGGAGTCATGAGGAGCTCTCCCCGGCGTCCAACGGAGCGTGCGCTGGCCTAATCGCAGGCACGGGAACATCGCTGCGCTCGGGCAGCGCCGCCTGGGCTCAGGAAGAGGGGTGCTGGAAGGGCTGCCTTGTGGGAAGCCGCCTCTTCCACGCTTTTTCTTCTTAGTGAACGGCAGGGCTCTCAGAACACCCATCTGCTTCCTCTGGGTGCCGCAGAGCCGCGTTGCCCTTTACGAATAAAAGGAGCTTTGGTAAAGACATCCACTTCGGTCGGCACCCTGCGGCGCCGCGTAAAGGAGGCCGTGGAGACACGTCGGTTTCGTTAAAAACATCCCTCTTTGTGTGCTGGAAGGCTGGGAGCGGCGTCTTCCCTGCCTCTGGCTGTGCACTGGGGTATCTTTACTTTGGAGGCCTCGTGCTGTGCACAGGCTGCAGGAACCCTGGGCAACAACTTGCACGTCTCCTCCTCCTCTCCGAATCCAATCAGTACGGCTGGAGCCGCTGCAATCCAATATCCTTCCCCCCTCGTGGGTCTGTTCACCTTCTCCTTCGCTGCTGTAGAAGGATCTGTTGCTTGAAGGATCCATCGGTCCTGAGCCAAGTACTCTGATCTCTGAGTTTTTGCTTCACTTTCCCTCCGCATCTCAGGCTGGTTTTTTGTTACAAAGCGAGTCCATCGCTGCCAGAATCTCCTTTAGAGAGCTCGAGATGTCTACAGCTGGGAACGGTGCCCGGTCCCTCTGTCAGACCTACAACACAATGAGAAGAGGTTACTGCCGCCGCCCCTGCGGGCACAGTCGACAATGAAAGGTACAGCCACCACGAGGAACGACTGTTGCTGCTCTAGATGGAAACCACCTACTCAATTCATGGAGAATGGCATATGAGAGGAGGGCAAACCACTGAGAAAACACTGCCATGGTAAGGTGCTCGCTTGCCCACCCCCAAAAAAAAAAGCTCCGAGTGATGGGAATGTCTGACACACACATGGGTCACACCACAGCACCCTCAGCACCAGCCCACCAGGCTTTCTCTCGCCACCCACCCACCCACCCACCAGCGCAGTGTCCCCTTCCCTCGGCTGCTGCCCGAGGGAAGCTCCAGCAGACAGTCCCAAGGTTCTTTCACTCCAATCCTGCACTGCTGCTCTCCGAGCACTCTGTTGCTTGTGTAGCCTCTCCTCCTGTGGGCCAACCCACAGTACTTGTGATACCTGGGATGCCCCCAAACCTTCAACTCACAGGCTGTTTCAAATGACTGAAGGTCACCTACAGGTTTTTCGGGATCCTAAGCAGCAGTCTCTTTTAGTAGCAGCTATTCTTTGTTTTTACCTGACAAATGTTTTTTTGTTAAATAACACTGCACCCATGAGTACAATCAAGGCTCATAGCTCAATGACTCCGGCTTGTTTCTGTCAGTATCATAACAAGGCAGTCGCAGGAGAGGGCTGTCCTGCCCTTTTTCAGCTCCAGAGCCCACCAGGAGCCTGTTTGCCTTAAGACTCACACAGACAAACAGAAGATCTCTTACTTCACAGAACGACTGGCAGTTAGAATTGTGGGCACTTGGACTCGTTAGCAAGAGATTAGAGATAAATCACATGAAACTAAAAACAGTCAGGATTGCAGGAAGTAGAAGGAGGAGAGGACGGAGGATGTGATGACTGCTTTTGGTAACATCAGGTCACAAGCACCACCAACACTGAGTGACAGACGCTCAACCCAAGGAAAACCCTGCCAGGGAAAATTGTTCACATGTCTACACACCCTCACAGCTAGGCTGCACGGATAACAAATCACCCCCTCTCTAAGAGAGAACTCAAGAACTTTCACTGCTCACAAGATAAAGACACAGCTATCCGTGGTGTAGGCATCCAAACCAGTAATTATTGGGGAACTCTTCACCTTGGTACTGCTGTCACCGACAGCTCAGGATGTGACATTTTCTCTACAAGATCCCCTTTCTCTCTCTCTCTTTTTCTCTCTCCTGGGTGCTGCTCCACACTGGTTTTCCCTCGTGCCACTCTGGGTTCAGGAGTCAGCAGGGCTCTGGGAGCTCCCTCATAGATTCCTGAGATCCAGGCAAGGATTTTTGCTTGGATTGACACAACAAAACCCCACGATGCCTCTGCGAGATCAGGCGCCTTTGGCAGAGGGTGAGTCACTTCCCAACATCAGCCTGTCCTCCAGACTCCCATGTAGCTGGCTGTTACTCCATGGGGAAGCACCCTGGGGGTTTTCCGAGTGCTCAGGGTTTAAGGATGCCCACTGCTAACCGCCATGACTTTAACAGCGAAAATCTTACTAAGAAGCGTGAGATGAGGGATTAAAAACCACCCTGGCAACACTGTGTTGTAAAGACTTCGATTCAGGGTCAGATATACGTACTAAAAATATAAGATTGCGCAAACACGTTCAGGCTCTTTTTTAGAGGAGAAACCTTAAAAAATAATCTCTATCACTCAGTACCCTAGGAACCACTCTGCAGGTATTCAGACAGCAACCTGAAGAGCTTATCCAGGTTACAACCTGGTCACCTGAGACTCCCCAGTTTTCCAAGGATAACCGTGGCCCGTTAAGTGGCAGGACTGAAATAAGATCACGAGCAAACCAGGAAGATTCCTATTACGAGGCAGAGCACCACAATGGTGGGGATCTCCTTCTGGAGCAGAGCCCCCCCAACAAAGGCAGAGACAAAATTCTGGAGCCTAAAGTTCCTCTTTTCCACCATGAAACTCTCCGATTTCGATCAACGGCAAAGTCCAGGCAGGACTCAACATCCAGAACAGGCAGCTAAAAGATCAATACAGTTCCCATGTGCAGATATTTACTAGTTGTTGCACTTCTAACAAGGGGTCACAAGATTTATCAATCTTCATTCCTGCCGGTGTGAGATTTCCTTGTATCCACCTCCTAGAAGTGAACTATTGGAATTTCTAGAAGCAAGCTCATTAAACAACAATACAGAACCACCCTCCAGCGCCCCAAATGTCAGTGACACCTGTGGCACTGACAATTTTGCAGATTAAGTGTTTCTGCTAAATCCACTCGCAGTGGGCCTGAGGCGATCAGAGTAACTCGGGATGGATTTCGATGGAATTCTGTAGAAGTTTCTGGCACCCTTGACAGCCCACCTGCACGTAGGCAGATTTGCACCCAACCCACAGCCAGAACACCCCCCTGCACCCCAGAACATCCTCAGCTCCCCTCAGCTGTGCTAATGGTCCCAGCCAAGGCGACCCCAGTCCTGGTTCAAGGGAAATTAAAAAACCCAGGGCACTCAACACGGGGTGGCCCCACTCCTGTGCTGGCATGAGCAGCAGCCCACAGTGGGCTTGTCCCCAAAATCAATCCCAGCCCACAGACGGGCTGGTCCCAAACAATCCCATCCCCACAGCGCATGGCTGTCCCAAAACAATCCCAGCCCCCCACAGCAGGGCTGTCCCCAAAACAATACGCCAGCCCCACAGCAGGCTGTCCCCCAAAACCAACCCACCCACATGCAGTAAGCTGTCCCAAAACAATCCCATCCCCACAGCAGGGCTGTCCCAACAACAATCCAGTCCGCCACAGCAGGCTGTCCCAAAACACCCAGCCCCGCAGCAGGGCTGTCCCCATAAACAACCGCAGCCACACAGCAGGCTGTCCCCAAAACAAACCCAGCCCGCACAGCAGGCTGTCC
>JAGMWU010000029.1:4421679-4433378 GCA_018697195.1 Certhia americana
TGTTTTTTCGTTCAGTTTGGGGGAAATCTCCTTACAGCACCACATCAGCATGTAATAACAATAAATGGCATATGCTAGGAAATTTGAAAATAATATTTAGCTAATATTTTTCAGCTTTCAGTTATACCCCCAGCGTTTGAATCACCCTCTCCGGATCTGGAATGGATGTGGAATACACGTTTCCATTCGCTTATTTTGTAACACATAAAGATGAAATGAATGGCATTTTTTGCTGTTTTTCAAACCTCGTGCCTTACCTAAGGTCAGGCAGTTTGGCCGCAGCAGACCAGCAGGAATGAGCACTCAGCTGCAGATTGTCCACTCCTTCGGGCAGTTGCCGTACAGTTTGCTTGCACGTCGCGGTTTAATGGGTTTCTTTCTATGGTTCTGAATGGTGAAGCTGTTTACGAGAGGCAGACGTGCGCCCCGGGGCGGGGCGTGGGCTGGGGTCAGGAATCCAGCCGCTCATCACGGGCTCCTGGCCGGAGGCAGCCGGGCACTCGGGCACTCAGCACGGTGGAACGGCACGGCGGTGAAGCCGTGCGGCGCTGCTGGCCGCGGCACGGGAATTACCGGGGGCGAGCAGTCCCCAATTGCTCCGGGGCTGGGAGATACGGAAGGCGGCTGGGAAATGGGGAGAGCCCCGGTTGGGGCTGGGATTACCGGAAAGGGTCTGAATGGGGATTATCCCCCGTGTGGGGATTGGGAAATACCGGGTCAAGCGGTCTGGAAATGGGGAATATTGCCCCGGTGTGGGGCTGGGAATTAAACGGGATAGGGTCTGGGATGGGGATAGCCCCGGTGTGGGATTGGGAATTACGGGAAGGGTCGGGGAATGGGGAATCCCGCAGTGGTGCTGGGATTACGGGAAAGCTCTGGAAGGTGATAATACACTCGGGTGTGGGGCTGGGAAATTTACCGGGGAATGATATGGAACGGGAGATAATACCCCCGGGTGTGGGTTGGGCAATTACCGGGAAGGGCTATGGGAACTGAACTGCGCATCCCCCGGTGTGAGGGCTGGAATTCCGGGAAGTGACCTGGGAACGGGCATCCCGGCCAGGTCGTGTGTGGGAACCCACCGTGGGGCTCGCGAACGGGACCATCCCCGCATACCGGGCAGGGTTGGCTCCCGCCCGGCTGCCCGTCCCCCTTTGTCCGTGCGTGCCCCCGCGGCGGACGCGGCCCCGGCAGCGGCTGCACGTCCCGGGCCGGGCGGGCGGAGCGGCGGCAGGCGCGGCCAATGGCGGGCACGGTAACCGGGGCGGGGGGGCAGCGGCCTGCGTGGGCACGGTCGTGCGGGGCGAGGCCCCGGCGCCACAGACAGCGATGTGCGAGCGGAAGCACCAGTGCGCGGACGCACCGAGCGCAGCCGGGGGGAACGGGGCGGCCCTCAGCAGGCGGCAGGAGCGGAGGGCGGGACGTGGGAGGCTCGGTGCGGCCGGGGCCGGGGGTACGGCGGTGGGCAGAGAGGAGGCGGCCACGTTATCGCCAACAACGCGGGGAGAGGCTCGAACGGCGGTTAGCGGTTACGGCGACAATTGTCCGTCAGGGCGCAACAGGGGATCGTGACGGGGCCAGCTCAAAGGGCCTGTTGGCACGGGCTGTGCCAGAGCCGGCAGCCCCGGTGGAGCCCTGTGCCGGCGGGGCTGGGCTCGGTGCTGCCGGGGACAGCCGGGCGCTCCGGCTGGGGGTGGCCGGGGATGGCGGGGATGGCCGGGGAATGGACAGTGGGGTCCGGCTGTGGTGTACGAGGGTCCGGCTGTGGTGGCCTGGGAGTCACGGGCTGTGGTTGTTGGCGGTCGGCTGTGGTGTCCAGGCGGTACAGGCGTGTGGTGTCCGGGGGTGTTTGACGGTACGGCTGTGGTGTAGGGGGATGTCCGGCGGTACCGGCTGTGGTGTCCGAGGGTCGGTGTGGTGTTGAGGGTCCGGCTGTGGTGTCCGGGGGGTCCGGATGTGGTGTCGGGGGTCCGGCTGGGTGTTTTGACGTGCGTGGCTGTGGGTCCGGGAGCTGCTGGTTGTCCGGGGGGCGGTGTGGTTGTCCGTGGGGGTTTGACGTCGGCTTGTGTCCGGGGGTGGCCGGCGGTGGCTGTGGTGTCGGCTGTGGTGTCCTGCTGTCCGGCTGTGGGGTCCCAATGTTTTCGGAGCTGCCCGAAGCGACGGGGCCGGGTGGGAAGGGGGCGCTCCGGACCGCGGCCCCAATCCGTGGGGCTCGGTGCTGTCGTTGTTTACTTGGCGTTTTAAGTGCCAATAATTTATTTCGGGCTCGGGGACTGAGGGTACCTCGTGCCCCGAGCTCGGCCCAAGCACGGTTCTGGTCTCCTCTCGCGCCCATGCTTGCTCTCCGCTGGCCGTGGCCAGAACAGCCAGCTGCCATCCTTTCACGTGCAGGAAGTCATTTATACTTTCTCTTCGTTCCTGTCCAGTCTCTTATGTTTTCATGGAAATTTATGCAGCCGCGTCTGTGGATCTTTCCTATTTCCGTTCCACTGACTTCTATTCTATTTATTTTAAATTTTTTTTTTTCCCTGTATCTTTGCCATGCAAAATTATATTAGGCAGAAAGGAACTGTGAGTTTTACGTTAATGTGAAAGTTGCATTTATCATGTTTTTGGGGATGCCTCAAGCTGTCACGTTGTGGAGATCAGCCAGAGACTCGTACCTCCCGTCACGTTCAACAACCGTGGTGATTCGGTGATGAGACAAAGCGGAGCCACACGTAAGAAAGACAAGATAATTATTATAGTAAAGGCTTGCTGTGGAGAATAGGGAATGGTTTTGGTGTCTCGTTGGCTGCCTGATTTGAATGTGCATATGAACATTTGTTTTTGTCTTTTTTTGGCCGTGGTAAGAGAACAGGGGGCAGTTCTCAGTTCTGTCAGCATTTTAGGCTTACTCCCTTTTATTGATCAATGAAGTGTCTTGGGCATTGAAATATTTTATGGAAAGAGTGAGGAGACATTGGGGATATTGTCCCGTTTTGCTGAGTGTTCTCTGGGAGTCTGGGGATGTGTCCGGGAGTGAGTTTGTCTCACGCACTCAACTGCTGGTTTTTGTCTGGGATTTACAACGCTCCTTTCCAGCCTTACAGGACACAACTTTGTATGAGATTGGGAATGGGGAATGGATATAAAAAATGCTTTACCCTGCCCGGCTGCCTTGCCTGGTGTGACCATCACTATGATTCTGTACGTGCCACTCACACCAAAGGCAGAGATACGGATGAGTCTGAAACAACTAATGGGACAGTGCTGCGTGTTACCCGAATTTTCAGGACACCTGTGTGTTAGACATGTCAGTGTTGAAAGCTGGCCAGGTGTGAGCGGGGTGCTTGGTCCGAGTGCAATAAAACAGTTCAAGGAAACAGTTCAGGCAAACAGGTTTGGCAAGGTAACCAGGCCACAGCTTCCACTGTAAAAGCAGTAAACATGGCAGATTACCATGGCGGCTTTCAGTGACCAACAAGGATTGCTGGAATTAGGTATTGGGTTGTGGGGAATTCATAACGTGGCTGGTTAGTGACAAAAAGGGATTGGTGGAATAGGTATTGGGTTGGTGGAAATTCATATACCATGGTTGGTTTGTGACAGAAAAGGTTTGTGGAATTCAGGCCTTGGATTGGGGAATCATATTAGCCTGGGTGGTTTAGTGACAGAAGGGATTGTGGAATTAAAGGTCCTGGATTTTGGAATTATATGCCTATGGTTGTTTTAGTGACAGAAAGGGATGTGGAATTCAGAATTGGCTTGTAGAATTCAGGGTCCTTGGGTTGTGGAATTGGTCTTGGTTCAGGAGTGATTGCTGGAAGATACACAATGGGTTTTTTAGGAAGAGTTTCTGGAATTTCTGGGGTTCCAGGGCCCAGGGGGCCATTAATCCCCTGCACATCTGTCCCACCTGGCTGTACCTGTGTGTGCCCTGCAGTGGAGCATGGAGCAGTGCCTGGGGGCCAGAGGGAGTCCCTGGAATTGCTGCTCTGTTTTTTTTTTCTGTCCTTTTTAGCTGGAGAGGGAGCTGTGTGCGTGGGCAGGGAGACAAGTGTCCACTGGAACCCCACGGAGTTGATGTTTTCCTGGTTTGCTTTTTCCCCCCAGCCTGGAGGTGATGAATTGAGTGTCACCTCTCCCCTGGGCAGTTCCCAGATATAACAGTGACAGTGAGCTTGGAGCTGACCTTGTGCTCCTCAGGCTGGGCAGAAAAAGGGAGATTTTGGGGCTGAGCTGCAATTCTGGGATCAAGGATTCCTTGGAATTGCCAGGAGGATGTACTGGTAACAATGGAAGTGAGTTCACAGGAATAGGAAAAGGAATTTGGAAGGAAATCCAGCCTGAGGGATTTTCTCCTTTTGTAGGAAAAGGATTGCAAGAAGCAATTCCTTCATGTATCTCATCATTTACCTGGAAGGGGTTATTCATTCCAGATTCATTCCAGATTCATTTCATTTGCCTGTGAATATGCCATGAAGTTAAGGGACCTGAGCTCCAAAAAAGTTCACGGGGAAAATAAATTTCTCAGAAAAAAATATTGTGACTGTCAGCTTTAGGAATCAATAATGTCCATTTGTTGAAAATGTTATTCTGTTAAAATGACCAGCTTTTTATAGGGAATTCTTTACCTAGCTGGTGTTAAGAAGGCCTAGGGTTTGTGCTTGGGTATTAAAAATCAGCTCTGTGAGAGAGTTGAGTGTCAGAAGCAGGTGAATTCCTGTTCTGGTGGTTCCCCAGGTAAGGTGTTTAAGGCAAACCTGCAAGAAAGGGAACGTTTTATATTCTATATTTATATTCTATTTTATATTTTATATTCTATTCATAAATTCTATGAATTTATATCCAGGGTATTTCACTTGAGAGAACTGCACGGAGAACTGATTGCTGTGGATCTTAGTGGGGATTCAGGAGTGGTCTGAAATGTTTCGTTGTGCTGTGAAGCGTGTTTAAGAATTCTGAATTGCTTTGGTGTGGAGTGCTGAGGTGTGTCAGCCTGCTCCGAGGCTGCCAGGGGGGAATTCCTGCAGTGTCCTTGCTGCTCTCCTCTCCTCTCCTGGCTGGGAATTCACAGCTAACAGTGCTGGAAGTTCCCAGATCTGCCTTTTTTGTGTCACCTCCAACGATGCCGGCTCATTGAGGCAGAGTGATTAAATGTCATTCATTATTCTGCAGCGCAGGTGTGACCTTATTGCTGAAGGTGGGAGGGCATCTAAATGTGCCCTGAACCCAAAACTCCTCCTGCTGGGCTGCTTTGGGGCACGTTCTGCTCCAATTTTGTGCATTTTCAGCCCCTGGCACCCAGGCTTCAGCGTGTGGAAACCTGGTGGAGCTCCTTGGGTTTGCCTTGCAATCCCACCCAAAACTTTCCAAAGAAATGTAGGAATTGTCCCACCTGGGAGGGCTCCTGACAGAGCTCTGGTGTCTTGGTGTGGATTGTTGGAATGGCAGCTCAGGGAGGGAGAGAGCAGAGCCCTGTGCAAAGGAAAACGTGTCCCTGGTTTGTGACAGGCACCTTTCCTGGGTCCCTTAAAACTGGGAGTGGTTACAAGGTGGGATTGCTCACAGACAAATTAAAAGGGACCTGCTGGAATTTTGTGGTTAAGCCCACCCTGAGTTTCTGTCTAAAAGACACTATTTTATCAGGAATTGATAAAAACCCCAGTGCCTCAGGTGTATTTAATCAGCCACTGGAAGCCTGCATGTGCTTTTGACTCCCTTTCCAGGGTAAAATCCTGGCCTCACAGGAATTAATGGCAAAACTTCCATCAGTTTCACAGGATACTGGGTATTCCTGGATGATCAGGAAGTTCAGAGACAGCAAAAATGCTGTTTTCTACACAGGGATCCAAACTTTTCCCCAGCTGTGAAGAATTACGTCATTGCAGGATGTTTGTAAAGGGGAAAGTGACACACATTTGTAAATATTTCCAATAAATGAAGTTTATTTAACATCGTTCATCGTGATAAGTATCACAAATGGGTGATAAGCCTTCAAATATTGGATTTTAGCCTGCAGATTAGTAAGGCCTGCATTTAGGAAGACTTGTGTTCTTTTACAGGAGCCTCATTTTCTCAGTTTTTAATGATACATCATTTATACATAATCCTATTTTTATTTTGTTTTCCCCTGTTTTCTCCAAGGTGAGTTTTAAACACCCCTGTCTTTCTTGCCCTCTCATTTGTAAAACGTGTTGCTCACAGATGAGTTTGATTTTCCCAGTGCCATCTCCATCATCATTCCAGCTATTTCCCTCTCAGGATCTAGAAGCTGAACTGAATCATCTCCCAGGCTCTGTTTTTTTGGAAGAGCATGTCCATATTTCACAGCATTAATGTTGTATTTGCTTTTCTTCTCATTTCTTTGCTTTCCATCGTCTCTCTTCTGAGAAGCACCGAATTCCTTGGGTTGGTTTTTATTGGGAGGGTTGGTTTGTTTTTTTTTTCTTAGTCTTGGATTCAGGTTTTATTTTTTTCCACAGGCCTCATGAATAATCTTAATATAATTGTGCTGTAATTAATAGCTGTTTCCTGAGACAAATGCCAGGCTGGCTCCTTTCTGGATTGGTTTTCAGTGTTTATTTGCAGCACAGGCAGGGATAAACACTCTGCTTTTCCCTCTCCACCCCTCCCTGCAGGTGCCACTTTGTGCCCTTTTGTCGTGCACTGTCAGCATTTGGGATATGGGACAAGGACTCAGGCTCTGGGCTGTTGGTTGGGGTTTTTTTTAGTTCAGGTGTGACTGAAGTTGCTGAAATCTGCAGAGAAATGGGCGCCTCTGTCTGTTTTGGGCTCAGATTTAAGGGAGGTGTCCAAAGTCAGCCCTTCTGCAGGGAGGGTCAGGTTTTGGTTCAGGGGAGCTCAGAAGCCATCCAGTGGATGTGGGGCATTCCTGACACCCTTTATCCCTGGGATCCTGTGCTCCTGGAACATTGGCACACACCCCTCAGCCCTGGCACCCTGTGATCCCAGTCCATCCCTGTGATCCCAGTCCATCCCTGTGATCCCAGTCCATCCCAGTTCATCCCAGTCCATCCCTGTCCATCCCTGTCCATCCCTGTGATCCCAGTCCATCCCTGTGATCCCAGTCTATCCCAGTCCATCCCTGTGATCCCTATCCATCCCTGTGATCCCAGTCCATCCCAGTCCATCCCAGTCCATCCCAGTCCATCCCTGTGATCTCAGTCCATCCCCTCACCCTGTGATCCCAGTCCATCCCTGTCATCCCAGTCTATCCCAGTCCATCCCTGTGATCCCAGTCTGTCCCAGTCCATCCCTGTGATCCCAGTCTATCCCAGTCTATCCCAGTCTATCCCAGTCTATCCCAGTCCATCCCTGTCACCCTGTGATCCCAGTCCATCCCAGTCCATCCCTGTGATCCCAGTCCACAATTCCTCTTCCTTTGCAGCCTGCAGGAGAAGGAGCTCCATTAGTTTGGCAGTTTTCAGTTTGCATGGGTGAAAATATTTCTTTCTTGGTGCGCCTGTGAGAGGATCTTGGCAGAAGAGCTCCTTTCCTTTCTCTGATGGTTCCTCAGCTCCACCTGAGGGAACCTGGACCTGTTCACCTGCAGGATGAGTTTCCTGTGCCCTGTGTTGGCTCCTGGCAGCTCCTCCTGTTACAGGGAGGTTCCTGCTCAGTGTTTTTGGGTGTTTTTGGGTGTTTTTGGGTGTTTTTGGGTGCTTTTGGTCTCGTGGCTGTCAGGGATGTCTCTGTTGAGCCTCACTTGGGGCAGGCAGAGCTGGGGGTGCAGCAGGAGCTGGGCTGGCACCCTGGGGCTCACACGGAGCTCCCCCAGCTGTGTTTTTGGTGTGAGGTGATTCTCTTTTCCTTCTTCATCAGGCATTTTTGCTTACCTGAACTACCATGTGCCCCGGACGAGGAGGGAGATCCTGGAGACGCTCATCAAGGGGCTGCAACGCCTGGAATACCGGGGCTACGACTCTGCAGGTGCCTCTCTCTCAGCTCTCTTGCTAATTGGGGCTTTAAGTCATGCTTGTGCTGTGATATTCAGTGATTTCTGCCACCTTCTGCTTTTGAAGAAAGCTGAAACACAAACTGGATGTGCCTGTGCTCAGAGGTTTGGGTTCACTTCAATGTAGAGATTTCTGTAAGCATTCTTAATGTTTTTTTTTTTTTTTTTTTTGTTTTTTTACCCCTAATGCTTTGAAAATACTGACAAAGGGACAAAGGGAGAGTTTAATTCTAATCTCGGGGTTTTTTTGCCTTTAAGTGGCAGGCCAGCTTTTGGAGAAAGGGCTCAGGAAGAGTCAAAAAGGGCAGAATTTATTTACATAAAACACTTTAATGACTTCTGCACTTGACCCTCTTTCTCCGTGTTCCACCCTGGGGTTTAGGTGTGGGACTGGATGGTGGAAATGACAAAGACTGGGAAGCCAATGCTTGCAAAATCCACATTATCAAGCAGACGGGGAAGGTGAAGGCTCTGGATGAAGAGGTTCACAGTAAGTATCCCCCTTTTCCTCCTCTCACCTCCTTTGTGTTTTGAATGTCACCTGTTTTAAACAGGAATTTCCAAGTGTCTAAAGAGCCAGAGGTGTAAACGCTCAGGGATGAGCTGTGAAGAGCCTGGTGATCCCGAGGTTGTTGGTGTGAAGTTACAGAGAAATCCCGATTTTTCCAAGACAAACGAGTTGCCTCTTGCTGAAGTAAAATACATTGGAAAACAGACAAGAAAAACTCCAAAACAACCAAGAAACTCCTTGAACTGGGGATAGAGGAATTAGCAGGAGAGAATTATCAACACCTGGAGCTTGGGCAGAAGGAGAAATGCTGTCAGAACCTCCCCAGCTGGGTTTTAAATGTTCCTGCAAAGGAACATCCTCCCAGCTGGAGCCAGGAGTGTGTCACTGTCACACTGCTGACACCCAGGGCCTCCCGCATCTCTCTCTGCCTCTTTCTGTTCCCTTTATTTAAACCATGATCCGTTCAATCTGAGCTCAGTGCAAGGATGCACAGAGTTGCTGGGAGTGGAGCACAGGCTGTCTGAAGGTGGGGAGATGCTTTTCAGAGCAGTCAGGAGCTGCTGTGTTGGTGTAATTGGAGTCTTTAACCCATTCTTGTGTTCCCCCCCGAGGTGCAGAGTGCTGAGTGTCCCAGTCTGATCTTAGTGTGAACCAGGAGGCAGAAAGCCCAGATGAGGTGGGGTGTGTGGCACAGGAACAGGAGAGGGACAGAGGATTCCTAAAGGGAGGTTTGCCTGCTCCAGAACATGTCAGGATACACGGTTTTAAAGTGAGAGGAGTGGGGTTTTTTTCCCAAAGAAATATTCGTGCTCATGGTAGATTTTTGGAAGACAGGAGTTAGGGAGGCATGAGCCACCGTGGTGGTGTGCAGGGCTGGCTCAGCCACGGGTGACAGGGTGACAAAGAGCACCCCTGAGGGACAGCCCAGGGCTGGAATCTCCCTTAAGAAGAACCCGAAGGTTGCTTTTTGTTTTGGCAGAGCAAGGAATGCAGGGGTGTTTTCTGTGAGGTTTTGGTGGGCCTTTGATGATCCTAAAGTTCTTTTTTAACCTTGATAACCCTGTGACCCTGTGGGTTTTTCTGGGCCTGCCAGCGTTGCTGTCCTGTGGTCCCTGAGGTCTGGTGGGACTCCCAGCCTGACCTGGGGTGCAGACAGCCCCTCAGGATCAAAACTTTCTGCTGCAGAGCAACAGGACATGGACCTGGACATCGAGTTCGACGTTCACCTGGGCATCGCCCACACGCGCTGGGCCACGCACGGAGAGCCCAAGCCTGTCAACAGCCACCCCCAACGCTCTGACAAGAACAATGGTCAGTGTCTCAGCTCCTGACAGCCCCCAGGGCCCCTGGCAGAGCCCCTGGCTGGGCAGGGGTGGCAGGGAGGGGTGCAGGCACTGAGTTCCTTCAGGCTGTGGTGCTGAGCCCAGCTGCAGTGACCCTGCAGGGCTGCACTCGAGCTCCATCCCTGTGATCCCAGTCCATCCCAGTCCATCCCCTGTGATCCCAGTCCATCCCCTGTGATCCCAGTCCATCCCTGCCCATCCCTGTGATCCCAGTCCATCCATCTCCATCCCTGTGATCCCATGGGGAGGGGTCCCAGGAGGGGCTTGGGGGGGTGCCCAGGGCTGGGAGGGGTGTGTGGGCACAGAGCAAGGATGAGAAGGCAGAAGGAAATGGGAGGGTGAGAATTTTCGTGGCTATTGTTTGGAAAAGAATTTTGTAAAAATTTTTTTTTCCCTAATCCCGACTGTAGGGAGGGGGGTTTGGTGTGCCTGGGGCTGTCACTGCCTGGGGCTGTCACAGGGGACAGCAGAGCTCAGCTGGCAGCAGCAGCAGCACTGAGTTCCTTGCCCCCAGCAGGATGGAAGCTGCCCAGGGCTCAGGTGCCTCCTGAGCAGGCTCTGGGGTAGCCCTGGTACCACCCAGGTCACTGTTGTCCCCTCATTCCCAGCCGTGGCACGGGGGGCAGAGCAGGGAATGGCAGCAGGAGGTGAAATGTGCTTTATTCTGCCAAGGGCCTGTCCCACAGTGCCAGGCTCTGCTGCCAGGCTGGGGCTGGCACGGGGCTCAGCAGGGCCTGTCCTCTGTCCCCAGAGTTCATTGTCATCCACAACGGCATCATCACCAACTACAAGGACCTGCAGAAGTTCCTGGTGAGTCACCCCAGGGGGGTCAGACCCTCTCTCCTCTCCCTCCCCTTTGCTCTCACACCTTTCCTCACTCACCTTGCTCCTCTCAGTGATTCCCACACTCACATTTCCTCTCACCTCCAGTCATTTTCCCCCACTGATGTTTTTGCACTCACACTCCTCCCTTACACTCACAGACCCTCCCATTTGTATCCCCCCTTTCCCTCCCACTGCCCACATTGCCCCAGCCCTGTTCTGATGTTCACACTGCCCACCCTGCTCACACCCCCAGCCTCCACTCCCTCCTCATCCCCCACTCATTGTCCCACTGAGATTTCCTCACTCAGACCCCTCCCTGTGTCCCCCCACCCCAAATGTCCCCCTCATTCTCACACTCCTTTACTCTCACACTCCTCCACTCCTCTCACTGCCCTCTCATACTCCTGCAATTCAAAAGGCAGCAAGGATGGAAGGGAAGGGTTAGGAGAGGAGGAAAAGAAGGAAAAAAAGGAAAGGCAGGGAGGTAAAAGGAAGAGGAAAAGCAGAGCGAAGGATGGGAAAAAAGAGGCAGAAAAGAATAAGAACAATCAATATGGAAAGGTGAAAGGAAAGAAGAGATGGGAAGGAAAAGGAAGAGCAGGAAAAAACAAGACAAGAAAAAGGAAAGATGAGGGAAGAGGGCAGGAGCGAGGAAAAGGAAAAGCATGAGGAAAAGAGGGAGGAAAAAGGCAGGGTGAAGGAAAGGGAGTACTAAAAACAAAAAATGGGAAGGAAGGAGAAGTAGGAGGAAGGGCAGGAGGGCAGAGCAGGGTGGAAGGGGAGGCAGAGGCTGGTGACCCACACAGGGCTGTGCCTGCAGGAGAGCAAAGGCTACGACTTCGAGTCAGAGACAGACACGGAGAGCATCGTCAAACTGGTCAAGTACATGTACGACAATCGTGACAGCGACGACATCAGCTTCTCCACGCTGGTGGAGAGGGTCATCCAGCAGCTGGTAATGCTGGGGGCACGAGGGGAGGGCAGCTGGGGGTGGGCACAGGGGACACACAGCCTCCAGAAACAGCCAGGGGTGGGCACAGGGGACACACAACATCCAGAA
>JAGMWU010000029.1:4461767-4497895 GCA_018697195.1 Certhia americana
CCCAGAGACCACCCTGTGCCACCATGGCATGGGATGGACCCCAGAGACCACCCAGTGCCACCCCTGGCATTTGTGGGACCCCACAGCCCACCCTGTGCCACCCCTGCCATGCCAGGACCCCCTGGCCACACTCTGAACCCTCCAGCAGCCCAAGCTCTGGGATCTGCCCCTCCACAGCCTCTCTCTCTCTCTCCCATCCCTTTTATGTCCCACTCTGAGCTGTTACCAGGCCGAAGGGAGGGTTGGTTTAACTGAGATGTTTTCTTGCTCAGAAGTTTTCCTGACATGCATCCATTCCTCATCAGGATGTCCTGATATCCCAGCGCTCGTGCAAAGCCAATAAACTGCTTTTCTTGCTCTTTGGTGCTAAGTTACAGTTTTGTTGTACAGTTTTAAACAAAACCTTTGCCCTCTGAGCTATTCTTTTTTTTTTTTTTTAATTTTTCTCACAAGTTCCACCTGCAATAGATCCCACTGTAAATACTCAAATGTCAGAATCAGCATTACTGTATTATGGATTCATTCCTTTAGATATGAAATCATCCCAAAAGGCACTGGAGGATTTCTGAATCCATTCCTTATTTTTGGATTGGTGACCATGAGCTTATTTTCTTTTTTATTCTTTCCTCTCCCAAAATAAATGCTTTTCCTGCCAGATGGAGCACTGAGCCCCCGTGGGCCGCAGCAGATTTGTTGGGGTAACGTTTTTAATCCTCTGCATCTCCTCCCTGCTGTCCCCAACCTGGGCACAAATGCTCTGCAGGGAGGGACCCAGGGAAAGGAAGGTGCTGGGAGGATTTGGCAGGAGCTGGTGTGGAAGGACAGAGATGTCCAGACAGCTGCTCTCCAAGAGCTCTGCCAGCTGTGGATGTGCAGAAACATCTGCCTGAGCCCCGTGGGGCAGAGGGTGAAGGGTTGGCTGTGGGGCAGCCCCAGCTGAGCTCTGACAGGCACAGGGGCTTTGGGGAAACCCAACATTTCCCAGCACCTCGGGCTGCACCGAGGTCAGCAGGAGCCAGGCAGGGCAGGGCAGGGGCAGCTGAGCCCTCCTGGGGCATCCCTGGGGGTCTGTGGGCATGGGGGGGTCTGTGGGCATGGGGGGGTCAGTGGGCATGGGGGTCAGTGGGCATGGGGGTCAGTGCCATGGCCATGGCAGTGCCCTGGGGTCAGTGGCCGTGGCAATGCCCTCTCTGGGGGTCAGTGGCCATGGCCATGGCAATGTCCAGTGCCCTCCTGGGGGTCAGTGGCCATAGGCATGGCCATGGCAGTGCCCTGGGGGTCAGTAGCCATAGGGATCAGTGGCCATGGGCATGGCAATGCCCTCCTGGGAGTCAGTGACCATGGGGATCAGTGGCCATGGCAATGCCCAGTGCCCTCCCTGTGGGTCAATAGCCATGGGGGTCAGTGCCCTGGGGGTCAGTGGCAATGCCCAGTGCCCTCCCTGGAGGTCAGTGGCCATGACAATGCCCTGGGGGTCAGTGGCCATGTGGATCAGTGGCCATGGCAATGCCCAGTGCCCTCCTGGAGGTCACTGGTGCCCCTCATCTGGCCTGTCCCCACACCAGCACCCCGTGGGGTGGGCAGGGCCGTGCCCAGCTCCACACAGAGCAGTGTCACCATCTGTCCCTGAGCTGTGGGGACACAAAGCCCACACAGAACAGAGCACAGAGTGACCCTGAGGGACCCTGAGCTCCCCCAGCACCTGCAGCAGTGCCATGGGCAGGCAGAGCACAGCCTGGGCTGAGCCCACCCCTGTCCCACCCCACAGCCCCTCCCTCAGCTCCTGCCTCCCCTCTAAGGCAGTTTGAATGCACTTTGCTGGGATTTTAAGGAAATACAGGCCTGCTGAGTGATGGGAAGGCTGAACCTGAGATTAACCAGTTCTACTCATGAAAAAAAAGACACCCTAAGAATGTTTTCCTTGTTCCAGTGCCACATCTCCTGCCATGCAACTCCAGTTGCTTCAGGCTGTTATTTGCACTAGCTTTGTTTTCTTTATGTATGTTGAGAATAAAATCAACCTGAACCCAAAAAGCAGCAGTCAGGAATCTCGGCCAGAGAACAAATAGCTGCAGTTGTTTTTGTGTGGAGAGAGTTCTGTCTGGATGCTCCAGGAGTGAGGTTATGGAGCTGCTGATCCAAATGGAACCGAGCACTGCCCTGAGAGCATTCAGGGGGATGCACTGAAGCTCACAAACCCCTGAGTCTGGGGCTGGGGCAGGGCTTGAGGACTAAAAGCCTTCTAGGGCTCACAGATGGAGAAACAACCTGGGATGTGACAGCCAGTGACCATCAGTGACCCCCTGCCCCAGTGCCCTGCTCCAAATTCCAGTTCAGAGCTTTTCACCCCTGGCTGGAGAGTTCCAGCAGCTCTCACTGCCCTTCCCCAGCTCCTGCTGTGCTCCAGATGTGCTGCCCTGGGCTGGCAGCACCTTCTTCTATCCCTGATCCAGCTGTGCTGCCCTAGGCTGGCTGGGACGGGCTCCAGCACCTTTTCCTGCTCAGTTCAGGGCACCCAGCCCCTGAGGAAGGCAGACACAGCCCAGCCTCCTCCTCCTCCTCCCTGCAGGGAGCTGCCAGACCCAGGCAGTTCTTGTGTTTCAGGGCTCTCACTCCAGCAGATGGGGCAGAGTGCCAGGGAGGTCTCAGTCCAGATGGGCTGGGATGGATTTTGGCAGCTCCATGCCTCGGGGGAGATGGGGAGGAGAATTGTCAGACTGAGGGCAAGGGGAGATCCAGGAAACAAATGACACAGGAGGGGCAGAAAATGTTTAACTGCTGCCATGGGCACGAAGGCAAAGAAGGGACAGGAGGGAGACATCTCCTTTAAGCAAAGACCTGGATATTAAACCACGAGGTGCAGAGGAATAATTCCTACAGCTTTTGGTGAGGAGTAATTCCCACAGCTTTTGGTGAGGAGTAATTCCCACAGCTTTTGGTGAGGAGTAATTCCCACAGCTTTTGGTGAGGAATAATTCCCACAGCTTTTGGTGAGGAATAATTCCCATCCCCACAGTCCCTGATGCTGTGTTTGTCTCAGCTCCTGACATCAATATTAAAGGTATAATATTGTAATAATTGTAATTCTGGGATAAATCCTGCCCTGGATCAGGTTTGCCTGGACCCTTCAGGAGCTCCTCAGGAGCTCTGCTTTGTTCCCTGCAGGAGCAGGTCCCAGGCTCTTGGCTTTGGAGCTGTTAGTTCCAGGAAAAAGAGGGAATGTTTAGGTTAACTTTTCCATGGCTGCTAATGGAAAACCACACTGCAGCAGAATGTGTGGAAAGGTTTTGTTCTCAGGCTCTGCTGCCTGTCAGGAGAAATCTGTGAGCTGGGACCTAAGGCTGGGTTAAACAGCAGCTCCTTGTTGGTGCCAGGGTGGTTTTGGGGTCTGCAGGGACAGGAATCCTCCCAGGGCCACGCGTAGGGGTGACCTGGGGGGCTGCACAGCTGGTTTTGCTCTCAGGTCTGAAAGGAGACCTGTCTGGTGTTTAAACTGAAATCCTATCTCCTCCTGCTTTCTGCTCTTTGTTGCAGGAGGTTTCCATTCCTGAAATCAGACAATTACCTTCAATCTGAATTCCTTTGTCTCTGAGAGAGGCTCCTAATTCAAACCCAGGCAGGAGCCAGGGGATTCTCCCAGGATGACAGGTTTGGTTTGTGTGCTTTGGGATGTTCCTCACCTGTCAGCATTACCTGGCCATCCACACCTCACCCTGAACTCAGGAAGAAAACAGTTCAGGCTTTCAGAGAACTCTTCACAGAGCCAGGGGAGGAGTTGCAAAGATCTCAAATCCCATCCAGAGCCACCCCTGCCATGGCAGGGCCACCTCCCACTGCCGCAGGCTGCTCCAAACCCTGTCCAACCTGGCCTGGGACACTGCCAGGGATCCAGGGACAGCCTCAGCTGCTCGGGGAATTCCAGCCCAGTCCCTCCTCACTCTCCCAGGGAAGAATTTCCTCCGAATTTCCTCTTTGGATGCTGCATGGGAGCTGTGCTTGGGAAAATGAGCTAGTGAGGAAAACTGTTCCTTGTGGTTAGAGGAGGATTTGAAGTACATTAACAGAATATTCCAGCTGCTCTCCCAGATCCCCTGGTTGGAGTGCAGATGGATTAGTTCCACCACAGTGTCCCAGGGGCTCTCCCTGCCCCTCTTTTCTCTTCCCCCCCTGCCCTGGATAAGGCTGAATTCCTGACTTGCACCTGCCCAGCCCCTGGCACCATGGATTTGGTCTGAGCTGACAATTCTATTCCTGTTTTGCACACCCCAGGGGGGGTGGCAGCACTGCCCCAATCCCTGCAGCTCTGCAGCTTCCATTTCCTTGCATTTCAGCACCGTGTGGGAAGTGAGAGACAAGGAATTCTTTCCCAGACTATTCCTTGCAAGCACAGAGCATTCTCCAGCAGACAGGGGAAGTCAAGGCAAGGAGAGTTGGTTTTCTAAGGGAATTTGGCAGAGATAAAGAGACATCCAAATTCCTCGGGTGGTGCAGCAGGCAGTGCTAACCCCTGTCTGGAACACCCCAGCACTGCAGCAGGTTAAAGGTTAAAAAAACCAAGAAAGGACAGAGAAAGAAATCTTACTGTGGGCCCCACTGTGCTGTGATTCCACCAGAAAACTTCAAAAAAAACCCAAAACAGAACCAAAAAAGCTCTTTTCCCTGAATCTTCATTAATTAGGATACATTTGTACACTTAATTACACATGGCTTTGTTATATCTTTCCTCTCTTTCCACCCTTCTACAGCTAACGTCATCTCTTCAAGCACAAACTGAAAATGCAATCAATGCAGTGCAATAACACAAAAAACACAGTTTTGAAGTTTTGAACCCTGATTGAAGGGTTCCTGGCCAAGTCTGAGCTTGAAACACGTTTTGATAACCTCATAAATTCCTGACAGAACAACATTTATCAAGGAAGTGCAAGTGGCACCTCAGAAAAACACAAATTAATTGGGTCCTGCGAGCAATTTGCACAAATAAGGGTTCCTGTGTTACATTATAAAAGTGATAAAGTTCTCTAAAAAATGTATATATATTCACATCACCTCTCTCTGATGATGTTTTCAGTATAAAAATAACCTCATTAATGCTGACAAGAATGCAAACCTAGTCTCCTGAAAATGTGAGAAGCCCACAGGAATCCCAAGTGATCTCACTTCCTCGCCTGATTGGAACCATCTGTGTCTGCTGGGAACCTCAGACCCCCTGTCCCTGACTCCAAAAATCCACAATTTCATCATTTCATCACAATTCCTCTCTGTGCATCTCAGCACAGGTCCTGAGCATCCCTGGATTTGCCTTTGGCTCTGGGCTAGGAGTTAAAAGGCTCCTGCACACCAGAGCAGGGTCCCTGCTGCCAGGAGGGGTTTGGGGCTGCTGGTACTGAGGCCTTAAGTTGGAGCTTTTATATTTTCCACGTTCTGTGCTGCATTGGTAAATAACTCTGAATTTTACAGAGTGTCAGCGAGCTCTGCTCACAGAACAATCCTGTTCCAGCCCCAGAACCAGGGAGACCACAGCAGCCTCAGGCCCAGAAAGTGCATACAGTGGGGAAGCAATCTGGGAGGATGGGGCTGCAATTAGACAATTAACCCCAATATATAAATAGAGCAAAACTCATAAAAAGTGTGAAAACGTGTGATGGGTCATCCATCCTGGGTCCATCCTGGGTCCATCCCGGACAGAGCCATGGCCAGGCTCTTGTCACCCCATGTGAATCCTTCCAAAGCCCTTTAATAAATCCCTGCTGTGTCCCTTTCCCCCTGGCCAGCCCCTGTTCCAGCCCAGCCCCTCTCAGTACCTTGTCTCCTGGCTGGGGACGCATCACGGACACGCGGTCGTATCCCTTCCTCAGCAGCACCCACAGGGCATCCAGCTTCCCCTGCAAGGGAGGAAACAGCAGTTTGTGATGCTGGGGGCCAGGTGCAGTGCCCAGACCCAGCAGGTTTTACCTGCAGGAGATGCTGGAGAATGAGATTTTCTCTCTCAGACATGGCTGGGAGCTCGCTGCTCTGCTGCCTGATAGAGAACAGTGTGTCCGACCTTTCCAGAGGGAAATGTGGGACTCAGACACCACCTGGGCTCAGGGAGAGACTGAGACCTCCTCAGCTCCAGGCACCACAGCCAGCAAAACGTTCAGTCAGTGCAGGCAGCGAGCAGTGAACTCGTGCAAAGCCTTTCCCAAGTGCTGCACCTCCTGCTCTGGCTGAGCAGCTCCTCTCCAGCCCTTGGTGACCACCGTGACAGGTGAGAAAGGAATCTCCTTTGTGTCTCCAAACAACCTGCAAATCCCATTTCTGTCTCAGAACAGCCTGCTGGGGAGAAGTGAGGGAAAAACCTCACCTCTGTGCAGTGCCAGGAGAGCTGAGCCCCAGGCAGGTGTGCTGGCCAGGTCACCTTCCCAGGTGTGCTGGCCAGGTCACCTCCCCTGGCAGCCCCCAGGCTCACATTTGCACCTTTCCAGGCAGCCAGGTGCTGACATTTGCACCTTTTCCAGGCGGTCACCCGTGTCCTCGCAGCCCCACCCTGAGCTCAGGGGCAGCAGCTGGGTGGTCTCACCTCCCCCAGTTGTTCCCCGGGGGAATCAGCTCCAAAGCCAAAAGCTCTCCAAAAGTGCTGAAAGCTCCTGCAGGCAGAGTCTGGCTGATGTGTGCTGGAGCTGAATGCAGCCCAAGCATTCATCCCTGTCTGGAATTCAGCAGCCCAGCCTGAGGGTGCTCCCCAAAGGAGGGAGGAGCAGCCCAGGGCTCTGCCTGCAGAATATTCTCCACAATTCTGCTCTGAACCCCCCATCCTCTGCTGAAAGATTCCTGCTCTGCCCCACTCCAACAGGCCAGGCTTTCCTTTCCACAAAGGACTCAGCTCCTGGCACAGATGTAGGAGGGAGGGTTTGCACCAGGGCACGCCTCAGACACCAGGCAAGATTATTTGATCCAGTTCTCTTCACATTCACTGCATCTGATCCTTGGTCTGTGAAGAACTCAGTACCCCCAGATTGGTAGGAATTTCTGTTTTCTGGAGAAATAGGAGTTCTGTCTATTGCATTGTCTACAACAGGCAGTATTTATTAATGTTCCCATGATTGCTGTTCCAAATTCTGAGTGCTGGAACCACGAGCAAACCCCCTGCTAGCCAACTTTGGTGCAGCTGCAGTGATAAGCCACTCAGATTGCAGTCATCCCTTGGTACAGAACTGTTTTCTGCAGATAAGAGCATCAGACCCAAAGACTCCTGACTGGCTCCAGGAGCTCCTGTCTGATCACCCTTTCCTGGAAATAAAGACTCCAGAACTCTTGTGAGAGCAGGAATGTCCTGTGGGACTGTGGTGGGACAGGATTAACAAATGGAAAAGTGAGCTGCAGGTAGCAGAGGTGCTGGGGAAAGAGTGAGCAGGAAGGTTTTTCCTGGGTCTGTGAGGGCCACACCTGACCCTCGGGGTGTTTGGGAGGTCCTTTGTGTCCCCAGCTCTCCGGTGTCCAATAAAGACTCCCTTTCACGGGGGCAGAGTCCTCCTCCTCCCTTTCCAAAGAGCCACAATCCTCTCTGGGAGCTCAGCTCCTCCACCAGTGTGTGCAGCCAGTGGTTCAGAGCTTTTCTGGGAGTTGCAGGGACACACGGGTGGAGGCAGACACGTAAAATGACTGCATGGAACTTGTTTCCATAGGATATGGGGAAAAGACTTCCTAAGGTGAGAGCCAGGAAAGTCTGGGATTCTCAGAGGAAGAAGCAAGAAACTCCTCTGTCAGATTCTTCTGCTTTTGGACAGCAGAACCCCTTAGACCTGAGGGAAACCATCCCTTCTCTTCCAACCCATCTTTCCTCTGCAGCAGAGGTGGTTGAAGCTCTTGATCTCCTGGAGGCAAAACGACAACTTTCCATGGAACAGAAAAAAAAAAAAAAATTTCCCTTTTTACTCTCTGCAGTCCCAATTTCCAAGAGCCTGCCATGACTTCTTGGGAAAAGCCAAGAGCTCCATCTTTGGGAGCCTCTGGTCTGCCTGAGACATCTGGGTGGGAGAGGGAGTGTGCATCATGGAAAGGATGATGGTTGAAGAAATGAAATGGCAACGCTTTCCCTTGGAAACAGAAACCCTCCGTGGATGTCTGGAACTCAGCTGAAGCACGAGGCCACTTGGAGAAAAAAAAAAAAAAACAAAAAAAAGAAAGGTCTGAAGGCAAATAAAGCCTCGAGTCCTACTAGATCTGAAGGCCAGAGAGAAGAATCAGTCGGGCAGATGACAAATGAAGGAGTGCAGGGCTCCAGCCGTGGAATTTCCTCAGAATTCCTGCTTAATTCAGCACTGCACTGACCCTGAGTTACCTCAGGCTCCTGAGGCCTGCTGGTGTCACTTTGGGAGCTGTCTGTGAGCCCAGGGCAGCTTTGGGAAGGGGACAGTGAGGGACAGAGGCTGGAGAGCTGCCAGGGACAGTGCTGGAGTGGCCGCCAGTGGGGTCACCTGAGGTCCCCTTGGAGAGGGAATGGGAGGTGACATTCCCTTGTTGCTTCAGCCCCCAAGGTTGGGTGAGTCTCTTGTTCCAGGATGAGAGCAAACAGCCTCAGGCTGTGCTCAGGGAGGTTTAGCTTGGGTGGTGGGAAGAATTTCCTCCCTGCAAGGGTTGGAAGGACCTGCCCAGGGCAGTGGTGGAGTCCCCATCCCTGGGAGGGTTCAAAAAAACGTGTGCAAGGGGCAGCTCAGGGTTTGATGTCTGCACTTGAGGATCCTGGAGAGCTTTTCCAGCCTTGAGGATTCTGTGGCTCTGGTTCCTCCACATTCTGTGCAGCCCCTCCTGTCGGATGCACCGAGGCTCTGGCCAGGTTCTTCAGAAGTTTCCAGATTTGTCATTGCCTTTGGATTATCTGCACTGGCTTTTCAAGCAGTTGAAATGACATTTTAAAAAAGCAGGATAATCCAGCTGGCGCCGTGCTAAGGCGTAAGAGAACAGCAAAGCAGGATCACAACAGTAATAACCCCAATCTGTTAAGTGTCAGTGGTCACATTTGGTAGCAAATCAATCTCTGGAGTATTTAAAAAAAGCAATCTATCCACTCTCAGCTGTCTGCTTACTTATAGGCATGACTCTGGGAACACTGGAAAACAGAGGGATGAAGAACTCCATCACAAAAGGCAGAATATTTGAGGTAGGGGCTGGCATTTGTGCAGTGTGGAGAAGAGGAGGCCTGTGACTGACGGCTGATCCTGAAATGTGAATTTCCTGGCTCTTTACCAGATTCAAGCACCCTCGGTTCACTGTTCCTGGAGCTGAATTCCTTGCCCTTCTCCTTTACCCATGATTTTTTTTTTTTAAGCAGCCCCATTTATCTGCTCCCCAAAGGGCAGCTCCAACCCTCCCGGTGGAGGGGGTGGAAATTTAACATCTGTGCTTTAAGCACAGCACTCTTGGAGCTTGGGGATGAGGGACACTCAGGATGACTCTCAGCAGACATTTCCTATGGGTGAGGGCTGTGATTTATTCCCCCCAAGAAATGGTGGGAGCCTCTCTTGTTATTTTAAACTCCAGACTGGACAAAGCAGGATGGATGCCAGCCAGTGCTGCCCTGTTCCCACCTTCCCTACAAATCCATCTTCTGTGCTCACACCTCCAGGACGCAGCTTTCTGCCAAGACTGCTGAATTTTGCCAATTTTGCTAATTCCTTACTAGGGAGAGCTACAGCAGGACTCTGCTCCACAGGCAAGGTCCTTCCTGGGCTTGCTGAGTGCTGAGGATTGTCCATGAAGAAAATTACCCTGTCTCCATCCACGTTTTGGGTGCAGCTCAGTAAGGGGTGTGGTGGCAATTAATAATTAGGTAAATTCTTGTCCAGGCTGCTAAATACTCTCCAGATGTGGAACACTCCAAAGTTCTGGGAGTATTTGAGTGCAGCATTTTGGGTTGGAATTGTCCCTCTGCTGTGTACAACTGGACTGGTAGATAAGATAAATTTCTAAAGGCATTGAGAATATCACCCAGGAGATGCTGCTAATATTTGTAGGCGCCCTTGTAACTGAATTCGTGTTGTTATGAAGCAAAAGCTGTTCCAGAGTCAGAACTGAATCTTCTCTTGAACTTTGGAGGATTTCCATCCTGGACACAGATCTGCAACAAACCTGATTCCTCTTTCCAGAGCTGATTTCCTGTGGTAATCTTCCAAGGGGGAAAAGAGAGAAGGTGCTGGACCAAATTTTCAGGGAGGCTCAGGTTTCTGGATGCTCTGGCCACCACCCAGGCCCCACCTGAGCATCACTGCCATCCCTGTCCTTGGATCTGAACCTGCTGCAAGATCAGGGACTGAGCAGAGCCCAGCCACGAGGTTCCTTGGGGCAGGTCAGGAACCAGAGGCACTGCAGGGTGCTCTGCAGGCTAGGCCATCCCCAGTTTTTGTCTGACCCCACTGGCTGCTGCTGGGTCTCTGTTTCCCTTCAGAGAGAGGCACCTCCTCATTCCCCAGCAACCCCACTCCCAAACCCCACCAGGCAGGGGGGGAAACTCCCAGTGCCCCCCTTCCCCAGGCTCAGGGGGCTCCCTCAGGCACAGCAGCACCTGGGATGACAGCTCTGTGGACAGATCTCAGCCTTGGAAGTGCTCCCTCACGCCAAGCAGGAGCTGTGCTGCAGGCTGCACTCACCTTGATGGGCGAGTACCACTTCCGAGGGGATGAGGGTCGGCGCATGCTGCTCCCGAGGTTCCTGGGCTCAGGGAATTCATATTCCTGCTCTGGCATCTTCACCCTGGCATTCTTGGCCTTCTCTAGCTTGGCTCCTTCCTCCGTGGAGCCCTTTTCTCCCCAGCGCACCTGGCAGGAGGGATCAGGCTGTGGCACAGCTCTGCTGCAGACACCCCACTCCCTCAGAGCCCTGCCTCTGGCTTCTCCCTGATCCCTGCTCAAGGGCAATGCATAGCCTGGGGGGGTTGTTTGCTAGGCTGCAGCCCAGATTTTGGACTCGTCCTTCGTGGTGGTTTATGAGAAATGTGGGAGTGGGGAAGCTTTTCAGAAAAACTAACCCCATTTCCTTGCAATTTGTGTGGCAGTGCTGCCCCGCGTCCCAGGACAAAGAGGACAAAGGTGATCCCAAACCTCAGAAATCTTTTTGGCCCTCAAATATTCCCACACCAACCCCCCCCCAGGAGGTTTGTGTCTCCTGGGGGGGCTGCAGGGGGATGTCCCAAGCCAGAATCCCCTGAGCCTTTGGGATTTCCTCACCTCCATCCGTTTGATGCCGCCCACTCCTCGCCCACCGTAGTAAGAGGCATCGACTGTTGGCCACTTCTTCTTTGGCAGCCCATCATCATCTTCCTCCTGCAAGGCAGCAGCAAGGGGGGGCTCTGTCAGGAGCAGGGATGAAAGGAATCAACAGCCCCAGGCTGCTGGCCTTGGGGTCTGCAGGGCAGGAGAGGCTCTGGACTCTCCCTCGATGTTTTCCAGAGGATTTACACTCCTGAAAGGACAATGCTTCATGGTATAAATACACCACCACTTGAAAGGCACAGTCCAGCTGCAGCAAGAATGAGATTTGGGGGTTTTTCACCTCTGCCAACCCTTCCCTTCAGAGGCAGCTGCTGCTCGGGGCTCCCTGTGCTGCAGAGACCCTGCAGGGAAATCCCCACGCTGGAGTTCAGCTCTCACAGGAGGCAGGGAAAGACAAAAAAAGGAGGGAATTCTCTCCTGAGTGATGGCAAATTTGGGCTACCTTTGGAAACAGCCCTGGTGGGAATGTCCAGGTTCATTGAGAGGAGCTGGCCCTCTCAATGGGATAGAAATAGGAATAGGAATAGGAATAGGAATAGGAATAGGAATAGGAATAGAAATATGAATATGAATAGGAATAGGAATAGGAATAGGAATAGGAATAGGAATAGGAATAGAAATAGGAATAGGAAAAGGAATAGGAATAGGAACAAGAATAGGAAAAGGAATAGGAATAGGAATAGGAATAGGAATAGGAATAGGAATAGGAATAGGAATAGGAATAGGAATAGGATGGAAAAGCCTGGCAGAGAAGTCCCAAGGAGGGATTTAGCTCATGGAATGAACCTGGGGCAGCTGCCCATGGAAGTCCACGTGGCTTCAGGGAGCCCTGCAGGAGGCTGAGACCCCAGAGAGGGTCAGGCCCTCTGTGAAAAATGAGATTTAAATTCTGTCCTACCCTTGCAGACAGAGCTACACGTGCTCAGCACCTGATGGTGACAATTCAGGTATGGCTGGATTGCCAGATCAAGAAAATTCCCTTCAGTTTATTTAAAATGAGGCTGCTAGCAAAATTCAAGGTGTTTTAAATTCTCTGTTGCACTCTGTAAGGTCAGAATGTGCATGGAGCTCTTCTAGTGCCTTTCCCTTTAATTTCTGCAGTTCAGGCTGTGAACTGGCGAAGCAGAAAAGCAGAGTTCATCAAAAACGTGAAGTATTTCCTGTGAAAAACGTGGAGTGAAAAGAAAAATGGTCCCTCTCTCTTTTTTCCTTCTTCTTTCTTTAATTTTTCACAGGGATTTGGCTAAACTCCCAAACTTAGGAGCTTTCCAAAACTGGAAAAGCCAAAAATACTTTGAAATTGAAACTCCCCATCAGGAAAACTGAAAAACTGAGTGGGGAGGGGGGGGAAAAAAATCCAAGAAAAACTCCAGTTTTCACGGCAACCAAAAGCATTTCAGTTTATGAAAACACACAGAAATTGGGCTGCAAAATGTGTCCTGATCTGAGGGCAAGGGTGAGCAATTGGTCACAACTCCCAGGTTCTTCTCTTCAGAGCTGACCAGGCTCTTTGCTGCAACCCAAGAACTCAATATCTCTGCATGGAGTCTTCCAGGAGGATTTTTTTGTTTGTTTTAAAGGAAAAAAAAAAAAGGGGGAAAAAGAAAAAAAAATAAGAGGGAAGCAAAGCCATCTAAATATTTTCCTTCAGCAATTCTCTTTCTCTTCAGCTCAGCACAGACTGGACTTCTCACAACAGGAAATACCAAGGTTTAGGAAATTTTCCCCACAAATTCCCCTTAAAAACCCCTGCGAGCCCAGGACAAGAGCACACGCACAGAGAGGCAGCACGGCCCCCTTGGAAAACAAAGGAGTCACAAGTTTGCTGCAGAAGGAGCCTGTTTGGAGCCCGTTTCCATGGCTGGGAGCAAAGGGCAGGTTTGGCAAACCAAGCAAGAAACCCCCAGCAATTCCCACTTGGCTGCTGTGCTCAGCACAGCCAGGGCTGGGGGAGCAGGGAGATGGGGAGGCAGAGGCACCCAAAATCCCATTCCCTGCCTGCTCCCACCTGTGGGTTTTTTTTGTAGGTTTGTTCAGGGTTTTGTAGCAGCTGAAACAGCCCCGGGAAATCCAAGTGCATTTAAGGATGCTGGAAATGGACTGTACAGAGCTTGGCAGCTTCCCACCCCCAAGATCTGCTTTAGGTGGAGCTAGAGTTTCTTTTAACAAATAAGAAGGAGCAGGACAGAGCTGTGTTTCACAGTCAGGGATCCAGATTCACTAGTGCTGGATTGCAGAAAACAAAGATCTGTGTTTATCTCAGAGGCCAGCCTGGGCTCTGGATGCTTTGACCCTGACCTGAGGGAACCTCAGCTGTGGGTAACACAAGGATAATTCAGGCTCCACAAGGGACATCTGAACCACTCAGGGTAAGAATTCAAACTAAATTTGGCCAGATATTAAAAAAAAAGAAAAAAAAAATATTGGACAACTTAGCCCTCTCCCCACCCTTATAATTATTTTCCCAGTTGTCCCTGCAATGCCTGAATTTTGTCAGAATTCAGCATTTCTAGAGAGCTCTGCCTGCACACGACAATCGCTTCTCAGTGTGGGAGATGTTATCATCCAATTCCAGCCTTGAGAGAACACAGAGGCAAACCCAGCTGGCCTCAGGACTCCCTTGTGTCCTTTCTCCCAACGCTGGAGTCATTCCCAGATCCCACGGCCACCTCTCAGCTGCTTGGTGACACCTTGGTGTCCTCAGGGAAGGATCCCTCCTGCTGGGGAAGGTTTTGGTACTTCTAAAGGTGCCCCAGAATCTTCTCTTCTCCAGCCTGAACAACTTCAGCTTGGTACAAGCTCATCTTTGAGACACAAATGTTTCTCAAGCCAGCCTTTGATCATCACAAAGTCTCCATTTATCCTGCCTGGATCCTTGGAGGTGCTGCCTGAGTGGAATGTGTGTGCACAGCTTTCACCTGGCTCTGGGGAAAGGAGGATTTGAGCTGTTCCCACCCCACAGCCCGAGCTGCAGGAAGGTGAAATTCCTCCAGGGCCATGGGAATGAATCCACAGCAGGATGGGATTGAACCCAACTGCCCCAGCCACTGCACTGCCTGGATATTTCACCCGAAATTGGCCAGGAAACTGAAAAATTTGGCCATGAAACTCCACCCCTGCACGGTGCAATACCTGCACCTGGCCATTGCCACTGACAGCACCACCTTCTCTCTTTTAAGTGCCTGTCTCTGGAATGTTCCTTCCCTCCTCCCACATTTCCACAGCTCACTGTGGAAAAGGGACTACAGAGAAGGAGAAGCATTGGCACAGCACTGGGACCTGGCTTCGTTTCAGGAATAAATTTCCTGCCTTGGTGTCTACAAAAATTCCTGTCAGATCCTTGCTCTGGTGCTTGTTTTGCTGCCTCCCCAGCACGGCTGTCCAAAAGGAGAAAAATTTGGGAAAGAACAATGGACAGCGATAATTGAACCACCTGGTTTGGTGGGAGGTGTGGCACAGAATGATCCCAAAGGACCCCAAACCATCCCGTGAGGACAGGTGAGGGTCGGAGCAGCTCTCCCAGCAGCTGGATGTGCTTCAGGCACTGCCTGTCCTCATGAACCTTGTGGGGGGAGATCAGACCCAGCGATCTGAGCCAGCTGAGCAGGGGGCTCAGCCCTCGGCTCCGCAGCACGGAATGAAGCCCTGGGAAACTCCTGGGAAATTCCTGGGAAGCTCCTGGCCCTGGCCCTGCCCCGTTCCTGTCCTGTTCCTGCCGCATTCCCTGTCCCGTTCCCATCCCTGTCCCGTTCCTGTCCCTGTCCCGTTCCTGTTCCTGCCTCATTCCCTGCCCCGTTCCTGTCCCGTTCCCATCCCTGCCCCGTTCCCGTCCCATCCCTGTCCCATCCCTGCCCTGTCCCCATCCCTGTCCCTGCCGCCTCCCAGGACAGTGCTAAAACCCCTCAGGGTCTCTGCTGGTGCTGCTGAAGTGCCCTTTGTCCCCCAGCAGCTCCCCGGGAGTGTTTGCTGGGCTGTGTGTGCCCAAGAGGACACATCCCAATTATCCCGTGGCTTGGTGCCACAGCGGCTGTTGGGTGACAGAGCAGGGAAAGAAAGGGACTGAGTGATGAGACAAGCTGGGGACATGTGGCTGATGTCCTGGCTGGCTTTGCCAGATTCCAGGGACCTTTGCTGTGGGAGCAAGTGGTGCCTGGCCAGACCCAGCTGTGGGTTCCTCTGACTGCAGCCAGTCAGGAACAGGGAATTGTTGGAAGCTGCAGAGCCCTGCAGTTGGGATTTTTTGGTGGCTTTTGAGGATGGGTTGCTGTTGCAGGAGCATCTTCAGCCTTGTGGTGAGCTGGGCAGAGCTTTCCCAGTAAACCCAGTCCAAAGGGGATGGGGCACAGGAATAAACGCAGCCGTGTCTTCTTCCAGCAGAGCTAGAAGGAGCCTCCCTATCCCTTGAGGTGGAAGAACGTGGTTTTGATCCACCTTCTGTGATTAACCACAGGCCAGAAAGGTGCTCCAGGCCTTCACCTCTTCCACTTGGCATTAACCCAATCCTTGCTGACCTAAGTGAAACCATCTGGCCTTCCCCCTCAGCATCCCGAGCTCCCCGTGCAGCACAGCGGGAGCTGAGAGCATTTGTAATTTCTGAATGAATTAATTTGGACTTTCTGGGCAGCAATGGTTTCCCTCATCAACACTGAAGTGTCTCCAGTGAGTCTCAAAGGGCCTCTGAAGCAGAGTTCAGTGAAACCTTTGGCGGCTCCGGCAGCAGAGGCTGCTTCCCCCTCCTTGCTGGAGTGTAATGCATTCTCCTTCCTCCTGTGGGCTTCAGCTCCCAAACCTGCTGATGCAAGAATTCCTTGTCTTTCCTTTCTTTTTTTTTTTCCTTTTTCTTTTTTTTTTTTTTTTTTTTTCTTTTTGTGGCCAATTGTTTCGTGAGAAGGAAAAAATCCACCCCCTGTAACCCTGCTGCAGCAATCACTCCTGCTGGAAAGGAGCAGCTGCTGGGTTCCTGCAGGGGAGAGGGACATCTGCAACACCTCAAAAACTGCACTGGAGGAAAATCCACTCCATCTTCTATTGGTTTGGAGCAAAGCAGAAAATCTCGTGGCTTCAGTCTTCTGAGAATGCATCACACTGATGCAGCAGGAAATGCACCAACAAAAATCATCTTTTCAGAGCTGCAGTGAGTTTGTCACGAGTGGGAAGCTCTTCTGTCTGGGAATAAACAGCTTCAAGCCTTCCACGCCCTGCCCTGATGCCGTGCAGCTTCTCAAATAGTATAAAGTACATTTTCCTTTCTTAAAAAAAGCTTTGGCTGCCAAATGTGCCCCTCGGCTGTGGGATAAGAGCTCAGGGGAGGTGGTCTGGTGGGAAGCACAGGGGAAATTGCACCTTTGGAGCAGCTGGAATATTGAACAGATGGATGGGCCACCCCTGGAGGTCCCTTCCAACCCAAAGCAACCCATGACTGTTGTACCCAAACCCTGCCAAGGTCCCCAAAGAGGAGAATAAACCCCAAAGAATGCCCAGATCCCCTCCTGGACTGAGGAGGCAGCAGGTAAAGCACAGGTCCCACTGAATGCCAATTTTCCATCACTCTGCAGGGCCCTCCCAGGGTCCAACCAAAACCTGGACAAGCTGAATTTCAAGCTGCCACTGTGATTTTACAGTGACTGCTCTGCTTTTGCAGCACTTACTGGGTTGACAAAAGGCTTCCTTAGAGGTGACGCACGTCTTCCCTCCTAGGGGATGCAATTTCCCCCTCCAACTCTTGGCCAGGGAGCCAGCATTCCAGAATGATGTATTTTAATTAATTTCAGCAATTGAATCCCTTGGCTCGGAGGCATGTGTGATGCAGAACAAAGCCTGTGCAATTTGAGGTTAATATTTCCTCCTCATCCAGAGGACAGAAGCTGACAAAGCTGCTGGATTTTCACAGAGCCCAAACAAATGTCTGCTCAGGGAAATGGACCAGGAGCCTGCAGAGAGAGGCACGGGGGGCACTGGGTCCAAATGCAGACCCCCCTTGGGTCTGGGAATGCTCTGATTTGGAGTTTGCTTCAAGCCTGATTTGAAATGCCCCAAGCTGGAGGTTCCAGGGCTGCCCTTGGGTTCCTGGGAGTGCAGGGAGAATTAAGGCTGGGTCCCTGGTCCTTGCAGAGGCCTGAGCTTTCCTGAGCCTTGGCTCAGCCCACAGTCCTTGGGCCAGGCTCCATGGAGAGCAGAGAGCACCATCTGACCAGCTTTTCCACTTGCAAGCTGAAGCAGGCAATGCTTTTGTCTCCAGAAGCAGAAAGCAAGGCACAGGGACCCAACCAAATCCCTCTGGGCACAGCCCAAAGGCTGAGTCTGCTGGCTCCAAGAGGAACTGATCCAAACCCTGGTGAAATCAACGGGAAAAAACTCCCACTGCCACCAGAGTGCCCTGCACAGAGCCCAGGCAGGCAGAGAAATCCCACATGGAAAACACTGAGAGCAGGGCAGAGACTGCCAGAGTGCTGAAAGCAGGAGCACAGACAGGGAGGGGGATGGAAAACTGGGCACAGGCTGCTCAGGAATGGTGGCAGAGCTTTAACCAGGCGTGGCAAGACTCAGATGTCTGAGACGTGTCAGCAGAGTTAGGATGGAAGCTCTAAAATTGTTTTAGCATTTCTGAGTACCCTGCACTAAAACTCCCCTGGCTTGTGCAGCTCTGCTGGTGTCGAGAGGATTTTGCTGGGGTTTTACAAATGCTCTGGATGTGCCTCAGACAGTGCAAGGAGCAGGAGTTTCCTTTTCTCCCAGCAGCTGTGCTGCCAGCACTGGTTACACATCCCCAAAAACATTCCAGTGCCACTCCAGGAAGGCAGCTAAGCTCATGTTTGGGTTCCACAGAGTTAAACACAGGCTGAAGGGCTGAGCCTCGTGTGAGTCACAGCCTAACTCTGCTCTGACCAGGTCTGAGCTGCCCTGTCCCTCCTGAACTCAGGTTTAATCACCTTTTGTGAGGAGACTGGAGCAAACATTGTCCTGAACACCGAGGGGACCAGGGGTCAGTGTCACTCACCTCGCTGTCTTCTGCAGGAGGTGGGGGAGGCTCCTTGATGATCTAGAAGGATTAAAGAGAGAGAGAAAACCATCAATTCATGCTTTGTGCTTCAGCACAACTCAAATGTCACCAAAAAAACCCCTAAAACAGAGGAGAAACCAACAGGATGTGCTGCTGGAACACCTCTGTTAGAACCCAGGGTGGCTCTGGATGCCACTGCCACTGGGGGGGAGCAGGAGATGTCCCAAAATTCCACCACGGGGACATTCCTAATGACAGCTCCACACCCACAGTGCTCCTTAGGTGAGGCAACAGAACATTCAGTGTCTGATTCCCCCTGATTCTCCTGGGCCCAGTACTTGCCACAGCCAGTGCTGGCTCTGAGCACTGATGCTTCACCTGAACAGCCACAGTAAAATCAGCATCTCCTGCCCTCTGCACAAATCCTGCCTGAAATCATTTCCAGTCTGAACAAAGGCTGGAAAGCCAAACCCACGTGAAGCAAAACGCCCTGGGGACATGGCAAAGCAGTGAGAACCCCCAGCCTGTCTCCCAAGCCATTCTTCCTTTTGCATTCCACAAGGCTCTGCCACCTCATGCTCTTCTCGTTCATGCTTTTCACATTATCAGGTTCACTGCCATAAAACTTTAAAAAAATAGAAATATATATATATAAAGATATACATCTATGGCTCCCTGAGGTTTCTAATAAAGCAAGCAGGGCGAGGTTGCAGCCTGGTCCAGGATTTTCTCCATAGAAACCACTCCAGTTGCTGTGGGTGTGAGGCCATTATTTCATGCACAAAGTTTGCATCCAGGGCTTGGCTGGCTGCTCCCAGAGCCCTGCATCCAAGAGCAACAGAGAGGTCTCCAAGGGGAGGGCAGCTCCAACCTCTGGTACACCTCACCCTGCTCAGCCCTGGCATGGCAGTGCCATGGATGCCCAGGATGGGTTTGGAGTCCATCTGGACCAGGCTGTGCACCCCAGACCACGAGGGCAGGGGCTGTCTGAGCATCAGGGGAGGTGATACTGAGGCTCCTGAGCTCTGCTCATTGCTGGGTGTCAGGGCACAGGATGCCCTGGTATGGGGGACACACGTGGGGGCTTCAAAATCACCCTGAAAAAACAACCAAAACTAAAAAAAAAAAAAAAAAACCCAAACCTCCCAAAACTCCCAGTCCCAAACAGCAACAGCTTGGCCGTTTAAGCACAGAAAGGGAAAATTGCAATCACATTCAAGGCCCTGAAGATATAAATATTTACAGCAATTCCTCTCACTCGTGTTTTTTCCTCCTGTGATGAGCTCACTGTTTTTATTTTCCTCTGCAAAGGCCCAGTCATGCAATGTGGCCATTAATGAGGAGCATGTGCCTCTGGCTGGGGAGCAGACAGGGCTGGAGCAGTTGTGTGAGTGCTGGGCTCTGCCACTGCCTGCTCCTGGCCACAGGGCTCCTGTCCTGGTGGCCTCCAGCACCTCAGGGAAGCCCTGCTAAAAAGAGAATTGCTGCGTTACGAGGTGGGGATTGGCCCACAGGCTGAACTGGGTGATCTCAGAGGTCTTTTCCAACCTAAATAATTCTGGGATTCTGCGAAGAGTGGATGAACAGCTGGCTGCATGCCAGCACTGCTCGGTGCAAGGGAAATCCTGGCTCTCAGCATCACCAGAGGGGTGAGATGGAGACAGCAGCATCCCTTCTGTGTCCCTGGGCACAGGGACAGAGTGTGCCACGCACCAGAAGGCACAGGAGACCTTTGCAGGTTCATTTTGATCAAATTTGATGGCATTTGCCAGCAGAGCTCCCTGTGAACCCAACCCCTGCACACAAACCCATCAGACAGTGAGAAACTTCTGAGGTCTGACCCAAACTGCACCTGCTGGAACCTCCTGGTGCCCTCCTGGAGCATCCCCTGCTCAGCTGGAGTTCCTCTCATTTACACTGCAATGAAACTCCAGAATAAGCCACCCAAATCTGGTCCAGCTAAGCATCCAAACACAATTCTCAGCCAGTGTCACTGGGAGCACACACTGGGAAGTGTTTTCCATACTTTTCCATCCCTTTCCATATGCACACACGTACACACAAACTTCCTGGCTTCTGTAAACAGATCAAGGGTTTTCTATCACAGCCCAAGGGGGGGGGGGGGGGGGGGAAAGACATTCCTTCCATTTCTGAGTGCTTTGCACTTCTAAGAGCAATTGAACTCCCCGTAAATTGGCAGCAGGGATTGGTTCATTTGGACAAGGCTAGAGATGGGGGAGTTCAGTCTCCTGTGCCTTTGGGCCTGAATGACCTTTCAAAGTTCAGGTCTTAAAAAAAAAAAAAAAAAAAAAAATCTCATTTCTGACTCGCTGCCCAGGCCTTCCAACAATACAAATCTTCTCCTTCTCCCTTTTGGATTCTTACAGTTACAGCTCTGGGTGCAGGAAATCCTTACTCTGGGGCACTGAGACCATGTTTGGGGCACAGAGACCCTCAATTTGGGGAGCACTGAGACTCTCAATTTGGGGACACTCAGACCCTCAATTTGGGGGCACAGAGACCTTCAATTTAGGGGTCATTGAGACCCTCATTTGGGGGCACAGAGACCCTCAATTTGAGGTTACTCAGACCCTCAATCTGGGGAGCACTGAGACCCTTTCCAGCTGTGGAAATTCAGGCAAGTGAGGGGATTCTTTGTCCCCACAGATCCCAGTGTCAAGGACAGGTCTGTGCTAGATCCTGCTGCTGTTTTTCATGGAAAACCCAGTGGCAAAGCAGAGGAATGCCATCAGCCACCTCCTGGAAGGTTAAAAACATTGGGGAGGATGGATTTGTTGTTGCCCTGAAATTTCTGTAGCCATTCAGGCATAAGAAAGCACAAACTGAATCCAAATTCTGCCGAGCCCAGGAATGTGTCTAAGGATGTTTTCCATCTTGGGAGCCCAAAAAATCTCCACCAGCTCTGTGTCCAGCAATCACACAGAACTATCCCTGGAGTTCCAGATGATAAATAGGGGCAATATGTTTCTTGTCAGAGGAGTGGATCTGCTTTAGGATGGGACAGATCATCATTTAAAACGAAGCAAACAGTACAAAATAAGAAATAAAGGACTTTGCCTCTAATTAGGACTTCAGTTTGGAAGCATGCTGTTAACTGAGCAGATTATTTTTGTCCTTAATTACCTTCACTCTCCTGGAAAACACTGAATATACATTCTTGCTATCTTAATAAACAAGGATTTTTAATAGCATTAACTATGATCCATCTGACTAATTTCCTATTTTTTTTCCCCCTTACATATTTATAGTTTTGACCTCTCAGTCCTGTGACTGTTTCATATTTGAGGTATGAGTTGGGTAAAGGAACATTTCCTTTTTATTTCTGTCACATCTTCTGTGCCTTCTCATTAAAGCCTTGGAGATCTGCTCTCCACCACAAGCAGGGGCCTGTCTCAGTTTCTTCACTGCAATAAAGTACAATTTTCTTCTCAGAGGTGCAAGTAAGAGGTGAAGGAGGTCCAATGGAAAGCTAATTCATCCTTTGGAGCTCACCTATCTTGTCTTCCCAGGAGCAGATGGAAGAAACTCATTTTTTACTGCTTAAAACTAAATAAAAGAACCACAAGGAAAGGTTGTTTCACCCCTAAGATTTGGAGGTGAACTGCACAAGCTAAATTCAACTCAGGATCATAGCACCTGCCCAAATCCTGCACTTCTGACAAGACAGGACATCACGGGGAGGAAAAAGCTCCATTTTACTGAACCCTGGGACAGTTTGGAGCTGACTGGGGCTGGCATGCAGCTCTGCAGGGAATGCAGGCAGAAATGCAGGGTCTGCACAGGTCCTTGCCCTTCCTGGGATGTTCCACTCACTCAGATAAAGCAGCCCAGAGCCCCTGGGTGTGCCCCAAGTGCCTGACCCACTTTCTTGGGAAGACTATGGACATGAAATCCATTTTCTGGCCCAAGGAAAGCTGTGGTGTGCTTTTTTCTCACACTTTGAGGTGTGCACAGGAGCCCTCACCCACTGTATTCCTGGGGAATTTTCTGGTTCAGGGATCCTGTGCTCCCTTCTCCCCAGACCAACACAGCTGCAGAGGACTCCTGGATTCAGAATCCAAGGATCTCCAAGGAATCTCCATCTAGCCAGAGGGGACCCTGCCATTTTACAGCTTTTCAGGGTTGCTGCAGAACATTTCCTCCCCTTCTCTTCCACCAGTTTAGCCATGTGGTTTTAATCTATATTTTCTGTATTTTCTCCATCCAGCTTTTTATTTCCAAAACTTCTGGTCAGCTGCAGTAGGGACTGAGAGCCAAACAGATTGCTGGGTTCTTCCAAGCATACTTCCAGAAAACAGCTTTAAAGTTAAAACTGGTGTTAGATGCTTAAATACCAACACCTCATTTATCTGCCAGCCACACCCCTGCATTTAAAATCACTGTAGTATGAAAATGAGTGAGGTGGGGCAGGGTTTTGTGGGCACATAACCCAGCCCAGCCCCTCAGGCCACCCTGGGTGGCTGCAGAAGGGAGGTAAAGACTCAAACCTGGGAGGAGGTGTGATGGGTGAGCATCTCCCAGCAAGGGTGACCATCCCAGCACAGCCAAAACTTCCAGTTATTACATGAACCCTGCCCTCATTAATCCAAACACTCAAAGCAGCTCCAACCCCAGGTGCCTGCAAAGTCCTGCCTAGGACGGCCTTGGAGGTTTATTATCTCTTTGGCTTCCCTCTGCGTTAAAACCTCTTGGATTTTTATCAGTGTTAAAGCTGAGGCTCATGTTGGCCTCCTACCCAGAACAATTTCACCCCCGGGCTGCCTCTTGCACACTCAGCTCCTGCTGGGGATGTCTGGATTGCTCCAGGCTGTGCTGTGCCCAGGAGAGAGGATGAATGGGGGACAAACAGAGAGTGGGGAGAGCCAGGAGCTGGGCTGGCAGATGTGCTCAGCTCAGGAAAGCTGAGCTTAGAGGTGTCTGTGTGCTTGCCTCCTCCTTGCCTTCATCCTCCTTAGGAGTACAGCAGGGCAGAATTGGTTCTTTGTTTTCTGTTATTCAATCAACCTCCCACAACCTTTGGAGAGGTCAGTGCCTGCCTCCCATGCTTTGGTAATATCCTCCACAGGTATCCAGGGAAATTCTGCCTGTGCTGGTGTATCAGGCACAGCAAAGAGTTATTATTGTTCTCATCCACTAAGCAACAATTGCCTCTACTGTAAACCGAGTGGTAAATTCCAGACTTCATCCCAGAATACTTCTGAGACCAATAAACTTGGACACATTTGGAAACAGCATTCCTTGATGGGTGAGTGCCAAGGAGATACTGGGCTCCAGATAAACCTCCAGAGTGAGTCTATTGACTCCAGTCCATTTACTCCAGGGACAAAGCTGGCTCAGTGTCTTTCCTGAAGATCTGCTGGATAGTAATGACTCCCATTTAATTAAAAAGCATGCCAAGAGGAATTTCAGGGTTTAGAAATGTGCTTCTCACTCAGAAACAAATTTATACTTGGTCAGAGAAGAGTTTGTTGTGTGTTTTTTTTTTTTTTTCTTTTTCCCCCTGGACACATCCCCAGTGATCTCTGAGCCGTCCCTGGGCTGGAATCCACGGCGATGTCTCCGGGTCTGCGGTTTGGTTATTCGAGGTTGGAGCTCTGGATTGTTGTGCAAGGCAGTTCCTCTGCCCTTAATTCACTTCTGACAGCACTGCATTCCTCCCCGTGCCACTTGCAGAGCAGCCACAAAGCTCTGCTGGGCTCCCTCTCCCCAGCCCCGAGCCTGTCGGGCTGGGCACTCCTCCAGGGGTTTATCTTTGATTTCACAGAATTTCTGGGGGAGCATCCTGGCTGCTGATCCTCTGCCAAACACACCGGGTGCCCTCCTGCAGAGGTGGAAGGGATTTCACACAGGCTCTTGGAATAAAATCTCTCCAGCAGCTACAGGGAAGTGTTTGACTGCCCTGGAAAAATATCAGTGAGACAGTCCCCACTCGCAGAGCTTGCTAGGAGGGAACGTGGGAGGTACAGGAGGAGGGTGAGGAAAGGCTTTTATCTACAACAAATGTGTTTAAGTGGAGAATTTCAATCTGGAAAATATTAAGCTTATAAAGTTTCACTTGGACCAGACACTCCCTCTCTCTGCTGCACCCACCTTGCTTCTCTGGACCATTTTTCACACTCGGGGCTGTTGCATGAGCTCTGTGCAGGATTTCACTGTCCTGTCCTCACAGGATTCCACTGCAGCCCTTACAACGACAGCTCCACCTGCCCTCCAGGCCCTGCTGCTTTATTTATCATCATCACCATCATCATCATCATCTTCACCTTTCTGCTCCACCAGAACCTTCAGTCAGCAGCATCACTGAGAGCATTTCCCTTTTATCCCCTCAATTCTTCCCCAGATCCCAGAGAAGTGCCTGCACAGGGCACAGCTCCTCTGACTGCCGTGCAGATGTGCCAACAAAAAGCTGGCCCAGCTCCTCTGGGAACGTGCCATGTAGTTTAGACAAATAACTCTGAGCAACCTACCACACTGCTAATCCTTTGGCCAATTTTAGGACCAATTTTTTTTTTTTTTTTTAATTGTTCTGAAAATCCAAATAAATATTTTTTCCATTCTGGTTTTCTTCTTGAGACAGAGGTGCCAAACTACTGTGAAGTGAAGCGTTTTATCCCCATTTTCAGCCAGGAAACAGAAATAGACAACTAAGATTTTTCCTGCAGGGTTTCCATCCTTGCTCTGGATAACAAATCTCAGCACAGACTCATCCTCCAGTGAGTGGCTCCAAAGCTCTCTGCTCTGCACTGGAGGTTTGGTGCACCAGGGTGCAAATTTACAACACCAGGTCTATGATTCAAAATCAGGAATTGTGATGGTGACCCAGAAATTGGAGCCACTTTGGGCAGCCTTAAAAGCAGCTTCTGAAACGTTGCACACAGCCAGTCACAAACCCAGGCTCCAACTCTGCTGACATTTGTGTGTCCCCAATTCTCATTCTGTGTTTGCAGCATGACCAAGCTCCAAAACAAGAGCAGAGGAAATGAGAGCTCAGCTCCAGTCCTGTCATTCCCTTCTTGATCTCCTCCTTCTCTCCTGTTTTCTCCTGATTTCTCTCTGCTCTTTTAAAGCATTAACTCTGTGATTGTGCTGTTGAATCTTTGCGGAAGGAAAGACAAAGCTCAGTGAAGCACAGTCAGACTTCCACTGGCACTGGGATATTCAAAGTGCTTTTCAGACATGGGGATCCAGGAAACACAAATCCAGTTCATCTTGCAAAAATCTGGACACCTAAAAATGTCTTTTCCTTGCACCTGAGGCAGAACCAGGACTCCTGTGGGCTGATCAGTCCTGCCCTTCCACAGGAGCCCTCCAGCACTTAAAAAACCCAGAACAAGCACAGCAAGGAACACATTCCTGCAAACTATTTCCATTTTGTGGCCAAAACACAAGACTAAAGGGCTCCTGACAAGGTTTGGGCATTGACAACATTGCTGCTCCACGGCTCTAATCCATGGCTGGGCAGATGAAACAGAAGCCCAAGGCAGAGCCAGCAGTGGCAGAAATTCTGGGATCAGTCCTGTGGAAAACTCTGCCTCCCTCCCTCTTTCCTGACTGTCAGGCAGCACTGAAATGCTGCCCTGTGCTGATGGCTTCTGTCACTTACCACAGTGCAGCAGAGGGGCCAGAACCACCAGAGCAGAGCCAAGGCCAGCAGGAGGAAGAGGATCAGCAGGGCGATGGCCAGGATGGTCCCATCAGACTGGAGGAGAACACAGAGAGCAAGTCACACCTGGGCCACCTGGGCCACTGATCCCCCCTGTGCACCCCCAGCTGTGTCCCAAAGACCCTTCTCTGTTCACTGCCACATCCCTGAGGGTTGTTAGTGTCACCCTGCGTTCCCTTTTCACACAAGCTGCAGCTTTCCTCTCTCCTCACACCTGGAAGGTGGCACCTGCCCTCCCCAACAGCTCACTGCAGAGAGGCTGAGACCTCTGGCATGTGAAACACTTCAATCAGATGAAAATCAATGAAACGTTCCTCAGAATATTTAAGTGAAGGCTCAGGGAAAGGTTTGAAGAAGAGCTCAGGACACAGCTGTGGAATCATGGAGTGGTTTGGGTGGGAAGGGACCTCAAAGCTCATCCAGTCCCCCCCCTGCCATGGGCAAGGACAACTTCCAGTGTCCCAGGGTGTTCTAAGCCCAGTCCAGCCTGGCCCTGGGCACTGCCAGGGATGGGGCAGCCCCAATATTGGCAAGGTTTCACTGCAGTCCAAGCAGCCCCTCCTGCAGTACAAACGTGGCAGCACTGCTGGTGTCCAAATAGAAAATCTGCAGGGCCCATGACCCAGGTCCTGCTGCTCCCCTCAGCTGTGCTGACTCACAGCAGCCCTGCCAGGAGCTGTCCAAGAGGTCTGAACGCCCAGCACCAGGACACTCAGGGAGTTTCCCCACCACTGAGCTCCAGAAATCCCCTCCTCTCCAGCTGGGACATTTCTCCCAGTTAAAAACCCAAATTCTCCAGTATTGATTGATCAGCACTGCTGCACAGCCCAGCTCAGTCCAGCTGTCCAGCCCCAGATGTGCAACACTTCTTGCTGCTCAGATTGAACCCAAAGCAGATGTGCCTGTGTCCCTGAGCTGTGCCAGCCTCCCTGTCCCACTCCTCCCCAGGATCCTGCTAATCCCAGACCAGCCAGGCCTGACCTAAACCTCTTTGAGATGCTCCTGCTGCAAGAGCCAGGCATTTAACCCCCCCCCAGCCAGTGTCAAGGCCACAGTGCCAGACTGAGGACACGTCCAGGGACAGACTGACCTGGTGGGGGTGAGAAATGGGTGCCTGCTTGAATCTCTACAACTCAATCCCTCCCATCATTCCAAAATGCGGAGTAATGGAAAAAACAACCAGGCTGGGAGCGTTGTCCAAACTCTGTGCTGGTGCAGAGAGAATTTCTGGAGAGCTTGGATCAGGACAACCTGATCTTTGACACTTGGAAGCAAGAGGAGGCAATCCACCCTGGAGAATTCACCCAAGGCATGTCTGGAAATGGAACTTGGACCCCAGCGCAGACAAAAAAAAGCTGACTTGAGAAGACAGAGCTGTACATTTGGGGTTATTCCTCCAGACAAACGGCATAAAGGCACATCCATCATCTGCCAAATGCAGCCAGGCAGGCACAGACACCTCCAGGGCACTGCCAGGATCCCTGTCCCACCACAGACCTGCAGCCTGAGGCGTTCACTGAAGGGCTTGGCCACACTGTGGCACATGAGCCACCCGAAATGTCACACTGCCACACTGCCACACTGCCCTTCAAGGGCTGAGCACGTCCTGTCCAGCTGGCAGAGCTGCTGCTGAGGGGACACACACCTGCTGTTAAATCCCAGCCATCCCACAGAAACATTTCAGGAATCCAAACTTACACAGTGCGTGCTGGAGATGATGACAGAGCTGGAGATGAAGCTCAGACCATCGTTCATGCTGACTTGAAGAGCTGCTTCCCTGAAAAAGAAAACAAACCAGAAACAAGTCAGGGCAGCTGTCTGTGTGACACCACACTGTGCCCTGGGCTGCTGGTGCCCAGCAGAGCCTCTTGGGAAGATCATTCCCTCTGGTGGTGGCCCCTGTGTCCCTGTGCCCTGCTCACCTTGGTGCCACTGCCCTGAACCCCAACCCCATTTCCTCCCCAGGAATGGGTGTTCAGTGAGAGAAGGAGCAAAGGCAGCAGCTCCACAGCCTGAAAAGCTTTGCCATTTATACTCTGATGCAGCTCCACAACAAGAGATTCCATCTTTTCCTGGGTGGGACCCTCCCTTCCCACCCTGGGGGATGGGATTCCATGTTTTCCTGTTGGGAATTCTGGGTCTGGGGGGAGCTGCAGCCCCTATTCCATCCACACTCACAGCAGCACCTTTTACTGCAGCTGCACCACATCTGTGCTCTGGCAAATCCCAAACCCAAACCCTTCCTGCCACGTTTTCCTGCTGGGAATTCTGGGTTTGGGGGGATCTGCAGCCCCTATTTCCATCCACACTCACAGCAGCACCTTTTACTGCAGTAAATGCCACTGGACAGGAGAGGATGGCAGCTCGGGATGGCAGCAGAGCTGTAGGGCACAGGGAGCAGCCCACAGGCAGAGGGAATGAATTTTGGGGCAGGAAGAACGTACATGCCAACCTCCCTCAGCACAGGGGCTGGGCACAGCAGGTAGGTGTCCTCCACCACGAAGGGCTTCTCATCTGGAAAGGGAGAACAGTGGAATTTACTGTTTTCAGTGGATCAGTCACGGGGACCTGGAAGAGCAACTTTAAAGGATTTCCCTCACTCTTGACACATCAGGGAGGTGGGGGAGGAAAGACTGAGCCACAGCAGAGCTGAGGGTGGTCAGAGAACACAGCAGAGGTCCTGGAAGGTCAGAGAATACAGCAGGGGTCTTGGAAGGTCAGAGAACACAGCAGAGGTCCTGGAAGGTCAGAGAACTCTCTCACTCTGGTGCAGCAGAGGTGCCCAAGCTAACAAAGTTTTATATTACGGAATATTTTGCATTTTAAGGCAGAAGCTTCTGAAGCTCAGTGAAACCTTCCAGCCTGAATTACACTGGTTTTAAAAGGCAGTGAGAGAAACTTCCAGTAGGCAATTGTTCCTGAGAAGCAGGAACACTGACTGACATTCCTCCTCTGTAGACTTCAGGCTTTGTAGTGCTGAGCAGAGAGTGGGGGATCCCGAGGAACTGCCCAGCCCATTTTCCAGCTGCCTGGAGGTGCTATGGTGGCACATCTGGTCCCCCAGTGCTGTTCTCACCCTGATTTATGAGGGTATCATTAACTGCCATGAATTTATGACGTTGTCTCAGTGCACACATGCCAAGAAAACGAAGATCAGTGTCTTGTTTTCTCCTTCTCTCTGGCAGCCAAAGGCTTCTCCGTGCCAGCATTCACTGAAACAAAAGCTGCTTCATCTTGCAAGGCCTTTTCCTTAGATCTCCTTAGGTTTTTGTTTCTCTTTCTCTCCCTTCCCACTCCCAGCTCCCATCAGTCCATGCCTCTCTAGAAAGCTGCTCAGCCCTGGGGAGCTCCTGGCTGCAGGCAGGGATGGGTTTGTTTGGAGAATGTTTGTGCTCCGCCACAAAAACGAGCTTCCCTCTGCTCCAAACAAAAGAGCATCCATTTGGTTTGCACAACTCTGACTCCTGCCTGGAAATCTTCCACAGGGCAAGCAAACAGAACCAGGCTTCCCAGCCCTGCTCTGCTGCAGGGCACATTTCTGTGTCCTTTTCAGCCAGAGAGGGGCTGAAGGCTCCCCAGCTCCAGCTCTCGTGCCACAGGCTGGCTGCTGTGCTTGGCACTGCAGGGAAGGCTGGCAGGGGAGCCCAGAGCTGCTGGGCTCGCTGCCCTGGATGTCATTTCAGCCCTAGAGCTGCCATGGGGGATGCCTTTAAGCTTTGGCTTTTCTATTTTTCAGGTTCTGGGCTGTTTCAGTGGGTGGTTCTGGGTTTCATGTTAAACTTTGGTGAGTTCTGTTCACAGGGAGATAAAACAATTCCTGTTCTAGCTTGGGAGTGATGCCTTTAAGGTTTGGCTTTTCAATTTTCTGCATTCTGGGCTGTTTCAGTGGGGTTCATGTTAAGTGTTGCTGAGTTCTGTTCACAGGGCAGGGAAATTAAACCCTGTTCTAGCTTAGGAGTGATGCCTTAAAGCTTGGCTTTTCTATTTTTCAGGTTCTGGGCTATTTCAGTGGGTGGTTCTGGGTTTCAGGTGAAGCTGCTGAGCTCTCTTCCCAGGGCAGGGAGATAAAACAATTCCTTCTCCAGCTTGGCACCAAGGACAACCCAGGAACAAAAACCAAGGGTGCAGTGGAAGAAAAACCAAGGAGGATGGAGCTCCATAACCTGGAGCTGGAATTGGACAATGAACTCCAATGTGCTGATGGAGCAGAATTTATGGGAGACCTCATGGTCCATTCTGTGCCCATTTTGGGGTCACCTTGGGTGTGGCCCAGCCAGGCTCTGGTGCTGCCCAGGTGTGTCCAGGTGAGGCCTTTGAATAAATCCCCAATTTCTCCTTTTGCCCTGGCTGGTCCCTGCTCCAGGAATCAGGGGATGGGGCTGGAATCACTTTTGCCTTCTTGGACATTTTCCAGAGGGGATGCCCAGACCTTGATCACCCCCAGACACCAACCAGGGGCAGGGTTTGGGCACCCCAGGGAACAGCTCAGTGCCTCTTCTGAGAAGGGCTGGTCCAGCAATGGGTGCAGCTTCCTCCTGCCTGTGCATCACCCCTTCAAGGCTCTTGCTGTACAGCCCACCCCCAGATGACCCAAACTGGCCAGTCCTGGGGCCTGAGCAGAGTGCAGGAACAGGGAAGGGTCAAACCTCCCACAAAAACACATCTGGGCTCTGTGGATGCCCTTTCAAGCAGGTACCTGACACTGCTCAGACTCCTGCAATTCTATCCTCAACGTTCCTGCACCTGAACAGCTCAATGTAGCCTGGAAAATCTATTCCTCCCAGCAACAGTGAATAATTTCTGATGCCATTAGCAGGGTGTAACCTCCTGGCAAGGCAGGACTTGGAATATTTCCTAACCGTAATAATAAAAGCTTCCATATATGCAGCATGCTTTAACACAAAAGAGCAAGTCTGAAAAACAAGAACCCAAAGAAAGTGACTAAAGGGATAGCAGCACTTTCTTGTGGCCATAAAACCACACCAAAATTATCAGGAATTAACATTCCCTCCGGTGAATGGTTCACCCAGGACCCTGCTGGTGCACTGAGTGCAAGGATCCCTCCCAGGAGGGTTTAGGAAAGCCCAGCACTCCAAAATGCAATTCCAAGTGCTGATCCTGCAGGATCAGCAGCATTTGTGGTCCAGAGAAGGCTGCAAAAGCTGTTTTGCCAAACTTCCCATCTATCACAATTTCCTTCTGCTCTCCCTGTGCTCTGCGTGAATTTCTCCGGAGCTCATTTTCATCTCAGAGATGCTCTGCCCTGCTCTCCGGGTCCTGCAGCCTGGCTGGGACTCCAGCTGCTGCTCCAAGAGGGCTCTGCACCTCCTGTCACCTGAAAAGGCAGCTTTGAGTCACCCTGAGCGCTTCCCCTGCCCCTCTGTCACCTCCCTCACTGTCTGCCCCACCTCCCAAAGCTGCCCCTCTGCTCCCCCTCTCCTGGGACAACCCTGCAAGCAAAGTCCGTGTCTGAAAGGTGTTCAGTGGGAGCTGGGAATGCAGGGAGACACCGGAGCTGCAGAAACTGCCTGCAGAACATGAGCAATGTGTTGTTAATGCTGTAAGGAGAAGCACATGGAGATCAGCTGTGACTGCCCTGCTCTGGGAGCTCTGGGTGCCAAAGAGCAGAGCAGGGTGAGGGGATGGGGAACAGACAGCACAGAGCAGGGATCTCCCTCTGCCAGCAGGGCCTGGCTTTGCTCTGGGGGCTCCTGTGCTCAGCACACGACTGCCCAAGGAGCTTTGAGGCACAGGAGAAGCTGGCAGGGGAGCTGCAGCATCAGAGGGTCCCTGCAGGTCCCTCCCTGTCACCATCAGCTCCTCACTGGTGCCACCCTGGTGCCACCCAGCAGCACTGGGGGAGCCCGGCAGAGCTGCCACCCTCCTCAGCCAGCACAAATCACACTCCCTGCCTGCCCTGGGCTCGTCCCTCCACTCAGCCTGGCCAGCTGGAGAGGGCTCTGCTGCAGAAAAAGGCACAAAAAATAAAAAAGAAAGTTCTGACACTGCGACCTGTTGGAGGCTGGGGAAGCATCTGAGGGAAGCACAACCATTTTCTTCCTTTCTCATATTCTTTGGCAAGCAGTGCCTTCAGCCACCCTTCAAAATCAGAGGCCAAGTTCTCCTTAGGGCATGTTTTCACCTAGGGGAGGAGATCAGAGGCATCTAATCTAACATTGTGTCCCTCCTGAAGGTCAGAGCCCCTCAGGGAGCTGGGACAGACAGGGAGAATCTCCAGCACCACCACAGAAAGAGAAAAGCTGCTGTTAGAAAAGAGAAAGATTCACTGGAGGGTTACAGGGAAATCAGGGGACAGAGAGGGGAACTGCAAAGCAAAATATTCCTGTGCTGAGAGTGACAGGGCTGCAAGGAAGGAGAGAGGACAGCACAAGGAAAGCCCTGTGCTGCCAGGAGAAATGGAGGATGGGGGAATGGAGAAAGGACAGCAGAAGGAAAGCCCTGTGCTGCCAGGAGAAATGGAGGAATGGGGGAATGGAGCAATCTGCCAAGGTTTAAAAACAGCAGACAATTTTTAGGAGCCATTTGTTGGGCAGCCCAGTCCCCCACACATCCCACTGCTGACAGTGCCCTGCTCCCAGGGTCTGAATAAAACAAATTCAGGCCAGTTTGTGCCAAGGATGGGGCTTGGCCAAACACCCAGAGCATTCACTGGAGTGCAGCAGGTCCAGCCCAGCTCTGCTGTGGTGCCTGCTCCTTCACCAGCCTTTCATCTCTCCATTCAGCTTTAAATTGTTTAGAACAGAGCTCAACCTCTCTGCCCAGAGCTATCTCTGCTGGCTCGTGCACAATCCGGGCAGACTCAGACATTTTAGCACCACAGAGCAGTCATAAGTCACTGCACTGGATAATTACTTTTAACTCTGTGCAGGCTGAACCCAATTCTCCCAGGTCGTGCTGCTGGCAGGAACACCCTGCTGCTGAACATGCATCTGATTGCAGCCAAATATTCCTCATGGTTTCTACAGATGTTCATTTCTTTCTTTTTTTTTTTTTTAATCCCATAACTATGAACATTATGAGTCGATGCTCTCTTCACCTGCCACTTTTCCCTGCCAATAATCCCAATAAAACCCCATTAGCTCATGCCTTTAACCTCAGCACGTCCTAGCTGTGCTCACTACATCTCAGCTGGGATAATTTAAGGTTTCAGGAACTGTTGGCTTAGTGTTATCTTTAAAAATCCCTGCCTCCCTGATACAATCAGAGGCAGAGAGGTTTGAGGCAAACAAAGGCAGCTGGGGCTTTCCAATCTCCAGGAGGTTTCCAAAAAATCCTGGTGCAGTTCTCCCAGGGAGAGGGTTTGAGCTGGGAGCAGGGGCTGCAGGCTCTGGGATCTCCCCCTGGGGATGGGAACTGCTGAGTTCCCCTCTCAGGGAGGGGCTGGAGCCACAACCTGGGTTTGTGACCTTCTGTTACAGCCCAGCCAGGCTCTGAGCACCCCAAAACTCAGGTGAGAACCACACCTGACCCCTGCTCCCAGCCCAGCCAGGTTCTGAACACCCCAAAACTCAGGTGGGGAGAGAATCACACCTGACCCCCTGGTCACAGCCCAGCCAGGCTCTGAGTGATGCTCTGAGCACCCCAAAACTCAGGTGAGGAGTGTGATCCCCTGCTCCCAGCCCAGCCAGACACTGAGGGATGCTCTGAGTACCCCAAAACACAGGTGAGAACCACACCTGACCCTTTCTCCCAGCCCAGCCAGGCTCTTTGAAGCCAGGTTCTTGCCTCCTGTATTTTTCACCCCCCAAACTCTGCTCACACCTCAACACCTCATAAAAAAACCCCTCCCTTCTGCATCCTGCAAATGCAAAACCCCTCAGCCCCTGAGTGCTGCTTTCACAGGCACGGTGTTTGGAGCTGCAGGATCAGCTATATAATAAATAAATAAACCAAAGGAAAGCCGGGAGCTTACTGAGGGTGACAGTGTCGTTGATCCTGAAGCTGCAGAGCACCCGGTCGACGTTGCGAGCGTGGCGAAAGCCATTTCCCCTCACCACCACCTGGAAGGACTCTGCCAAAACAGGCACTGGGTTATTATGGATGCACAGCAAACCCGGCAAGGCTCGTTTGGCTTTTCAGCTGCTAAAATCGAGTAAATTCACGGGTAAGTTCAAAACCTGTTAAAAATGTCGCCTCCTCGCTCTCCCGACCCGTTTACAACTTGAATTTTCAGAAGCAGGAAAGAATTCACCACAGACACATTTTAACTGGCCTGCAGTGGAAACATGAAGCTTCAAGGACACCGAGCTTTGCCCTCTCCAGGTGTCCATTTTAAAGGGCAGAAAGCTTTGGGTGAAGAAAGGCACAAAAATCTTCCAGTGAGAGAGAATTTGGAGAAGTTCCAGCATTCCTTTCCCAGGTAACCACAGAGGAAAGAGCCCCCAGAGCTCCTGTGACCCTCTGGGAGAAGCACTCAGCTCATCCCCACTGCAGCTTGGCTGGGGATTGTGATTTGAACACAGAATTGTCCTAGACAAACCAGGAGTGACCTCAGTGCATCAGGGACACCAGCCTGGATTTAAAACCCCCAGGAGCAAGGAGGGACCTGGGTTTGGCAGGTTCAGATCTTTGCCCTTGTGTTTTACAGCCCCCATCTTCTCTCAGCTCCACGGAGAGACTTCTCACACACTGCACTTCTCAAGAAAAGCAGATTTGCTCTGGAATCTGGGCTCTTTTCCAGATCCCAGCCAAGCTGCAAATCATCCCAGCACATGCAGGGAAGCTGCTCCAGACCCGCTGTGTGCTGGGACAGCTTTTGGGAAGGGCACAAGAGCTCTGTTCTGGGCAATATCCAAGGGAAACCACAGAATTCTCAAGCTCTGGGGGATGAGGGTTCAAGCACAAAGAGCAGAAATCAGAGATATCAGCAGGACCACGAGGGGCTGGGAACAGCCCAGTGCCCCCTGCACGGCCAAATCACCCCAAAACTTCCCTTTCAGGATGGTGTCTGGGCTGAAATCCATCCCTGCTGAAATCCATCCCTGCAGTGCCAGAGGGGCCTCAGGTGACACACAGCCCTCGGGTTTGCTTCCTTGCAAACAAACAAAGGGAAGGAAAGAACTGCCACCATCCTTGCACAGCAAGAGGAGAACTCCACGTGCCACAGCCCTGCCTGCAAAGTGGAGTTTGGGCACACTAAAATCATCGTTCCTGTACTTGTGGCACCTTCATTACAAGGTTTCTTTTAATTTTAATTAATTTTCAATTCAATTGCATTGCCATTGAAGTGGTAAAACTCCCTGCAGGCTCAGAGCCAGGGTCCTGAACTGAGGGCCCAAATAACTGAGGGCATTTTTCCTTGCTCCTCCTGTGAAGCCCTGGCCAAATTCTGATGCCAAGAGTTTTTCTAAAGCATTTCCCTCTGCATTTCCTCTCAGCTGCTCCCTGCCCTGTCCTCCCATCCCTGGCAGTGCTGAGATCAAAGCACCTGAGAGCTTTAAAAATGGCAAAAAATGAGGATTAGAACCCATCCTCTGGTTCCAGAAGCATCCTGGTTTATCGCTTCAGTAGGGATGGGGATATCTTTGGAAATGCAGGGTGTTCTGCTTTGACAGAAGGACATTTCTGCAAAACTTTGGAATTCAGAACTTTTCTGTAAGAAAACCTCGCTGGACATCGCTTGGCACAAGTGGGACACGTGCAAACTCCCCTGAGGGGAAAAAGAAATTCACCCCCCCCGAAAAAAAGGTGAAATATTTACCCCCAGTAATTAGTGAACCTTGCTCTCTCCAGCAATCAGAGATTGAATACAACAGAATTATTCCATTGTATTATTATTTGATTAGAGATTGAATACAAAAGAATTGTCCAATTGTATTATTCTTCAATTTGAGATTGAATACAATAGGAAATTGAGTTATTCTATCCATTTCCAGATTGAATGCAATAGGAAATTGAATTATTTGATTCAATTGAGATTGAATAGAATAGGAAATGGAATTATTCAGCTCATTTACAGATTGGATAGAATAGGAAATGGAATTATTTTGTTCATTTACAGATTGAACACAATAGAATTATCCAGTTTGAGATTGAATGCAATAGAAAATTGAATTGTTTGATTCATTTACAGATTGAACACAATAGGAAATGGAATTATTCAGTTCATTTACAGATTGAACACAATAGGAAATGGCATTATTCCGTTCATTTACAGATTGAACACAATAGGAAATGG
>JAGMWU010000029.1:4497905-4521200 GCA_018697195.1 Certhia americana
AATGGCATTATTCCGTTCATTTACAGATTGAACACAATAGGAAATGGAATTATTCTGTTCATTTACAGATTGAACACAATAGGAAATGGCATTTCAGGCCCCCTGGAGCAGGGTGGCCCCGTTCACACTCACCCCCTGCACAGATACTGGAGGGCTCAGCTGCCAGGATCTCAATGCAGGATTTCTTCAAGATCTAAAAGAGACCAAAAGTTGTGACCCTGTCAGGCTCGTTTCCATGGAAATAGCTGTGACAGGTGAGTGACAGGTGAGTGACAGGTGAGTGACAGGTGAGTGAGCGTGCAGGGCTTGCACACCTGCACACCAACAGTGACCTCAGCAGGGCACAGCTCCAGCTCCTGACTGTGCACTCAGAGCCAGCCAGGCAGGAGGCACCGAGCTGGGAGGGGAGGGGGCCAGGGGAGGGACAGGTGAGCCCTGCCCAGGTGAGCCCTTCCCAGGGGAGGGGGCCAGGGGAGGGGGGCCCAGGTGAGCCATGCCCAGGTGAGGGGGACCCAGGTGAGCCCTGCCCAGGTGAGCCCTGCCCAGGGGAGGGGGCCAGGGGAGGGGGGCCCAGGTGAGCCATGCCCAGGTGAGGGGAGCCAGCCAGGCTCTCCCCTGTGCCAGGGCAATCCTGGCTTTGTGCCCAGCATTCTGCAGCCCATGATCTGAAATTGTTCCTGATCTCTGGAGGCACCAGAGCAAACAGGCCAAGTTTAGGCTGAGCTCTTCAGCTTGGCACTAAACCAGCCCAGAGATCCCCACAGAGCTGAAACCCCACTCGAGGGGCTGTAACTCCTGTCTTTAACCTGATCTGTGCCTCGAGGGCATCCCCAAGGCTGCTCTGCCACTTCAGACCAAATTCTTCCCCACTTAAGCCAGGTTTAGGGGAAGCAGGGTGTCTTTGGGAGGGCTGGCTTTGAGCATTTGGTGCAGTGCTGGACACAAACAGGCCTGGCTGAGCCCTCCAGAGGCAGAGGAGCAGGCTGGGGCTGGATTCTCTTTATTTATTAATTTCTTGATTTATTCCCCCGTGGGGCTGCAGCTCCTCAGCCTCAGCAGAGCAGCCCCAGAGCTGTGGCACAGGGAACCTGTCACAGGGAACCCGGGGGCTCAACCCCTGCCCTGAGTCCAGCTCAGCTCCAGGGGGGCAGCAAATGTCAGCCAAGCATCATTTGGTGACTCAAATCCAACGTGAAAACTGTTTTCCCAACTTTAAATTGAAACATCTGTAAGGAAAGGAGAGCGAGCAACACAAGGAAGATAACTTTTTTGGTTTTTTTTTCCAAAGACCTAATTGCAAAAGCTGCTCCTAGAGCCAGGCTTTGTTTTTCAGAACGTTTAAACAGAAGTTTAAAGAGAAAGCAGGGCTGAAAGTACCAAGGGACTGGAGGAGGCAGGATGCTCTGAGCTGGTGGCAGTGGGACAGGTGAGGAGAGAGAAGATTTGCAGGAACAAGGTTTTACAGGAACTGCCAAGTGGAAAAAAAAGAGAAAGTCAACAGCTGAGAACAGAACTGAGAAACAGTGGAGGAATTTAAAACAGAATAAGGAAAACCTCAGAGAATGTAAAATACAATCAGTTCTAATTTTAGTGAAGCAAACCCCCCATGACTGAGTTTGAGATTAATGACTATTAATGAGATTAATGACTATTAACAGCTATTTGCAAACACTTCTGCTGCAAGGCAGCTCAGAGGGGAATAGCAGGTGTCTCAAGCAGATGATGCAGATCTCCCAGTCCAGTCCAATCCCTTTACATGACTGTAAAAATCTGGATTTAAACACTTCCACGGTGCCAATTGCAATGTTGATTTTGGTTTAGATTAAGTTTCCAACACTCCGAGCACGCAGCCCAACTTAAAGTGAACATCAGGCAGAATTATTGTAAAAGGCAGAACTATTGCACAAAATCAAAGAATCCTTTGTGCCTCTTCCTCATTAAAAAACACAATCACAAAGGATTCAATGTCTTTATTGTGGAAGATTCCATGGCATCTGTCATTTTCTGAGGGCACAGCCTTGGTGGGCTGGAGGTGCAGCTCATCCCTGTGGTCTGGCTCTCCAGGGAAACACAGCCCTGGGAGGGTGGTGATGCCATCTCCTGCCTCATTTACCTTCCTCCAGGTGAGGCACCAGGGCCAGGAGAAGCCCTTTGGGAAGGCCAGGGCAGGAGGGCAGGGAAATCTGGGAAGCTTTCACTGGATAACGCTGCTCACAAAGAGCAGCCAGATCATTTCAGACATTCTTTCCACCAAATTTGGGGATGCTAATTAGCAAACAGGATGCTGAAGTGTAATAGAAGGTTACTGCCTAATTAATGTCAGTGGGAATGACCTGCAGTCTGATGCCAGGTGCTCATTAGCAAGCTCTGCTCAATTACTGAATGCCAGAGCCTGTTGCCAATTACAGAACAGCATTAATTAATGAAGTGTTTCCTGCCCAGGAATATCTACATGAGCTAAGTAAAATAAATATGTGTAAGTCCTTCTTATAGATGCATTTGGGGAAGAAAGAAGTAGAAAGCTCATCATACACCATTAAAATTAATAAGGAATGCTGTACAGCTGAGGCTGATAAAGATGTTCTGTGTCCATTTATCAGCTGATAAACATGTTCTGTGTCCATTTATCATGTTCTGTGTCCATTTATCATGTTCTGTGTCCATTTATCAGCTGATAAACATGTTCTGTGTCCATTTTGGAGCTTGCACTTGCAGGACATGTCTGGAATTGATTTCCTCTCATGCCTATCCCCACTCAGGGGGTCTCACCCTTCTCCCTGCTCCAGGGAATCTGCAGCTCCTCATCTGCCCGTGAGGTCTGGACAGACAGACAGCTCAGGGTGGGCACACAAAGCCATCAGCACATCCCTCTCAGTGCCTCGCTGATGCTCCCATCAAAAATCCCCTCCCTGCACAGCTCCAGCCCTGCAGTCTGCCCCAGGAAAGACTCGTGTAACAGAAGAATTCCCTGCAGGCCCACACTGAGCCAAGGCTTCACATCTCCAGAGGTGATTCAAGCCCATCACTGGATCTCTGGGATGTCCCTGGGACATCCACCAGCCTGCTCCATCCTCCCTGCACCTGGCTGAGCATCCTGGCTGTGCCAACCCTCACACAGGAACTGAAGGAAGTTTCCAATCCCAAATTAACATTTCCCGTGACCACAGGTGCTCCAGCACAGGGGTGCTTTTGACATGGATGAGGAAAGTAGGGAAGAAGGAGCTGATTTCCCAGCTAGAACAGGAATCTAGAGATTGACAAACAGTCTCTGGAGTGGTTAATGTCCTCCTTGTCATTCCTTTCACACACAAACCCACTTCCCTCCTCACCAGGCTACTGCAGGGACTCCTCTCCAGAGCAAATGCTCAGGTCACAGATTCCTCCCTGTCCAGTGGCACTCCCTGGGCCCCTCCTTCCCAAACTGGACCGGCTGCCTGGAGGCTGAAATCTTCCCACTCTGCTCCGTGCAGCTGGAAGGGCAGTCAGAGCTGCTGCTGGGATTCATTAAAACCAGCTGCAGGGGGAATGCAGGGCTGGGAAGCACACCATCGCTTTTTTGGTTGTTTTGTTGCTTTCTTAAACGAAATGCAACACCTGATTGGCCAAGGGAGCTGAGGCAGGAGATCCAGGCTCTGACAGCGCCAGGAAAACCAATAAACCAGGGATTGTGTTCCATGGCCATGTGAGAGCACTGGGGGAAACTGAGCCTGTGCTGAGGGAAGGGTTCTGCTGGAGCTGCACGGCCCAAACAGTGTGTAACCACTGTAAACAGAGAAATCTGAGCCCCCAGGGAGTGCCCCCTCCCCAGCTCCACAGTGCAGCTCTCATCTGGGTTTTATCACCGAGGAGCCTGCACCAAAATGAGGATTTCCCATCCTCTGGAGCCAGGGGAAGAACTGGAGTCAGCTCAGCCACCAAAGCCCTGATGTGCTGCACTCAATCCCTGCAGGAAATCCAGGAACTGGGAAACCTAGGGATAACCAAGTGATAAACTCAACCTTTTAGCACAAACTAAGGTTGGTTCCCTAAATGGCTGAGTGGATTTATTTTTTTTTTTTCAGCAGGTTCTTGTGAACACAGGAGAACTATTGTAACAGACTAGCTGGGACTCAGTTTCGTCATGCAGGAAAAAGCCAATTCTTCAGTCACATAACTCATTTTATACACTTCTCACAGACCTCGTGTGCAGCTCTGATTGGCTTGTAGTATTCCTGCCACCTAACTCACTGGTTAAAAGCTATTTTCGTGTGTAGGTGCTAAGACTCAGGTATTTCCATTTTTCCTTTGTGGATTCTCATGGGACAGGTCTATTGTTGAGGCAGCTGCAGACTGATTTTCCTTACCAGAACAGATAGTTGTGTTCACTGACTTTTCACTCCTCTGATTCTTTCTTATGGGAACTTACAAGCTAGCTCAGCTAGAGTAGCAGGGCCAAAAGCAGATTTTATAAGACCTTTCCTTTATAATCTCTCTGTCTGCAGCAGAGAGCCAAAGGTCCACCTATGCAGGGTGACACCAAGGGGCAGGAGTGCAAACACTGGGGTGAAAATACTCACAGAGTCTATGATCCCCTGCAGGGCTTCAAACCCATCGTTCACTGGGAAGACGTGATCCTTGCTGTCAGCAATCCGGGCCAGCTGACACAGCAGGGAGAGGAAATGGCACAGAAATGCAAAGAGAGAGAGCAATTAGCCAGCAGGCAGCAAATTAAGACTTCTCCAGATTAACTCACTAGCAAATAAAGCCCTCAAATACTCAACTACTCTCCCTGAATTGCCACTGGATTGTGGTTTATTAAGCAGTGAAATGTTTCTCTTGTTAGCCTGATTGACTTTGTAAAGCTCTGTAGGACTTGCTCAGAACTGCACTGGTGCCTGGGCGCTCAGGACTTCAAACCAAAAGAGGTTTGAACCCAAAACTCTCTTTTTTTGAACCCCAAAGAGGCTGGACCCCAGAGTCAGGGAAGTCTTTTCCAACCTCAGCTCTCCCCCAGTTGTTCAAAGTCATTTCCCACGTGGTGATCCAGGCCTGGTTCACCTTCCCTGTCAGGACAGAGATTTGAACACTCCTGTGTTCAGCCATCAGAGAGCCAAGCAAGGAGTCAGGGAGACAGCAGCAGGTGTTTCCTGGGGGGGTTTGGAAGGTCTCAGAGGGGCATTCAGAAATCCCCGTGTGAGTTCAGGGGAGCCAGGACATCCCCTGCAAGGAGCTGCCTGCAGGCTGAGCTGCCAAGGGCACACCAAGGGTTAAGGCAGAGCTCTAAGCCCAGCTCAGTAATGAGCTCTCCATGCATCTGCTGGAGCAGACTCAACTGGAGTGCTACAAGGCCAAGGTTTGTTCCAGTAAATGTCCCCTGGCAGAGGTGCCAGCAGCCTCTCTGGAGGCAGCAGAGCAGCCACACATTCCTCCCAAACCCCCTGTCCATGCCCAGCTCTCCAAAAACTGCTCTGCACCTTGGGCAGCTTTGCCCTGCTGAGCTGCAGAGGCTGCTGGAAAAAGCTGGATCTTTACAGCTCCCTCCATCCTCATCCCTCATCTGGAACTTCAGACACAGCCATCTAATTCCAGTTAATTTTTACACCATTGAAGTGCCTTCAAGGAGCAGCTGTCCCAGGTCTGCTGCTTTAGGTCTGGTCTCTGTGCCGTTTTTATTCCCTCTTTACTTCTGCTGTGACTTAAACTGGGTTGCACCAGTCTCTGGGTGTGATTCAAGGGAGATAGTTCTAAACCAAGTGTGGTTTGACTCCTTTTCTGAAAGCTGAAAAACCCTGAAAGAGTCCTTCAGCCTCTGCTTGTGAGGCTGTGCAAGTGCTTCACTCGTGTTAGAGCAATGTCAACTGTTGCTGTGTGAAATACAATTCATGAACATACTAATATTCAAACTAGAAATGCAGAAGTCAGACAAAAAACTGTGAAATATTTGTCACTAACGAAGCTGCTTGCCTTTTACAGCAGAGATTTCCCCTGAAAGAAAAGCTGCACTGAAGCTGAAGGGTTCTATGGGGAAAAACATCCCCAAAAGTTCTGCCTCCAGCTCAGAACAGACAATTTGCTGTTCTCCCTGTGTCTTTGCCCTGGCTTTTCCCCAGCATTAGGGGCAGACTCAGACAGAAAGGGACCAAAAGGCGACAGCAGCCAGCCCCAGCTGCTCACTTCAGACAGGCAAAGGAGACAAAACCCCTTGGGGAAAGCCTTGAGCAGGGGCTGCAGGGCTGGGAGCCCCTGGGCAGGCTTTGCAGGCTCTCAGGGGAAGCTCTCAGGGCACAGGGGCTGCCTCACCTGGGTCTCGTTGAAGTCTTTCACACCCACACAGTACACGGTGGCTCCCAGGTCCCGAGAGCGATTGGCCTGCAGCGAGGAGAGGAGGCACAAGGAGGTTAGCAAAGCATGCAGCTAACTCAAAGCTCTTAACCATAAATTCCCTCTTTTCCTGTAAAATCAGCAAAGGGGGAGATGAGCAAAGCAGGGCTTGAAAAGTTTTCCTCCCCGATTCTGTCAAATCAGGTTATAAACCCCAGTTTGTACTCTGCTGCTACAGTTGCTTTTGTAACTGTACAAAAGTTACAAAAGGGATTTGGTGGGTTTTAAAAACCTACTTAGTTCACCTTTCTAGCTCCTCCAGCTTCCCAAAAGATGTCAGACAGGCTAAATCAAATTTCTTTGAGTAATTTATGGCACACTCCAGTGTAAAAGTAACCTAAAATGCTTTTGTGTGTTCTGTGGCTTCCTGATATCCAGAGGTGAGAGAGGCTCCATTCCACCTGCCCTGGAACTGCATCCCAGTGCTTCCACAGCATCCTGAGCTAAAGGGAGAGCAGCCACATTTTTGATTTGCCCAGGCTGCTTCACTGAAGTGGCATTTGCTGTTCCAAAAGCAGCTGCTCCAAAAGCCCAAGTAGGAATGGTGTCATTTAATGGTATTCCAGCAGAACAAGAACACCTGACCTGACTGAAAGCTCCTTCCCAGAGGAGATCAGATTGTCAGATTGTATGGGAAGACTGCAGCAATGCAAGTTGTTCAACAGCAAAGAGCTTTTTTAGCAGAAAAGCATCATTCCAGTTTTACTTTGTGAAGCTTTAACCCAAATAACTGGAGCAACTCATGGAGTAGGTGCCGAGTTCAGGATCTCCTTCCACCAGCCCATAACTGTCCCTCCCCAAACCCAAACAAATACAGCACTTCTGACCTTTCAACTTGTTCATCAGCTCTGAAAGCAAACTGGCTTTTCTTGTGGATTTTTTGTTTCAGAAGGGAAATAAAAAGAGATGAACCATAAGGGGGGGAGCTGTAGATCCAGGACATTTGCTGGAGCAATACTGGTTTTACTCTACAAAGCCATTCTTTTTGTTGTTATTGGATTTAAGGCTGCGCTTTGGACAGACTGAGAGGAAAAATTCATGCAGAAAATACCATCTGCCAAGTTCAGACCATCCTGGTTTGACTGACAAGTGCCAATTGTTCATCTCCTCAGGGAGGAGGTCCAAAGGACAGCAGCAGGAACATTCTTTCAGCAAAGCTCTCAGTGCTCACCCCACTGTTAAACATTTTGCACAGTTCACTAATTTAATGAGGATGTTGAGGATATGTGCTTGAATCTCAGAGATATTTGTGGAAAGGTCAGACTGGGTGATCTGAAAGATTTTCTGATGTGACAGAAGCCACCCTCCTTTCTGCAGTCGTGACTTTTTGTGAGAGGAAAAAAAAAGTGAAAGTGAGAATGTTCAGCATTTCCCAGAGCAATCCAGTAAATACTGAAACTTTTCAGCTGTGAACAATTCCTTCCTCTAGTGTTTATTTTGAACTGGAAGTTTTAACCCCTCTCCTTCTCCCTGAACAGTCTCAGCCATGGTGGGTCAGAGGCTGCTGCTGTCAGAGGTTCTTCTTTAAATCCATGTCTACAGAGCATCAAAGTGGAGTTTTCTCACTGCGGAAAAAGGTTTTCCTTCTCTTTTGCATTCACAGCAGCAAAGCCCCGACATTTCCCTGTCTCTCTGAGTACAAATGTGTAAGTCACTTACCTCCCTCTCAGAGTAGAAAAATAGATCTTCGTGGAGCTCTCCATCTGTCAATGCAATGATGACACTGGCAGTTCTGTAACCTGAACACACAAACCTCTTCAGCCTTTGGTTGTGCTTGTTAAACCACCTCAGAAAAACTCAGAATCCTGCCTGTGGGCACACCTTAAGGGCAGAACTGGTGGTTCTTCACACCAGTAAATGGGACTGCAGCCACCTAAACCCCAGTGCAATTTGTTCCTCGTTAACTCCTGGTTTTATTAATGCTGTCAGTTCAAGACATCCAGAGGGGTTTTTTCAGCTTGTGATAAAAAGCTCAATTGGGATTTAAATGAAGATGTTGGGAAAAGGGCCTAAAATCTCCAAGATTCCTGAGTAACACTTCAGGAACATCATTAAACCTTGCAGCCAAACCAGAAAGGTTTAACATCAATTACAGGGAAGGAAAGGACAAACATTTTTCCACTTGCCTGCACTTACCACTGGTTTTAACAACTGCTAGTTAAAAAAATCCTTTCCCTAGCAGCTTCTCCATGTACTTGTGTTCCAGAAGGAAGAATAAATGGTTGCCTGAGCCCTCCAGCAAAAGCAAGGTACCAGACACTTCTGGTGAGGGTGGGCACCTGCAGCCAGCCTGGCTTCTCCCTTTTGGCCTCACACACTTTAATTCCAGCTCCTTGAAGCTCCACTTGTTCTTTTCCCCTGTCGGGAATACTCCCCTGACTAGCACCACATCCCTGCAAGAATAGAAGCCACCCCCACCCTTCCCACAGCAAAGCTGCATTTTAGATCTGTTAAAGTGAAAAAGAAAGAGAATAAAACCATTCAATGGGTCAAGAAGGTCTCTCACCGTGAACGTTTTCGTAGTAAATCTGTTCACTTGCCTGAAATCAAAGCAGAAGAATATTAGCAATAAATCAATAAGAAGACCTTGTGAACTTCTACTCTGCAGCAGACAAAAGCAGTGAGGATGTCACACTCACAGCTCACACAAGAGCTCTGCTTTCAGACACCTGATTCCCAGAGCAAGGGCCTTTCTTGGGGTTGTGACTGCATTTCTGCAAGGTCTCAGCAGCCAAACCAAGCCCAGTGCTGTTCTATTCTCCTCTCTGAAAATCCTATCCAATTTCATCCTTGAGAAACATCCCGGGCTCAATGCTAAATATTCCTCAGCACCTCCAGATTATTGCAATTGCAAATAAACCAACAGCTCTGCTAGGTGGCCTGGGTTTCTGCTGCGTGTTCACATTTCGGTGATGGGGCAGCACTTCCAACAGTTCCAAATCCCTCCCAAATTCCCTCGAAGGACAGAGGAGGGAGGGAGCACAGGAGTTCAGGTTCAGAGAAACGCCTGAGCTTGTAAAACATGCTAAAAACACACCCAGAAGGAGGAGGGCAGAGCAGTAGGGTCTGTTCACAATCCAGGTGTGAGCTGTGACCTCAGCCCAGGCAGGACTGAGCTCCCCACCCTTCCTGGGCACAGAGCCACAGGGGACAATGGCACTGCCTTCTCCTAAATAGAAAAGGCAGCTCTGCCCATAAAGGCTGAAGGCAGAAATAAAGAGAATTAGTGGAGTTTGCAGCCCCAGCACTGAGCCCTCCCACTCCCTGCAGCAAAGGGGCAGGGTCCCACTCCCCCACCAGAGTTGTCAACCAGCCCCTGTGTCCCACAGCTCCTGAGGAGCAGAGATTCTGCCCAAACCCCAGTTACCCTCTCAAATCCTTCGTGCATGTACGTGTCCCCTCCTGGCAGCACCTTCTGCAGCTCCTCCAGGCCCTGGCGGATCTGCTCCCTGCAGGGAAGGCAGGCATTGTGTCAGAGCCAGCAGCAAAGCCACCAGGATGTCCCTGCCAGCCAGCTGGGGACAAACCAGGCACAGGGAGGGGGGCAGAGGGTGTTTAACCCAGCGTTTGCAGGGGGAGATGCCTTTTCAGGGCTGTGGAACACCGGGTTGTGCTCCCAGTGTTCCCACTGCCTGGGGAAAGCATCCCAACAGCACCATCCCACAGCCACACATTTCACACATTCCTCCCTGAAATAAATACTCCCTGCTCAAACCTCAGCAGCTGACTGGCTCACTTTCCTCACACCTTTGCTGATATGAGTACACAAACATCACCAAACAGCTACAAAAAAACCGACTCAGCCCATCCTGGAAGCTCCAGTTTACGTGCAGTTACATCTTCAGTTCCTTGTTAAGCTGGCTGGAAGGCTGAAGCCTTTCCCAATGACTTTTTGGGACTCAGGGGCTGTGTTTGAGTTCTTCCCCAGGGGTGCCAGGCACAGTGACAGATCAGCTGCAGGCTCTGAGGGGTGGGCAGTCATTTGTTGCTCCTCTGAGTGGCAGACACCAAACTCTGGATGCCAAGCAGAGCCCAGGAGCCTTTAATAAGATAAAACCCTGCAGTGTGGGGGGGTGGATCCGAGCAAACTGCACAATCTCCGTGGGAAAGGGATGAAGTCACTGCAGGCAGGGCCTCACTTCTGGCTCTACATTTTGTATTTAACCACTTCAGAAAGGCCAGCTGGTGTGATCACACACTCAGAGCTCACTCTGTGAGGCTGGTGGCAGCAGGGCATTGACACAGCTCAGTCTGCACAGCAGAGACTCCCTAGGGAGCAAAGATTGTCTGCTTTGGAATCCTCAAACTTCCAAAAACCCATCTGTAACCTGTGATATCCCCAGCTAGTTAGACACTCTAATTAAAGGTTCCTCCTCTCAGGCACCCATGCACATAGCAATCCAAAGCTGGGTGTAAAATGGAGACTTTCCTCTGAGCAAAACTATTTTTCAGAGGTTAATTTTAAAATACGCAGCAAGAGTCGTAATTATATATAAAATATTTTATATATAATAAAGTCCAGCCCTGTTAGATGCTCAGAGTTCTCCCAGAAGGAATTCCCAGAAGGAATTTCAGCACCCTCAGCCCTCCCATTCAGATGCTGAAATACCACACAGAGGTGAGGGAAGTGAGAGAGGCAGAGTGTGAGCCAGAGCAGAGCACAGCCCTTGTCTGTCAGCGCCCAGTACAACCCAGTACAACCCAGTACAACCCAGCAGGCAGCTGGCTCTGAGACCAGCTCCAGATCCATGTCCTGCTCCCAGCCAGCTCTTTTGGGACAGCATTCCCACCTGGGAAACATTTCAGTTCAGAGCCTGAGCAGAAAGGAGACCTCTGCAGTGGGGTTTGCTCCGAGGGTGGGACACAGCAAGAGGCAGGAGCAGGTTTTCCTTTGTCACTCAGTTAAATAAATGTGGTTCCTTCTCTTTATCCCTGCTGCTGCAGGAAGTGGCAGGAGATGCTCAGGCTGGCTCTAAGGACATTTTCAAGGCTGGTGTGAGTGTGCACTGCTCTGCAGGAAGGCAGCCAGCTTCCTCCCCCTGGCAGCTGCTCTGGTATGTGATTTCAGACAGCCAATATGTAAAACACATGCTGACTTATACACTCCACACATGTGGTACATATATTTTTTGCTCCACGTGGCAATGAAGTTAACAGAGGAAGCGAGAGAGATTTAAGGACCTCATCCAGCTCTCCTTGGAAGGCAGAATGAAATAAAAAAAAAAAAAAAAAAATCCATCCCACAGATTTTACTGGGATTAAGCTGGGGGTCTGTAAGGGGGTGGCAGGAACACGCTTCACAAACAAGGCAATCTGAAAAAGGAATCCACACCCCTGCAATCCATCCCAAACATCCCAGAAGATCCATCCCAAACACTCTTTATCTGTGACACACCTTCAGATCCTCAAGGAAACCTCGTTCCCCTCTACCCAGGAGTGCACCTCTGGCTCCCAAGCCTGTTTTTTCGGGGAGGCAGTTCCACCTACTTGCTGGCAGAAGAAACTCCCAGAGGATGTTTCACAGGCACTGAGCCTCTGCTTCTCTGACAAAATCCTGAATCTCTGGGGAGCGTGAGCTAAACCCCTGACAGCTGACAGAAAGACACTCAGATGCTGAAATTAAGCTCAATTCTTAATTAATTAATTAAGGGAACCTCTGCCTTGAGAAGCCTTAGTGCATTCTGGGCACAGCTGAAGGTGAGAAGCACAGAGGGGTCACACCACCACCCCCAGGGGGATGGGAATCACTGAGGAAGGTGAAGGAAGCTGCAAGGACACAGAGGCTGCTGCTGACCTTTAAAGCTCTTCTTACCTGTCTTCTGTTAACCTCATTAGAATTGTCCCTCTGGTTGAAAAAACAATGAAGGACATCCTCAGCTGAGGGCTGGAGGAGAGAAAAGAAGTGAATTAATTTGGTGGTCCAGAGGGACACAACCACACAGGCCACTCTGCCACGCCAGTCACAACTCAACAGCATGAAAATGTATTTTGCCCTGAACCTTCTTAGTCCAGGGGAACCTTGGGGAATCCCTGGAAGAGATGCAGAGAACACTTGTAACACAACCTTAGGATTGCTATTAAATGCATCCTGCTGTCACCACGGAGGCAAGGGAGAGCTCCTTTGTCACAGCACATTCCATCCCCTATCCCGAGGGATTCCTCATCCAGGCTCAGGTCATTCAGGCTCTGGAAGCCACAGCCACAGGCTCTCCCCAAACTTCTGCACCCCAGGCAGCAGCTCAGAGACAGGAGGATTCCTCCCCCCCAGGTCTGATCCATGGAGGGCAGGCAGGAATAAATGGAATTATTTTATCTCCCCACATTTCCCACAAAACAGGAAGGTGGGGAGGAGCAGACAATGGAAGAGCTGAGGAAAGCTTCAAGAGCTCTTCCTCCACCACATCCCCCCAGGGGAAGCAGCTTGTGCTGGGGCTGGGAGCCCCTGGCACCCCCAGGGCCCTGCAGCCCTCCTTACCTTATGAACTTGCGGGCCAAGTGCTCCACAAAATGATAAATCTCATTCCAGTGGTGCAGGACACTTCCTGATCTAGGACACAACGAGCACAGGACACATCAGTGAAGCTCTCCCAGCCATGTGTTTGTCACACATTGCTCATTTTGCTTCTGTTTTGTTCCACACTCACTGCCCATGCTCTGCCTCTAAAGAGACATCAAACTGTAATTGACATTTCCTGCCTAACTTTAAAAAGCAAGAATCATTCCCACTCCATGCAAGTGTTTGAGGCTGCCTTTGGCAGTTAGGCTGGGCTTTAACACAGCCTTAACCAAATAAACCCTCTGTGAGTGAGGAGCTGTCTCTGCACAATGTTTTAGATTAATTCCACCCACTCACTTCCAAACCATTACACAGAGCTTTAGCTCCAGTGTATTCTGAGAATTACAGTTGGAGGAACAGATTATTAAACTTCTCCAGTGCTTCCACTGTGCCAGAGACTGTGAAAAGTAAAACACCTTAGTCCACAGCTCAACTGCTCTGGTTAATTCTGTCACACCTCAGTTAAAGACAAAACAAACTAATTTTGCTCCTCAGGAGAATAAACCATAGGCTATAATGAGGTTGGATTATTCTTCTTTATGTTGTAAGAAGGAGGAAAAAATTAGGTTAATCAGAATCTTTCAGCACAAAATGCCCCTTCTGGCATAAACACTTCTATGAACACTGGAATATTAATATTGGGGAAAAAATTTCTTTCCTAAAGCTGGAAAATAAACGTGTCATCACTTATTTAATTCATTGAGTACAATTAGAAATATTTATAGGGGAAATAACCACTCCAGCTTCAACAGAAACTTCATTGATCTGCAGCCTGAGGAAGAAAAGACGAAGGTTTGCGATGGTTTTTCACTTCAGGGGAAGAAAAGGCAATTGAGGTGTTCTGCTCTAGCTCTGGGGATGCCAGTGCAGAGCCAGGGCAGGGTCCCCAGCCCAGCCTGGCTGCTCAGGGCACTGCTTCACCTCTGGAGGCACCAGGAGGAGCACGCAGAGCTGGTCCCGTGGGTCACAGCCATCTCCAGCCCCCTTTCCCCACGCCTGCTTTCCATTCTCAGCCAGTCAGGAACAGCCTTGGCCTCTCCCTCCTGCTCCACGATTCCTGAGCTGCTCTTCCTCTGGGTGACCCCCGATCTGTGCCTTGCCCCCAGCACCTTTGGGGTCTGAAAGCATCCAGGCCCTGTATATATGTATATATATATGTATATATATATGTATTTATGTGTATATATGTGTATATGTATATATGTATATATGCATATATATATGTGTATATATATGTGTATATCCATATGTGTATATATGTATATATATGTATATATGCATATATTTTTATATATATGTTTATGTATAAATATGTATATATGTATATATGTATCTATATAGATATATATACACATATATCATATATACATATATATGTATATCATATATCTATATATATAGATATCTATATCTATATCTATCTCTCTACATATATATGTAGATATATGTAGATATATGTGTATATATTTATATATACATATATATATGTATATCTGTCACAGCAAAAGCTGTGACCCCGCCAGCTCTGGCTGCCCAAAGGATTCCAGCCCCAAGGCATCAGTTTAGGCTCAGTCTAAGCATGGCTTTACAGACACCCTGATCCTGGGGTGGGATCACCAGCACATGCTCTTAGTGCTGAATTCTTTCTTTTTTTTTCCTTTTTCAGAGCAGGACATGACAGGACAGCTTCTCCTGCACGCAAATGTGTGTCACACAGGAGCAGAGGAACAGCAGCAGCCAAGCTCTTGATAAACCCATTAAAGCACAGTGGGAAGAGTGCTGTGGTAAGAGATGAGGGGGGAGGCACATCAGGACTTGCTCTCAGACAGGAAATTGAAATCCTGCTGCATCCAAACCCTGAATTGATAGAACAGAGACACACAGAGCTCAGCCCCAGGTGCAAATTCCCATTGGATGTATGGGGTAACTCTGAGCCCTGGAATTCCACAGGCACTCCAGTCCCAACAGCACCAACCAGCCTGGAAGTGTTTATAATCTTTAGATGGTGAGGTATAAAAGAAACACTTGAGTTTGTAACATCAATCTCCAGAAGACCTGAGGAGCCAAGGCTTTGTTCATCAGAAATTAGTCCTTGCTTCAGTGAAACAAATGTTACTTCAGACCACATATTCACCTCCCAAAAAACACACCTCAGGGCAGATTCCCACATTTCCTGACCCATCTGGATGCAGACAGGTGGGGCTGGGACCAGCAGCCCCTGCCCAGCCTCCTCCCAGCCATCAGGTAAAACAACCTGTAAGGAAAATTCTGCTGCAATCGTTAAACCAACCCCTCTCTATCCACAAAGGGAGGATGGTTTCTGCTCGGTTTCTGGAGTGGGATCATTGGAATACTTTGCAAATCCAGTTTCACCCCATCTCTACCAGAGGCAGCTGCAACAGGGGCCCAAAATGAAGGTTCACACTTTTGCTGACCACACCTTGTCCTTCCTCACAGCAATTCCCACCTGAGCCAGACAGCTCAGTCTACCTGGAGTTCACTTCTCCTGCTGGTGTCAGGGGCCAGAACTGCCCAGGGCTGCACTCCTTGTACATAAACTGCATTTTCTGAAACAACTTAAGACTTCTTATGTTCTTCACTTGACTTAAAATGGACAAACCCAATACAAGCAACCTTTCTGCAGCCAGAACCAAGTTTCCAAACCCAGCATTAGCTCACAGTGCCCACCTCCTTGAGCTGTGTCACTCAGCAGCCACACTGTAAAAGACACTTCCTTTGAGCAGCGAGGCAAGCCAAGAACTCTGAGTAGGACAAGTATTTCTAAAGTCCAACTGTAAGATAAGAAAAGCCAATTTTCAAGTAGTTCTCTCTTCATATTCCCCAAAGAAACAAGAGGATCAGCGAGCCAGGGCTTTGCAGCTGAATGGTTGATGCTACAAACTTGCAATTTAAGAAAGGACTGGTCCTGAGGATGCCAAAATCTCTCCTGGAGAAGGGCCCAATAAGTGGAAATTAAACTCGAGTAAAGCATTGCCTTTAACAGGAGAGTGATACATTCTGTGGTCAGCTCCACTGGCATTTTGGACCTCCAAGTGTTGAGAGAGACACTGCAGAGGCTGCCTGGCTCCAGCCAAGCCCTGCCCTTCAGCAGGTGCCCTCCTCCTCCTCCTCACTGGGACAGGATGCTCCAGAGCCCAAAGCTGCAGCAGCTCAAACCTCCCTAGACTTGGTCTTTCTTGCACTTTTAAAGATTTTTCCACTTTTCCATTTCTGCTGTTGCACCTTCTCAGAGTGCCTGTGGCTTTATTCACTTCACAGACTGCTAGAGCCCCAGAATCAAGGCCACACTCTTACACCAAGACCTCAGGTGAGTGATGTGCTCTGCAGCTGACAGGAGGACATAAAGACACTTGGTTCAGAGCTGGATGTTGATCCAGAAAGCTCCTTAAGCTTCCCCTGGGTTTGGACCAACTCCCAGAACTCTCATGGCTCTCAGAGCTGGCATTTACCTAAGAAGTTGAGCAGCATCTCTTTATTGAGCTCCTCAAAAATAACACAGAGGAGCCCAAAGGCATCCTTTGTCTTTCCAAGTCCTTCAGGAGCAATTCTGACAGCCCTCCACAGCACAAAGGCCTCTGAGAGGTGATGCAATTCTTGGAGGAAACGCTGTTATCTTCTGCCACACTTCACACCAGACAGCTCATGGGGACACTGCCAAACCCTGCAGGTCACAGGGTCCACAGAGGCTCAGGTCAGAGCAGGACAAGCCTCTAAACCCAGCCTCAGCCCAAGAACATTCTTCTCCTCCTGGCTGCCAGGGAGTATGCAAGAAAACAACGAATAAACAAGTAGCCATGGACTTAATTTCCATCCCTCAGCAGATAAAGTGCCGAGTGCTGCAGGCACACACTCAATCCTGGCTGGGAGGGAGCTCCTGCACATTCCTTTGACCAAGCAATGGTTATCTGAGATGCATCACTGGGTAAAAAACACATCCACAGGTCCTGGCTGGCAAGATTTCACACATGAGCTCAGCTCACTGCAGTTGCCTGCCCTTGGCAGAATGGGGAGCTCATTACGTTCCTTCAGGCAACAAGCAAAAAGACACAAAAAGGCACAAATTTCTCCACCCTGCCTTGCTGGCATCCCTCCCAGAGAAAAACCATCCCTCCACATCCATGCAAGCTCCTGCCATCCCAACAAGATGCACCCCTTGCTGTGGCTGCAGGCCTGTGATCCTGGAAATCAGGAATCACTCCCCAGGTCAAGGAGGAGCAGAAATGGGTTTGAATCTCTTTCTGCAGACCCTCAGTGCCACCATTCCCTACCTCAGGCTTGGGTTTGTTCCTCTGAGAGCAGCTGGAACACTGCAGTGTTCTGGGGTGAGCTCTGCTCCAGGGCTCACTTTCCCAGGGGAACAACCGAGTGGTAACTCCAACAGGAATTAGCTACTCTAAATAACATAAAGCTACTCCAAAGAGCAAGCAGCTTGAGACTAAGTCGAGAAAATAGCCACAGTTCGAGATTTTGCAGCCAAGGGACAAGAGGCATGGTCTGTGGAAGGTTCCTCACCCATGGTATGGGGTGGAACCAGATGATCTTTAAAGACCCTCCCAACTCAAACCATTCTATGATTCCATGGAAGTGTTAAAGGATGTGTGATAACCAGCTCCACCACAGTAAATCTCTCACCAGAGGTTAAACAGCCAGGTCCACTGGTGTACTGTGCTCAGGAACAGCTGAAAAGCCACAATGCTCCTCCAAAATTCCACTGGAGACCAAGGAAATTTTTACATCAGCTCCTGCTCATTTCTCATGCACCAGAAAAATCCCAGGATCAGGAATTGTGCAGCTGTCAAAGCAGGGGTTTTGTTGGATTCCTTGACACATACACTGAGGCCAGCCTGCCTGCCTTAGAGCTCGTGCCAAGGCTTGTGTTTCCCCCCAACCCCAAAATCCCCTGAGCAAGGCTCAGGATTTCAGTGAGGGGACAGCCCAGAACTTGAATTAAGGGCCAGCTGAAGCTACATTAGCTCAGAGCTGTAACACAGCACATCCAGGAGAATGGAGAGAACCTTCAATCCTGCTCCAGCTTCCAGGGAAATGCAGCTGCCCAAAGCTGCAGTACAAATCATGCTCTGGGTTTGGTTGGGTCTGGGCTTTTTCCATTTGTAGCAATCGAGTTATTCCAACACTGAAAAGCAGCGAAATGAACAGGCTAGGTAGATCTTTGCACTGAATAAAATAAACAAACCTCTCCCCCTGGAGCATCAGGACAACTGGCACACTGAAGCAGCCAGAGTCTCAGTCTTTTGATTTTCCCCAGTATTTTGTAATAAAGGGTTATGTAATTCCAAGTCATTTATACTAAAGGAATGTGGGAGCTACTGCAAAACACTCCAGAGGATCAGGCAGTAACTTCATCTGGGAGCGCTTTTGGCAACTTGCAAATGCTTTCCTGTCTCTGAAATTTATGGGTATTAATGTCAGTGCCATGGCTCTGGCAGGCATCACCTCCAGCATTTCCAAGCCTTTGGTTCAAAATAACTATTCTTGATCAAGAAAATCAGGACAATCATTTCAGCTAGTATTTTTTAAGTTTGTATTTGTTTTCTGTTTTTTTTTTTTAATTGTTGTACTGCTTTAGTATGAAGCTTTCCAAAGCTCAGCACAAAATGATTCCACATTGCTCCATCCACATCTGAAAAAAGCAGCACTCTTACAGAGCCAAGGAGATGACACTGCCACAATTAGTGATGAAAAAGTGAGCTAGAGAGTTATCTTCAGCACAAACAGCTAAACAGTCAAAATATGCATTTGATTAGCAGAAGAAACAAAGAAAGTGTGACTCAGCTAGGGAAAATAAAGCTCTTTAAATGGGGCATTCGAGCTGTTCTCCATCTCAGCAGCTGAATTCAGCCCTTGGGAGGGGAATAACCCCTGTCTGGGCTGGATTTCATCTGGAATTGCTGCTTTGGGCACAGCTGAGGGGGCAGAGGGGCAGGGGCAGAGCTCGGGGGACAGAGGGGCAGAGGGGCAGGGACACAGCTCGGGGGGCAGAGGGGCTGCCTGCACCTCCTGAGCCCTGGAATTGGTGCCTGCAGGAATAATTCTGCACTCCCTGCCCTGGTGAGAGCCTCAAGCTCCCCTGCTCACGGGGAAAGCTCACGGGACCAGAGCGCTGCCGCTGTTTGAAGAACTCGAGAGCACACTCGAGTTCGAGTACACACAAAGCTCCCGTGCTGGGGGAATCCCGAGCGATGTGATTGCAGAGCACAGCGGGATCCGTGCCCCGGACCTACCGAAGAAGTCACCACAACAATAACAAAGCAAGGAGTCAGGAGTCCCTGGGGTCCCCCGGGGACACGGTGGCTGCCACAGAGCCCAGATCCAGAGGAAATCTCCTCGGAATCAGCGTGTGCCCTCCCAGCTCCTGCCTAGCCAGAGAACTCCGGGATAAAGAACAAAGCAGGACTGACTTACTTGTCCAGAATGAAATACAAATCAAAGCCCCCGTAGCAGGCAGGACCACCGTTCTCTCTCTTTCCGCCGTGCCCATCACAGGTGAGTGTAAAAACTGCCAGGAAGACACACTGGAAGCCAAACCTCAAGATGCTTTGCTTTGCAATGGCCATTATATCCAGAGAGGAGGAGAAAAAGAAATCTCTTCTTCCGAGGCTCCTTTATTTCACAGGTTTCTCCACAAAAGCCATTCAATGACCTTTAAAAGGTAGAGATGTATATTGTATTCCTCAAAACACCACTTGCAACAGTTGTCCAAAGGAATTGCAAGACTTTCCCCCTTGTTTCCCTTGCACTTCTGTTTCTTGGTTTCAGATTTCAAGATGCACAATACTGTATTTCACTTTTTTCTTTCTTTTTTTTTTTTTTTTTTTAAAGGGACTTGACCCTCAGTCTCCCTTGCAGCTCTCAGAAAGCAGCACCATTGTTTGGCAAGAGCAGGAGCAGCCTCCTCACAAATCTTGCTTTGTCACGGACTTCAGAAAACACAGGGAGGGTTTGTGGCTTTCCTCCCCCCCTCCCCTTAATTATTGTTATTATTAAAGACGGCAAGCTCTGCTTTTCCCTAGCTCAAGAAGCTCAGAGAATGCCATCTCGTGGCCAGAACTCGAGCAGAGCCTGGCTTGCAGCAGATTTGTGCACGGAGCACATGAACAGCAGCCCCCTGCACAGAGCCTGAGTGCTCTCAGCAGGACCCAGCTCTGGGCATAGAATCCCAGCCTTGGGGTGGGCCTAAAGCCCAGCCCAGCCTTCCACTCTTCCAGGGATCCCGAGGAGCCACAGCTTCTCTGGGAATTCCATCCCACCCTCACAGGCAAGAATTCCTTCCCAACATCACATCTAACCCTGCCCCTCCTGACAGAGGAGATGTGCAGAGGGATCTCTGCTCCCCACAGACACAGAAGGGATGTGCAGAGAGATCTCTGCTCCTCACAGAAACAGAAGAGATGTGCAGAGATCTCTGCTCCCCACACAGGCAACAGCTGAGTTTAGAGAACTTTAAAAACTCGGGGTAGCTTCCCAGAAGAGAAAAGCCATACCAGGCCTTAACAAAAGCTGGAGAAGGAGATCAGATTCTTTGTGTAGCTGTGGATTCAGACTGACATAAGGCCCAGGAAAGCTTGGGGAAGAGCCAAGGAATGAAGCATCAGATGAAGCTGTGAGTGCTCTGAGATGGAGGCAGCTGCTGACAAAGTGGAACATGGAGTTTTATCCTGAAATCCTGAAGTTCCTTGAGGACTAATCCTCTTCATATGCCTGCCTAAAGAGTGTGTATTTTTGTTTAGGATCTGGTAAGAGCAGCATCAACACTCAAGCTCATGTGGGACACAAGAGGGGTGTTGGAATTCGTCTGCCCTCCCCCTCCCTCACTAAAAATGCCAGAAACAAAAACATTATGGAGATCCTGAGACTCACCAGTGCTTGGGAAGACTGAGTGTGTTCTAGTCCTTGCGTGAGAGACAATATCGAGGTGTTTTAATTGCACACAGCTGTGCAAAGGGTAGTGAAGATCCAGCTGGTGCCCCTGGTTTGGGAGCACCTTTGGGTGACCCCATGGGTGGTTCCCTTTGGCTCCCAGGTGTCTGACCTGGATGTTGGGTAATGGCTTTTGTCAAGATCTAAAAATCCCACCCCCTGTTTCTCAGGGGACTTCAGGAAGCTGGTCCAGCACCGTGTAACTCCCCAGTTACTCTCACAATTAAATTATCACTGCCCAGGAATTCCTGCCCGGTGCAGACACATCCTTAGAGCCCCTGGCTGTATCTCCAGCTGTGCTGGTGCTGGCACCACCGCACTCTCCCGGGGCTGTGGGACAGCACAGCCCTCTGGATGGCGTTTTCCCATCTCACTTGTGCAACTCGAGGCTGACACTCAGTGGCCAAGAGGGATGTTTTTCTTCCCTGGACTGCTCTAATTTTTTAAGGGATCAAAAGCTGCCTGGGGTGGAAGCGTGTCCACTGACTGCCACAGGCTGATCCAGAACTCCCCAGAAGGTGATGATGCTCCTCAACACCCCCAGAACACTGATGATACCATGGTGTGAGGCAGCACAGCAGAGGCTGAGTGGCTCAGCTCAGGGCATCCTGCCATTTCTGTTAGAGAGCAGGAAATGTTCAATCTTAATTGTAAAGATTTGAGCAACAGCAATCCCAACCTAGCCTTGTGTTAGGACCAGAACAACTCTGTAACTCCCACAAAGGAGACTCCCCTTCCCCTAAAGAAGGCAAATTCAATGTTTTGCACTTCTCTTTTTCTGCCTTTTGTGCTCCCTGAAACAAGATATTGAATGTGAAGCATCCTTCTCCAGACAGGGAAGGAAGGTCCTGACTGTGAATGCCCTGTGTGTACCAAGCCTGGGGCTTGCCAGCTCTCTGGCTGTGCTGAGATGAAAAGAGCAATGAAAGGGCTCAAATAGGGCTAAATACGTTTGTGGAAATGTTCTTAGATGAAAAAGAATAATGACAAACAGGCTGGAGTTAATCCATGATGAAGGAATTTAATGGATAGCTCTGCTCACCAATTGATCTGATTTAGCATTCAATCCTCACGAAGGAGCCTCTTGAAAGAAGAGATGCCAGGGGAATAAATCCATCAGGGTTGGCTTTGGGCAGCAGCTGCAAGGCTGCTGCTGGACCACCCTCACAGGGTTCAGGACAGGTATGATTTACACGAAGTTAGAATTATGGCAGTATGTGAGGGCCAAATATTGAAGGACATCGAGTTTGATGCATGATCCGAGATTGAATTGTGGTCCTGCAGAAACAAAAAGAGAAAAGCAATGACCATGAGACACAGACTAAGATGCTGTTAAGTACATTCACTAACAGCCTTTAGTACCTGGCACATTGCACTCCCCTTTTCAATCCCTTTGAGACCTCCTAGGTGACAGAGTCCATGCTTAAAGCAAAGCAGGCAGTGAGTAGGTGCCAGCATTCCTGCTGTCCTGAGCCTGAACTGTAAAGCATCTTTCCATGCCAGGGCTGTCAATCAGCTGGCAGGAAGGCTCAGAATACTTTGATGCTGCTTCAGGATTAACTCCTCTGAGTAAAACTTCCTTTCCTTGGCTATATTTAAAACAAATGTGGGTTCTTTCCCATCACTACAAGAAATTGTAGTGCAAGTGATCAATTTGCAATTAAGGCACTGAAACTCAGTGATTTATGCCCATCTCCATAGCAATGGCTTCCTTTCTGCAGGAGGGTGGTGGTTGTTGCTCAGAGCCAGCCAGGTTCTGAAGAATTGCTGCACTGGGAATGTTTGAGCTGTGTAAGGCACAGATTCTCTTGGAGTCCCCAGAGAGCAGCAGCTCTGTGGCTCAGCAAGGAATGCTCACAAAGAGGAGCTCCTGAAACCCCTTTGGGATTATTGCACTGGCTCCTGGCAGTCCCCATGGCTGGGCACTACACGCTGAGGCTGCTGCCAGTCTGTGGGCACAGTCCCATGGGCTGTGACATTCTGAAAGAATCCTACCAGGTGTAGGTCAATAACACCCTGGGCAATGGGATTGTGGGCACTGGGAACAACTTAAAGGGGCTGGAAGGTGCTTGTCTTAGTGCTGTGAAGCACCAGGGTTTGGTGGCTGCCTGGGCCAACTCATCAGCAAGCTCTGCCCTGGAGGACAGAGGTTCATAGAACAATCCTTTTTCTTCTAGACTGGGCATTACAGGGGAGGTCAGTGTGAGCTGAAACACTCCAGGCCCAAATTTAAGCTCCAGTACAGCCTTGTCACAAACTCATGTTGAAACCTGCTTTTGCCAACATGGGTTATGCTGATTTTCATGTGACTGAAACCACTCCTTCACAACAGCCTGTTAGCAAGAGCAGGAGCCAGGAAACCACCAAGAAGAGAAGCAATCACAATCTGAACTCTTCCTGGAGAGGAGCTGGAAGGGTTT
>JAGMWU010000029.1:4530751-4556631 GCA_018697195.1 Certhia americana
TTGGCACCAAAGGAAAATGGGGAGGCTGCCAGAAGCTGGCAATGCCAAGTTCGGAGCTGACCATTGCAGTTTGATATTGAAACATGTCTGAGTAACATTGAGCTCGCTGGCATGCCAAGACAACCAGCCCTGAAGGTTTCCTTTGACAAGGCTTTGCCCACTAACGTGGCAGAGCCACTTGCTCAAAGAGAAAGGATAGAAATTGAAATGGATACAAAGCACCTTTACTTCTTTCAGCAAGCATTCCCCCTCCCTGGAAAAATTCTCAGCCCCATTACGCAATAGAAAGCTATCCGCCACTTATCCTGACCCTGCTGCTCTTGAACCTTACCTTGCTCTCCTGTGCCAGTGGCCAGGATTAGTGGAAGTGGGGCATCTCATTTCTGTTCATTTGTAAATGTCAGTGTTCTGCTGGGTGACTCTGTGACTGATCCCTGTAAATAATTGATTTAGCCCTCACAACTTTAAGTCTTCCTGCGGTGGACTTTGAGACATGCCATAGTTTAAATCAGCCCAAATCCTAGAGTTTCCTACCTGCAATCATGCACTCAAACACAAGTCGAAAGAGGAAACAAGTCCCAATCCCGCCTGGGCGAGCGCTAGCCATGACCATTCTCTTCTGTCTTTGTGAACAAGCACCCCCCTGCACCTTCACCGTGTTGTAGTTCCAGATGGTTTTTCCGGACCCAAGCCCGGCCTCTTTCCTCATTGACTGTGCCACGCACTGCTGTTGATGGTCAGCAATTTTGGGACTGGCCATCATGATGACTTTGATTGCTGCCCTCTTCCCCCCTGGATCGTTGAAACTACAACCAGGGAAGAAAATCATTCACCTTTGATTCTGAAGCTTCTTGGACATCCTAACCCAGATGCCTGATAAGGGGACTCAGACCCTGACCACAGTTTAATCCAGCACACTGATCCTGACTGAAAACTCTCTCACACACTGCCTTTCAATAGAAATTTGCACCGTTCAACAGAACTCGCAAAAAAGAGATCAGCAAGAAGCATCAGGGAATGGTCCTGGCAAGTGTTGTCTCCCTCCCATTTTGGTTCATAAAGTGCCAAAATTTTCTCGTCACCTGTCATTGCAGTGCAGTACCTCAGATCCACAACTCGCAGACCTCCGGAGTATGCATGATCCCAGATTCACTTTGACCCCTTGGAAAGCAAAACTGGAAGACAAAACCCCATGAGCTCATGTCTGTCTGGTCCCCATGGGAGAGCAGCAAAGGTGCCTCAGTCATTGCCCAAAGAAAACAGTGCCATGTCCTCAGAGACACATTCCCGTTGCCTGCACCCCATGACTTCAGACCATTAGGTGGTGAGTCCACGCACCTGAGAATACATCTGCTGCCATATAGACGAGGTTGTTGCCCAGTCCTTGTGTGACAAGGTATCTCTTGCAGGTCGTCCAACCCCAAGTCTGGTTTCTGAAGACAAACCCAGCTTGACGCACGGTCAGTGCTGGATCTGGCCTGCCAGGCACTCCCTTAGGAGGAGAAGGCTAGAAGTTTGGCAGATGCCTCTTTTGGGCACCAAAGGAAAAGGGAGCCCGCAAGAGGAGCTGCAATGAAAGGTTCTGAAGGACAATGCAGTGTGGATTGAAAAGTGTCAGAGACATGGCTCCTGGCTGCCCGAGACCCAAGGCCACTTGAAGTTTTCCATTTGAGCAGGCTTTTGCCTACAACTGCAAGAGCTCAAGGTTTCTCATACAACGTTGAGCGAGGAGGGACCATGCAGCCCATTACTTCAGTTCGCAAGTATTACCATGAAAAAATGTCCAATTGCCACTACAGCTGATAGGAAACGAATATCCTCCACTTTTGGGAAAACCATCCTCACTCTTGGAGGATATGATTATGTGAAGAATACAGCCCAGGATCTCCTGTTTCTGACCCGCTGCCCATCTTTTGAAACCTTACCTTGCTCTGCGTGCCAGGTGGCCAATTTTAAAGTGGGCACTCATTTCTGTTCACGAAGGAAAGTACAGGTTCGCTGGTGACTCTGATTTGCAATGATACCCCGTAAAATAAAGTTATTCCTCCTCAACTTTATGTTCCTTCCAGGCTGGGAATTTGGAGAACTGCCATAGTCTAAAATCCGCAACAATCTGATTCCTACCTGAAATTCTGCACTCAACATGTCAGAAGCGGAAACAAGTCCCATCCCTGTGCCAGCTCTACCAGGGACCGCCTCCTGCTCTGCTTTGTGCACAAGCACCTCCCTGCCACTCACCGGTTGAGTTCCATATTGTTTTCAGGATCCAATGCCACCTTTTTCTCATGACTGACAACATGCCACTGCCTGTTGATGGTCCACAATTGGACTGGCCAGCATGATGACGTTGTTGTTGCCTCTCCCCCTGGAGATCTGTGACTACCATCCTAGAAATAAGTACTTTCAACCTTTGAATTCGTACAGCTCTTGAATGCGCTACACAGATCCTGTATAGTTGATACGTCAGGCCCTGACCACAGTTAATCAGGCACAGGTCCTGGACTGAAACATCTGCTCACGCACTGCTCTTCCTAGAACTTGCACGGTTCAAGCAAAACCTCTCAAAAAGAGTGTCACGCAAGAAGGCATCAGGAGTGCTCTGGGCCGAAGGTGTGAATCTCCCTCCCATTTTGTTTCCGGAAGTAGGGCCAAAATTTCTCACCGGTCCCTTGCCATGCTCCCTCAAGATCCACAACTCTCATACATCCCGGTAATGCATGATCCCAGATCACTGGCTCCTTGGAAAACAAAAAAGGGAAGAACAACCCCATGACTCATGTCCTTCGATCCAAATGGGAAGCGCAATGGTGTCCTCAGTCATTGCCCAAAGAAACAAGTTGGCCGTCAACTCGACACAATCCGCTTGGCTGCACTCACCATGAACTCAGCCCATGTAGGTCGGTGATCCCTGCACATGGAAGACATCTGCTCCATAATAGCTGAGGTTGTTTGACCAATCCATTGTGACAACGGTGAGCTTCTTGGCAGTCTTCCCAAAACCAATCTGGTTCTGAAGAACAACCCCATACATTGCGCATGTCATTGCTGGATCGGCTCCTGCCACGGCACATCCCTAGGGCAAATGCTGAGGAATTTGCATATGCTCTTTTGGGCAACCAAAGGAAGGGACTGGCCAAGAGGCGCGACAAGACAAAGTTCTGAGCTGACCATGCAGTTTGGAAGTGAATAGTCTTGCGTAGGAACTTGAGATCTTGGCATGCCGGAGAGCAAGGCCCTTGAGATCCTTTTATCAAGCTTTGCCCACTAAGCTGCAGAGCTCACGGTTCTCAAACACTGTTGACTGAGGGAGGGACAGTGTGCAGCCCCATGACTTCATTCAGCAAAGTATTCAATGAAAATTTCCCAAGTGCCCTACGCTGAAAGATAGCCTCATTTGGGAAAATCTCATCCTCTCTTAGAGATGAATGTGAATATACAGCCCATTGATCTCCCAGACCTGCCTCTGTTACTTACTCCTTTCAAACCTTACCTTGCTCTCCTGTGCCGGGTGCCAATGATGAAGTTGGCACTTATTTCTGTCAGATGGAATTAGCAGGGGTTCTCTGGTGACTCGGGTTTCAAGGAGACCACTGTACCATAAAGTTTATTCCACTCACACTTTATCTCCAGGCGTGAATTTGGGCCATGAAATGCCTTTTGTTAAATCGTCAACAATTCTGAGAGTTCGTACCCAAATCATGCACTACAATTTACATCAAAGAGGAAACATTCCCATCCCGCAGCTCTACCAGGCCAGTCTCTGCTTGTGCTGTTTGTGACAAGCACCCCCGCACTCACCGTGTTTGTAGTTCCAGCTTGTTTCCAGGACCCCTGCGGCCTTTTTCTCAATGACTGCCACCATGCCACTGCTGTTGATGTCCACAATCGGGACTGGCCCCAATATGACTTTAGTGTTGCCCTCTCCCCCGGTATCTGTTGAGACTAAAAGCCAGGAAAATACTTTCACCTTTGATCCTGACAGCTCTTGAATGCCTAACCAGATGCCTGTAAGGGAGTGTGCAGAGTACTGCCAAATTAATCCAGCTCAATGTCCTGGACTTAACCTCTGCTCACGCCAGAACCCTTAAAAACAAGAGATCCAGGGAGAAAGGCATCAGGGATGGCTCTGGTGCACGCAGTGAGAGCTCCCTCCCATTTTGGTTCGGAAAGGTAATGTCTAGAAATTGTCTCACTGTCATGCCAGGGCAGGACCTCAGCTCCACAACTCCTCAGACATCCAGGGTACACTATCCCAGATCACTTGACTCCTTGGAAGAAAAAACTATAAGAAACAACCCCTGAGCTCTTCGTCCTGAGCCCAAATGGGAGACAGCAATGGTGCCCTAGTCATTGCCCAAGGAAACCAAGTTGCCCAGGTCACTCAGACACAATTCCTTTGGCCTGCACGCACCATACTTCATGAGCCTGTAGGTGTGAGTCCACTGCAGCATTGATAAGACTCTGCTCCATAAGCCTAGGTTGTTTGACCAGTCCATTGGTGACAGGGATCTCTTGGCGTTTCTTCCCAAACCAATCTGGTTTCGAATAACAAAACCCAGCATTGAGCAAGGTCCAGTGCTGGGATCTGCTCCTGCCAGCACAGTCCCTTAGGGAAAGGCTGAGGAATGTGCAGATGCTTTCTTGGCACCAAAGGAAAGGGAGTCTGGCCAAGAGTAGCTGCAATGCAAATCTGAGCTGACCATTGCAGTTTGAATTGACATAGTCTCGTATGACTTTGAGATCCTTGGGGCATACGAGATCCAGCCTTGAGTGTCCGAGAACCGCTGTGCCTACTAACTGCATAGCTCAGGTTGCTCAGACAATGTTCTGTGGTAAGGAATGTGCCTCCCTTTCTTCATTCAAAAAAAGCATTACATGAAAAATTCCAGTGCCACTACATCTGGAGAAGAATATCTGGTGCACATTTGGGAAAATCTCAATCCTCTCCTCAATATTCTTATGTGAAGATACGCCATTGATCTCCAGGTCTGATCTGTACTCCGTTTCAACCTTACCTGCTCTCCGTGCCGGTGGGGCCAGATATGAAGCTGGGCATCTATTTCTGGTTCATATGGAATGTCAGGTGGTACGCTGTGACTCTGGGTTGCACTGATCCCCCCCTGTAAAACTAAGTTATTCAGCACTCACACTGTAGGTCTTCCAGGCTGTTGAATTGCAGAAATGACTTTGTTTAAATCAGCAACAAATTCTGAGAGTCGTACCCGAAATCATGCAGCTACTACAGTCAGAAAGAGGAACCGTTCCCTCCCTGGGCCAGCTCCCATGGGACCATCTCCTCTCTTCGTTGTGAACAGCACCCCCCCGCCTGCCACTACACCGTGTTTAGTTTCCAGATGGTTTTCCAGATCCAATGCCACCTTTTTCTCATGACTACTCCACATTCCACTGCCTGTTTGATGTCCCATCTGGGACTAGGCCAGCAGATGCTGTGTTGCCCCGCGCCACCTAGGGATCTGCTGAGACTACAAAGCTCCAGGGAAGAGACATTTCACCTTTGAGTCTGCCAGCTCTTGGAATGCCAAACACAGCTGCCTGAGAGGGTGAGATGGGCAGGAGACGCCATAAGTAATCCATGCTCAAGGTCCTGGACGACCTCGTGCGCAAGCCATAACTCTTAAAACCGAGATTGCAGGGAAGAAAGCATCGGGATTGCTCTTGGGCCAGTGTGAATCTCCCTCCCATTTTGGTTTCAGGAAAGTAGGGAAAAATGTTCCTCACCTAGGTCCAGTGCCATGCATACCTCAATTCCACATCGCGGACATCCAGGTAATGCCATGCCCCAGATTCACTTGGACATCCTTGGGAAGAATAAAAATTATAAGAAACAAAACCCCATGACTCATGTCTTGTCTGAGTCCAAATGAGAGCCGCAATGGTGCTCAGTCGTGCCCAAAGGAACAAGGCCAGGTACTCAGAGACACAACCTGCCCCCTCACCATGACTTCCCTGACCATGTAGTGGTAGTCCACTGCACATGAGAAGCCATCTGCTCCATAAGACTGAGTATGTTGACCGAGTCCCTTGGTGGACAAAGTTGATCTCTTCAGGTCTTCCAAAACCAATCGGTTTCTGAAGAACAAAGCCACATTTGCAAGGTCATGCTGGGATTCTGGCTCTGCAGGCACAGTCCCTTAGGGAAAGGCTGAGGATTGGCAGATGCTTGCTTGTTGGCACCAAAGAAAGGGAGTCTGGCCAGAGGAGCTGCAATGCAAAGTTCGGAGCTTACCAATGCAGTTCGAATTGGAAAAGTGTCTGAGGAACATTGAGCCCTGGCATGCGAAGACAACCAAGGCCCTTGAAGGTTGCCTTGACACGGCTTTGCCGCCGCCACTCGACTAACTTGCTCAGAAAAGAAGAGGAGGAGTGAATGGTACAACCCCTTACTTCTTTCAGCAAGCTTCATGGCAAAATTCTCTAGCCCCTTTGCTGAAGAAAAGAAATCTTGGCCTTTATCAGTATCATGACCTGCTGCATCCTTGGGAACCTTACTTGCTCGTCCTGGCCATTGGGCAGATTATTGAAGTTGGCATCTTCTTTTCTTTCATGATGGAAATTACCAGGTGTTCTGCTGGGCTGTACCTCTGGGTGGCACTTGATAGCCCTGTACATAAACATTAGTTGCGCACTCACACTTTATCTTTCCAGGCGGTGGAATTGCGAAAGGCCTTTGTTAATCCTCAAAATTCTGAAGTTCCTACCGAAATCAATGCACTCCACGGTCCGAAAGAGAAACAATTCCCATCACCATGGCCAGCACTACCAGGGACCAGTCTCCTGCTCTGGCTTTGAACAAACACCCCTGCACTCACCGTGTTTATTCCAGATGGTTTTCCAGGGCCCATGCCACCTTGTGCCTCAATGACGGTTTGTATGATCTCGTCTGGGGCTCAACACATATAGTCTCCCATGGAGACGTGCGTGCGGCCCTTCCCCACGGGATCTGTGAGACTACAGATGCCAGAGGGAAAGATGTTGAGACAGTCCCCAAAAAAAAAAAAAAAAATAAAAAAAACCGTTGAAGGCCCACAAGTGTGTCTCCAAAACGTTCCAAAACTCCCTGCTACAATGGAAATGCTGTGCCCTCCAGGAAGTGCCACCTTGCCCTCCGTTCTTTTCAAGTACCCAAATCAGGCCGGGTGCTGGCAAGAACCATAAAAGTTTTTCATGAGGCAGTGCAGCGTGCCTCCTCTGACAGTTTCAGCTGGGACTTCGAGGGTCTGATCATGTGAAGCAATTCACGAGGAAATCTGTGGGCTCAAGATCATGTATGAAAGCCCTCTGCTCACCTATTGCGCTGTTAAAGGCCTCTGCACCCTAGCCGGACCTCTCAAAAGGATTTCCGGCAAGAAGACATCAATTTGGCTTTGTGCACACTCTGGTGCCCTCCGAATGTTTTTAAAAGACAGGTAAGGGCTAAGGATTTTTGCCACTGTCCAATTTGCCACTCAGATTCCCATTCCAACTGCATTGTTGATTCCAATTGCCCTTATATTGCCACTGCAGTACGTTCACTCCACAATTCTCTGACCATTCGAGGGTATTGCATATCCCAGATTCACCTGGATTCCTTGGAATGCTGGAAACAAAGTAAACCCGGTGGCTTGCCGGAGAACTGGCGCCTTCTACAGGAGGCGTTGGTGTGCTCAAGAATATTACTGGAACTCTTCCATGTGGGCCAAAATATCGTTTAATCTTTCCATAAAGGAGCTGTAAGGTATTGGATTGGTCCATTTATGGGTTTGTGAGCCAGGCTGATCTGGAAGGGCAGAACCCTTTGTGTCCTCTTCTTACGCCCTTGGTGTCTGTCAATCTCGAATGCTCAAAATGGATGGCACAACTGGGCCTCAGTCATTGCACAGAAGAAAAAGGCCAGGTCGAACACTCATAATTGCCAGCTTGTACCCCATGACTTCGTAGCCATGTAGGGGTGACCCACGCACAAGGGAGAAGACACTGCTCCAATAAAGACTGAGTTGTTACCCGTACCATCGGTGACAAAGGTGATTGTCTTGTTGGCCCTCTCCAACGACCACTGGTTCTAAAGATGAAAAACCAGAATTCAGCATGTCTTGCTGGGAGCGGCTCCTGCTAGGCCTAGTCTGACTCGCAGTTCTGACTCGGCGGGCTGGGTGTTTGAGTCCCAATGCCTTTGGGCCACCTTGAACTGCCCGGGGACCTGTGGCACCACCCACCAGCCTTGAAGGCAGCATCAAAGGCATATCTGTTGGCATTGAGTCACGGGGGCAGGGAACACAGGAAAGTGCAGCACAAGGAAGCTAAGAGGAGGAGTGTGGCCACTCTGTGTACCCGAGCTCCTTCCAGAGCACTTCCTCTCACTGCCCTCATCCCTTTCACATGCACACGGAGTGTTTGCTGGCAGAGAATCCTCCTCCTCGATTTCTTCTGCCCCTTCAAGTGTGACTTTTTTTTAGGACTCACTTCTCATTTCACGTGATTTCAGAAAAAGGAAAGGCGTGTTTTAGCAAGGAAATGTGCTAATGCTGCGACTTTTTTATACTGTCTGTTCATGGGATGCTTGAACTAAAGAAACATGGTGCATAACTTAGCTTCAAATCTTGAAGTTTGTCTGAAAATCCCGTTCTTTCCATCAGACCATCTGAAGAAAGTATTTTAAATTAGTTTAGAATGAACATCTTGAAGCGACTTGCAAAAACTCTAATCAATATGGGTATTAAACGTTTAAAAGATTTTCGATTCTATCATAATAAATGTTAAAAATAATGTCACTGCTCGACTTGGATTCAACTGGATGACCCCTGCACGAAAGCATCTGAAGATAGGATACGTATTTTTGAATGTTTTAGAAATAATGTAACTGAGAAACAATTACTACCTAATATCACCACTAAATGTTTTTTACTTACCCATTGGTTAAAGGAGGTATGGAAATAGAATGTCATCATACAAAAAAATATATCCACTACAGTTAAAGGGTCAAAGCTACTGCTTGATTTTGAACCTTACTTGTCTGTGCAGCCATTGGGACCATGTTCAAAGCGGGCATCTCAGTTCTGTTCAGGTGGCAATTTCTTTTCTCTCTTGCGAGCAATTTGTTATGCAAATTATACCCTGTAGAAAGTTTTTGACCACTTGCCATTTCGCGTTTTCAGCCCTTGGCCCGGAGAAACCCCTTTGTTAAAACAGCGACATGAATCACGACTTGCACTACCCAAATTCACAGTCCAGAATACAGAAAAACTCCGTCCTTGGGCAGCTCCTCCAGAGCCATGGTCCTTGTAGCTTTTGTGAAAAGCCCCCTCCCCACCACTCACCGTTGTAGTCCCGATGTATCTCCTGAGAACTGCTCGCTCCTTTGTTCCATAACCACCAACTTTTGACGCGAGGGTCCTATTTTGGGTAAACACCACCCAACAAGACCGGCAGTTTCTACCCTCCTGCTGAGACTGGAAAGGCAGGGAAAGAGATGTTTAGGTCTTTGAAGAGGCAGTGATGTCCACCGGTTGTAGACATCCCATCTGTGACTGCCACTAGTGACTGGCACCTCGTCTTGTACTCCAAGGATGAACTTGCTGGTTTCAATTTTTGCTGAGACTCAATTAAAATTCAGACATTTTTAGTTTTCCCAACTAGTCTGATCGCTAAAATTTTTATTTAAAACTTTGCTAACTGAATTAGTTCTACCCACGAGAGTGCCAGTTTCATCTGTTTGGAGAATACTTCAATTATTCCCTTCAAAGGGGTGAAAGAAAAAGGAGTCTCATGAGCAGGAACAATATAACGAGCAGCCATGTAGGAAAGTGTTCATTTGTACTCACGTAACAGCAAGGGCTTGAAGTCAGGACGAGCCCAAGAAGGGCTGCAGCCAAATCTGAAAGGAATCAAATGCAAAAGTGTAACTGCACTCTGGCTGACAAATCTGGTCGACAATCCCCCTCCTTGCCTGTTCCTAATCTGTGTTCCAGTGCCCCAAAAGGAGCAGCCTTGTCTTTACCCCAGGAACAGAACCTTTCACACTGCTCTTCAGGAGCTGAATCTCAGCTGTGCTCAGAGCTGTGCAGGCACACAACGGGATTTTTACTACGAGTGAGGGAAAGCTTTCCATGTCTTCATCTGTCTGGCATTGCAGGCAAGGGCTTGATCCCCTTGCTGCCCGTCTCCAGAGTGCCAAGCATGGCAATATAGTGGCATGGCTTGGCTTCCCCTTTTCCTGAATATGTTCAGCAGCCATGCAAACATCCTACCGCTCAGACTCCTTTGTCACCAGGGGCTGAGTGCTCATTGTTGTAGGAGCAAAATTTCCCCATAGAAGCCTCATTGCTGCAGAGAGGCAGAAATCCTTCTGAGGGATAAAGAATGAGTTGAATCAAAGTTTCAATATATAAGGAATAACAGCAGGCATACGCACAGAGAGAGTCTCTGACTGGCAAGCTGTTCAGCTGCACGTAGAAAGAACAATGTGACCCGCCACCTTTTATACGTTTTCAGAATTCCTGTGCAAGTGCTGTTGCATAAAATTTTTTTTGATTTTTATGCCTGTGCATTTCACTGACATTATTTCCCTGCTGTACTACTTGATAACATGGGCTGTTCTTCGCAAATGGTGGACCTATATGTTTCAGATAAGGCTCCATTTCTAGTAAAAATTAGCTATGCTTAGGTAACTTTCTGCCATGTGTAATTACTTCTGAAACTTTATATCACCTTCCAATCAGAGATCTTAACTTTAAGCAAACAAGAAACCCCTTCAATCATCGATAAATAAAAGCTCGCACTTTCAAAATGCACTTATTTTCTTTGTACCACAGCACCCACCAATCATGCTCCAAGTACAACCTGGGCCCTGCAACTGTTTACAAGATCACAGAGGAGCCCACGAGGACACGAGATGCGGGAGGCCCTGGCAGAAGACCTCCGCAGGAATCGCCTGTACCTACAGCATCGCCCAACACTCATTGATCTCCACCCAGATGGGGTACATTTTTTTGGACCTACCTCAGCTCCCACCACCCTCTGGTGAGAATCTTTCTAATATTCAGTTCTAACCTCCCCTGACCCAACTCCAGCCCTTCCCTGCCCTCCCCCCCCCCCCTCCCTCGGCTCCTGGCCCTGGGCACGGAGAGGCAGGGATCAAACTCAATCTCCCCAGCCCCCTCGGAGGATGGTGAAGAGCGCACACCCCCCTCAATCTCCCCGCAAACTCCCTCACTCTCCCCTCAACTCCCCCTCTCTTGCCCTCCATTGTGTTCTTCCCATGGCTTTCTCCTTGACACCATCTCCAATCCCAATGCCAAGTTTTCAGTTTCATCTTGCGAGCAACCCGTGTCGATGGCATGGTTACTGAACCCACCAGCTTGCTTTAAAGGCTACATGGGGTTTTATATATAACAATAAGCCTAACGGGACACGCCTGAATATGAATTGAATTCGGCCCAGTTTCACTTTTTGAGCTGCAGCCCAAGCGTATTTGTGAATTGCCACTACAGCACCGGGGCATTACCTTCAACAGCTGCTGCTTATAGCAAAGGTCGTCCGATCGGCAATTGTGAGGGAGGATTGACTCTCCCTCCCTCACTGCTCCCGACGAGAACCCCAATTCCCCCTTTGGCTGAAGAATAACACATCGTTTTTCGCTGCGGGTACGTTGCTGCAGGGCCGGGAGGGCTGAAGAGCAGGGCTGAGGCTGGGAGGGCAGCAGGAAAATGGAAAAACCCTCTGCGGGCGGCCCCGCCCTTTTGTCGTTGCAGCTTGAATGAAGTTACAATTCTTTAGGGTTTTTACCAACCCAAAGACCTTCCTGTTGTGTCTCCACATCCGAAAAAAAATATCTTTTTGTGGGTTTTTTTGTTTTTTTTTTTTAAATCCTCAAATCAGTTCTTTCAAATCTCCAGTTTCTCAAATATGGGAATTCAAACCATTTATTAATTGTGTGGTGGCCTGTTAGTTATACTCAAATCACTCTGAACTTTTTTGTTCATATTTTTGCAGGCATTCTTCATGCAATCTTTCCTGTTCTGCTGTAGGATGACCAAAAACAACTTAAAGAGTGGTATAAACTCCGCCACTCTTTACATTGAATGGAATCTGATGGCCTTGGTGCTACAACTCATTTTAATGAGCTCTTGCCTCACCCTTGTTGAGAAGATCTTTCTGGTGGAGTAAACTCCAAAGCTTCTGCATACGTGGGGCTTAGTTAGCTCATCTCTAGAAATCACTTCAGTGAAGGCCAATGTCTAATGGTTAATGTCGAGATAGCGCCAGTAATAGGCAGTTGATTTCTCTTAACTTTCAAGTGTGAAATATCTTGCTGTAAAGTTTGACGTCCGGAGAAGACTTTGATGCTTTTGGATGCTGTAAGAAAAACTGATTAGATTTAGACGAGAAATAGAGACGGTCTAGTGGAAATTTTTCCAATTAGTGTTGTAAATGTACCAGGGAAAGTCCGTAAAAAACGGAGCTGCATCATTCTAATTGTACACGAGCACTTGTTATTTTGGAACCAAAGGCTGACCACCGCGCTGGGTAAGCTGCAGGAGGAATTCCTCTGCACATGGCGTGGATTCATTTTCCAATGGCTCAGGCTTAGAGTCCTTGCCGGGTGTGACGGGATTCCCTCTGGTAGGCCCTGACACCAAGAAAACAAGCCGACAACACTTTATGGAAACAGCACACTGGAGTTCAGAAACCGTACACAATCTCTGTTGGAAGTTTTATTCTGGCAATGCCACTTTTGAAGGATTTTTAGAGGCAACTTATCCTGCTGATAAGGTTTTCTTCAGTTCTTGGAGCCGGTCCCTCCGTGTGTGTAGAACAAGTGCTGTGTTCACTGACCTCCATCAGCGTTTGCCCCCTTCCAAACCACCTCCTACCTTGTCTCCTTGAGGTGGTTAGGAAAGTGTCTGCCAACCAAACCTCTTGCTGGTTGCAGCAATGATGCAGGTGTTCCTTTGAAAACACCTTGGTTGCGACTAACCTATTAAAATGAACAAAGCCCCTTTTTGCGCAAACAATAGCGGCCAGAAAAGAGTATTAGCAGAGAGAGGCACTGTTAAGAAGTCTTCTCTTAACAGTGCAATATTATAGTCACATGGAAAGAAAATAGTGTCCTTTCATCACATTGGTGTAAGGTAATTGTCATGGAGGCTGTAGAGACTTTGGTAAAAGTAATTGCCTCCTCCAGAATAGCCCCGGTATTGTTCCTCCTGCTTGGGCAGGTGAGGAATTTACTGCTGAAGATGCTCACAGCACACAGTGCACCAAAACAGCCCCCAAGCTGAAGGCGCAGGCTGTAAGCCATCTCCTCTGATCTTACAGTCTGTGAAGTTTTACAGAATCAAGGATCAACCTGCTGAAAAGACTTTGAACTCTTGATCAACCGCATACCTACACCTCTTGTTAACCAACCATGCCCTGAGTGCCACATCCAGTGTTTATCTCACGCCTGTGGGGCCAGTGACCTCCACCACCTCCCTGGTCAGCCATTCCAAATGCCCATCACCTCCTGTGAGGAAATCGTCCAAGTCCAGCCTACACTTCCCTGGTGCTGCGTCCTCTTGTCCCTACTGCAAGCTGCCTCGGAGCAGGATTGACCCTCACCCTGCACCCCTTTCAGGGAGCTGTAGAGTGCTGGGTCCCCCCTGAGCCTCCTCTTCTCCAGGCTAAAACCCCCCAGTTCCCTCCACACCGGCTTGTGTTTCCAACCCTCTGCCACCTGTTTTGTTCTCCGCTGGACACACGCCAGCATCCAAGTATCCTGCAGAAACTGCTTTGGTGGTAACCAGGCCAGCTCTGCTGCTAATGATGTGTACTCTTACTTTTTATCAGAATAACCCAAAATTTAATCTGAGATGGGTTTTGCCTTATTGGCAGTGCCCGTTTCCCATAAACTGACGATTTCCTGGGAGTGTCTCTTTAAGAGGAGCTTTGATACCTGCCTGATTGAATTCATTGCCTACATGATGAGAGAAAACTGGTCCTGTGCTCAAGTTTTTTTAACAGTGCCTTAACAGACTGAAAAAGAATGAAACCAGCACAGAGCACCACTGCAGTGAAGGTGTGGTGGTGCTGTGGCCATGTGGCCAAGGACTCAGTGAAGTGTGCCTCTAACCAAAAGCCCAGTGAAAGCAAGACATGGCCCTGATTTCTAACCCTTCAGATAGCAAGCACCTGATGATGGACTCAGGGCTGATTTGAGAGAGGGACCAGAAACTGGAGGTGGCAAAACATGTGAGGGATGAGCAGTGCCATGGAGCATTTTCTGTCCCCTGTTATTTAGGAAATAGATTTAAATCTTTCTCTGAATTTGATATACATGGCCCAGGGGCCTGTGGTAATTTGGATTTGCTTTTTTTGCTGTGCCTGTTCCAGGTTCCATAAGCAGCACTCCCAGAGGAGCTCGTTTCCCAGCTCCCAAGTGCTTTGTATTTCTCTGCAGTTCTGCCAGTCCCATGTGCTGATTGTGCCCTTGGCTGCAGTTCAGGGTGGGTTTGCACACTGAAGCTTCCTCTGCATGGCCAGGCTGGCACGCTGGGGACTCAGTGTCACTGATCTGATGTCTCTGAACACTATTCTCCTCTGCCATCCATTGCCAAGGATCATTGTTGCAGCCAATGGAAAAGCCAGGGGATCTTATTTTTTTTTAGGAAGGGGAAGTCCAATTGTCACTTGTGCTGCTCAGGGCCACACTCTGTTCTTCTGCTCCTGCCTGGGGCCTTTCTGGGGCTCTCTGGGTGCCAAGGAGGTGCAGCAGTGTTCCAGTGCTGTGAGCAGAGTGCTTGGCTTTTCATCTGTTTCACACCCACTTCATACTTTGCTCAAGGTCTCAAATATGGTGAGGGAAAGTGATAAACTACCCAGGGGAAGATTTATAGGTCTTGAAATCAGACTGATTTGTGGATGCCAAATGGAGACAGGTTATGTCCTTAGCCTCCAACATACCAAATACACATCAAAGTCTTATTTTGTATGCTAGAAAATCCTCTTTGGCCTCTGGAGATTTCATAAATTGAGCCCTCCTCAAGAAAGGCAAGAGAAATCAAACTGTACAATCCTCCTCCCTCCAGTGTCGTTAGCAATGAGCTGGAAAGCAGTTTTGTCCTTGGCTTCCACCAATCTGAGCCAGCTTGCCCATTGCAGAAAAGCATCACCCTTGGAGCCCTGACCCTCCACATCTTCCATCAGCCTCTGAGTGCTTGAGCAGTTTGTGTGGCAAACACACAGCTCAGGCACTTGCCATTAAGCACAGCTTAAGAGCTGGTGACAGCAGTAGAATAGCCAGGAAAAATGGGCAGGGAATGGGGCTGTGTCTGCATGAGACCCTGTTTTCTTTCCAGTGTAGGTTTGTCTCTGTGTCCTCTTTAAAGCTCTGCTCAAGGCATTCTGTTTCCAAAGTAAATTCTTGTCCCCTTGTGCAGCAGCCTCCCCAAGGGTAAGAAACATTCCAGGTTTCACCTTTTCCTCAGTTTACTGTTTCATTCTGTGAACACACATTTTCATGTGTTTTTCCTGCTTCTTGCTCTCTAGCAAGACTAAAACTGATGAAATTAGTTCTGGTTTCATCCTTGAAGCTGGAGCTTGACTAACTCTTTCTCTTAACTATGGAATGTTATTAATTCTGTCCTTGAGCCACAGTTTTCTAGGCTATGTCACACTGCCTTTATCTAGAGCATGGTATGCCCACCCCAGTGCAAATGGGGGCATGGACAATTATGTTGGTTTTTAGAGGTGTTGCTTCACTCTTTACCTTTTCTCCCACTACCTGCTGACTCCCTGATAAAGTAAATATTTATGAAAAGTACCTGGAGAAAAACCCCCATGAGTCACCATGAGATTATTGTGATCAGATAATCTCAGCAGAACTTGATTGAATTCTCCTTTACATGTTTAAATTTCTGTTTGTTAATCAGACTTGAACTGAAATGCTGCAATTTTACTTTTACCTTGATGCTCAGGGATCTCCTATTTAACTGATTTTTAGTGGATGACAGTGTCAAATAAATCGTCAAATTCTTCTGGCAATTTTATAAGTTAAGAGTAATTATGTAGCTTTATAATGTTTCATCAGGATAACGTGGAATGTATTTAAAAATATTTGGCCTTACAGAAAAACCAGAGAAGTTTAGTTTTGTGTGAAAATAAGCATTGCTTTGCTGTAGCTGTAACATCATGTTAGTTGTTCTGCACATTTCTCACATTTCATTTTTTTTTTTTGGCTTCCCTGATACAGCCAACCAGCCTGCCAGTGTAACAGTTGAGGAAAAGGTGATTTTGTTTGAGGAAAGGTTGGACAGGCTTCAAGAGGTGTGAGCGGTCTGAAATAAGGAAAGCACAAGCCTGAGTTTGAGAATGTGAATTGGAGAATCCTGATACCTTTGTCTGAGAGGTGTCTCAGTGAATTTGCATCCTTGCAACCTGCTACAGAGTAAACCTGCTACTCTGGGGCCAGTGAGAGGGCATCAGGAACTGAGGGATGTTGCATGGCTGGTGTTGGTACTAAAGGCAGATTTGTATTCACCTGGATAACCTGTGGCATCCTGTCATTTTTGTTAGAGAAGAGAAAATAATCTTGATTCCAAAATTCTGGGAAACCGGGACTATGATAATTTCCCTCTAAAATTCTCAGCTGTCCATTGTTTGGGGTTAACTTTTCACTCTCTTTGATTTTTCTCTATGACAGTGGCTTGACCATTTAAAAGTTTTTTTGTTTAGGAGTCTGCTGAATGTTTGAGGAGGGAAAAATTCTCTTATGTGAAAAGAGACCAAGATAATTGCATCCCCAAGTCCCATTTGTTCAAAAAAACCAACAGAAACAGCAACAAACCAAACAAACAAAAAGAAAGAAAAAAAAAAAAACCCCAAAAAGTGAACTTTGGAACTACAAGTTAGTGTTGGGTCACAGTAGATGGGGATTGACATTTTGTCAAGTGCTCTTGTTAGCTCAGCAGAGCATGACTCTATTCCTAGCTAGGTTTGTGTCCAGTTCATACTGCTGAACACGGGGAGGATCTCAGAGAGAGGATTTGGAATTTGCTGTCAGGAAAGAGACATGTTCCTGGCAGCAGAAATGGAAGAAACCTTTCGTCTTCTTGTAGGTACCATTACAGCATTAAGGAAGACAGCTTTTTTGCTGATTTTTTTTCTTTTTTTGCATGTTCGTGTGTGAACTAAAGGCATTTGGGAGGAGATGAGTGGGAATCTTGCATTGTCTCAAGGGATCATCAGTGGTGTTCATGCTGTGTATCCATCTTTGGAGCACGATTTCATCCACATCAGTGTTCAATGCAATGCCCTGTAGCCAGTCCTTGCTATGCACTGGAAAATGGAGGGCATTGATAAATCCCACTAAGGAGGCTCCCCTTCCACTAAAAAAGGGTAAATTCACTGCTTTGCACTTCTTTCCTTTTGCCTTTTGTGTCTCTTGAATCAAGATTCTTAATGTGAGGCATCTTTCCCTGAGCAGGGGAGGAATGTCCTGGCTGTGAATGCCTGGTGTGTACCATAGCCAGCCCGGGGCTTGCCCAGCTCTCCAGCTGTGCCCTGTGTTGAGAGCTGGCAATGAAAAGAGCATTTGAAAGGTTCAAACAGGGCAGAAGGGAGACAGTAAAAATATTTCCATGGACATTTCAAAGATGATTAAAGGGTAGAGTAATGAGAAACAAGCCAGGGGTTATCTATGCAAAAGGTTTTTTATTGAAAGCTCTAGTCAACAAATGATCTGTTTCAGCATCTGAACCCTCAAGAACAAACTCTTGAAAGAAGAGATGTCAGGGAAGAACAGCAGGGTTGGCTTTGGGCAGCAGCTCTGAAGGCTGGATCCTGATTCAGGAAAGGTAAGGTTTTCCAAACTGTACATTGCCTCTGCAGTACTTCAGCTCCACAAGTCTCAAGACGTTAAGTGCAGTGCATGATTGTTGGTTGTATTGGGGTCCTTTAAAAGAGCAGACAAAACAATTACAATTACAATTAGTTCATGAGGAAGATATTCTTGGGTAAACAATGAGAGCTCATTTTTGTCGTTTGAAGTGAGCTAGCTTGTCCATAATTGCTGTATAACAAAGCATTTAATAGACAAAGAATCTCCTTGAAGTCATGAAACAACACTGGGTGTGTAACACAGAAATGAGAACAATGGTGCTTAGAGCTACCCTTTCTCTTAGTGTAGGCACTACACAGGACATCAGTGTGTAAAACCCTGCACAATAATTTAAACTATTTTAAAGGGGCTGTAATGGTATGGATCAGTTGGTTTGCGGAGACTGTGACCCCTCCCTGTCCCAGTGCTGATCTGCACAGGTACAGAACCATTTGTGCAACTGCTGAAGCCCTTGGTGTCTGTGCATCTCCAAATGGGAGAGCAGCAATGGTGCCTCAGTCATTGCCCAAAGGAAACAAGTGCCAGGTCACTCAGAGACACAATTCCTTGGCCTGCACTCACCATGAACTTCATGAGCCATGTAGGTGGTGAGTCCACTGCACATGGAGAAGACATCTGCTCCATAAGAGCTGAGGTTGTTGACCAGTCCATTGGTGACAAAGGTGATCTTCTTGGCAGGTCTTCCAAAACCAATCTGGTTCTGAAAAACAAAAAACCAGCATTGAGCAAGGTCAGTGTCAGGAGCTGCTTCCCTTCTAGCAGCAGCATTCCTGTCTCTGCAGTGCTGACTCGGGGCTGGGTATTTGAGTCCCAAGAGTCTTTGGGGACACCTTTGAATGCCCTGGAGACCTGTGGCACCACCAGCAAGCCTGGAAGGCATCTGGAAAGGCAGAGCTGGTTGGAAGGGAGTCAAGCCTTGAAGCAAGCCATGAACTACAGCTGAAGCTGATACTTTTTGCTTATGCCTTTACTGATTGCACTCAGCTGGTTTTCTTCTGCCCCTTAGGTGTTCTTGCTCTTTAAAGCCTTGATTTTTTAAAGGACTCAATTCTGAGTCTTCAGTGGAAGCCAGTGCCTACCAAAGGTGGGTGTGCTAAATGCTGATACCATTTTTTAAATTCCATATTTTAATTTAGTGAGTGAAGTTCATGGTAACATAGTAGTTATTTGCAAACATTTTGAGGGATGATTTAAAAATTTTCCAGCTTATTGTGATATTTGTTCTTAATCAAATACACCTCAGCCAAAGAAATTGATTTTTTTACCCTGCAAGGAATGGAAGGAATAAAGGAATGGAAGTTTATAAAGGGTACCTTACCACACATCTACACACTTGATCATAAGAGAGTATTAAAAAGAGGTCAGTATAAAAACTCATTGCAAACAATATAAAAATTACCCAGGATATCTACAACATTAATTAAAAATGAGAAACATTCATCTTAAAGAGCTTATTCTTATTTTTGAACCTTTTAAAATAAAATATAATTCAAAATAAATTGAACTACATAATTAACAATGTGATATAAATTACTTCTAAACATCTAATGGTTTAAAAGGCTATGAAAATAGCAGTCTTCCACATCTCTTTACTTTCAAATACTAAGGAACATTCCAAGTGACTCCTCCATTAAATTCTTACCCTCCCCACTGCAGCCACTTTGACAATTTCAGCAAATGTGGGCATCTCATTCCTGTTCATGGTGGAAATGTAGCACGCCCTCTCTTGCATCACTTTTGTTGCAATGATACCCTGGAAAATAAAATTATTGAACAGTCACAATTCAGTTTTTCCCAACAGTTACCACTGGAATAATGTTTGGATTGAAACAATAACAAATGCCGAGAGTTTCTAGCCCATCTCACTGACTCCAGAATTTAAAATAAAGAGAACAATCCCCATCCCTGGGCCAGCTGTACAAGGAGCCAGTCTGAACATATAGTTTTGAATAACCCCCCTCCCTGCCACTCACTCTGTTGTAGTTCCAGATGGTTTTCCAGGACAAACGGTTGCTCTTTTGCTCAATGATTGCCTCTTGTGTTTGACTATTGACGCTCATGCTTTGTGAGACACCAGAGATGGAGATGTGGGAACCTCCACCAGTGATGATTTGTTGGTTGTTATCCGTCTGCTGAGAAAAAAAACCAAACACATTAAATAATTTCAGACCGTACAAGTAGCTAAGTCTCACAACATATATTTTACAAAATCCCTGGGAAAAATATCCCCAAACTGCTCTGATCCAGGGAGACATGGCAGTGCAGGTGTATTTTCAAATCAGCAAGAGACATTTAAAATAAAAAAAAAAAAAAAGGTTGTAGCATTAGGAAGAGTGAATAAGAAATCTTTTAATAGAACTGTGAATGATTGCAGCAGCTCTCAGCTGGAGCCTTTAGAGGTTGATGCATGCAAGAGCAACGGACAGAGTAAATCCAGGCTCAAGATCATGGATGGAAATCTCTGCTCAGCCATTCCCCATTTAAAACATCTGAATCTTAAAACAGGAACCACTAGAAAAAGGAGATGCCAGGAGAGAAGGGCATCAGGGTTGGCTCTGGGCAGCAGCTCTGGAGCCCCTCCCATTTGTTTAAAGAAAGGTAAGGGTTAAGGTTTCCTCACCTGTCCATTGCCATTCCAGTTTCCATTCCCAGTGCATATTCCAGTTGCCAATTCCAGTTGCCATCCAGCTGCCATTCCCAGTTTGTTATTTGCCATTGTTTATTCCAGTAGCTATTCCAGTTGTTTTCCATTGTTATATCCAGTTGTTATTCCAGCTGCTTTCCGTTGCCATTGAGCCATTGTTTCAATTGCCATTGGTAGATTGTGCCTTGTCGTACTTCAGCTCAAAAACTCTCATGACATTGAGGGGAAATGCATGAATCCCAGATTTCTACCTGAGGTCCTTGGAAGGCTGGAAAAATAAAAGCAAACCCCCATAGGCTAAATGCCCTGATACACAAACACTTGGCTTGTTTTTACAGGAGGATGTTGTTGTTTGCATCAGAGGTATTACAGGAGCTGAGGGTGTGGGGCCAAACGACTCTTAAGGTTGTCGTGGGAAGAGAGCGTAAAGGTTTTGGGTTTTGGTGTCATTATGGGGGGCTTTGTAGACCCATCCGTCTCCAGTGCAGTTTGATCTGTGGGGGGCAGAAGAACCCTTTGTAAAGGCATAAAAAACAAAATGACCAAAAACACGAAAAAATAAAGAAAAAACAACACAGCCCTTGTCGTAGTCCGTGCATCTTCCAAAATGGAAGGGACAGCCACTGTGCCTCAGTGTCTTGCCCAGGATCAGAAAAAGGCCAGGTCTGTAACCACTCGAAATTGCCGATGCTTTGAACTCACCATGGAACTATCTTTCGTAACCGGCCGTAGGGGGGAACTCCCACGGCACATGTGGCAATGATGTCTGCTACCGTAGGAGTTGAAGGTTTTTGACCGGCACCAGTGAATGACAAAGGTGTTCCTCCTGGTTGGCCTTCCAAACCGACCATGTTTCTAAAAGAGTGAAAAAACCAGAGAACTAGTCTATGTCATGCTGGGAGCTGTCTCCTTCGTAGGCCTATTCCTACCTCTGGCAATGCTGACCGGGCTGTTTGTTTGCTCCCAAGCCTTTGTGGACACCTTTGAAATGCCCTGGGGACCTTGGCAAAACCAAACCCCCCCCAGACAAGCCTTTTGGAAGCATCTGGACAAGAGGCGATGTTTGGTTTCAATAAGCTAGTCACGGCGGGGGAAGGCAGGCCTACATGTGGAGTGGTAGCACAAGAACACCCTGCAGGTCTCCCACAAGAGAAGAGTTTTATCAGAACCCTGCCAGAGGCTCCAACACCCTGAGGGCAAGGGGGGATAGAGGGAGTAATGCAGGTAAACGCCCCTGTCTTCTTGTGACAAAGCTTCCTACAGAAATTTCCCATCTACAGTCCTTGTTTAGAGAAAGGAAAATCTGCCACACTGACCAGGTGATTGTCCTCTAAGACAGGTTACCAGTCGCAGATGAACGCAAAAGGGTCTGATGGTCTCGGGTCACTGAAGCCTGCCTGGGGTGCCATTGGTATCATTCCCCTGCTCTGCTGTGCCAGGTTTTCCAGATTAACAAAGCGTGGGGCATCTCATTCTGTTCTCATGGTAACAGTAATCAGGTACGTTGCCGTTGAGGTGTGTTGGTGCAATGACCGCCCTGGTTAACAATGCAATTGTTGGAGCACCATAATGTCAGTTTTTCCAACCTGTTTATACATGATGGGATATGCCAGAATGGAAAAAACCCTAACAAATGCCTGAGAGATTTCCTTCCGTGTCTGCCTCACAAAATCGTGGACGCCAAAATGTTCTGAATAAAGGACAATGACTTCCCTGGGGCCATCCTTGGCCAGCATTGGTCCTCGCCACGGACAGCTTTTTGGAATGAGCTCCGTCCGCCACCACTCACCGTTTTGGCTGTTCAGATGGTTCCAGGAATTTGATGCCCGGCCTTTTTCTTCCCCAATGACAGCCCACACGCCACTTAGCCCTGTTTGATGGTCACGAATTTGGGACTGCCACCAATGATGCTTGGTGTTGTTTGAAGATGCCCGGGCCGGGAATCTGCTTGAGACTACAAAGGCAAAGGAACGAAGATGTTTTTTTTGCCCATTTGAAGGCCAGAAGTGTGTAATCCCCAAGCTCCTGAAAAAACCCCTCCTACAACTGGAGGAAGTGTGGGATAATCCTGGGAATAGCAAGCCCTGCCCGACAATCTTTCCAAAGGATCCAGATTGGGCTGTTGGGCAGTGAGAATAAGGCCTTAAGAAATTTTTTTTCATGTTCTGTGGAATGATGCTACATCTTACAGCTGTCAACTGTGGACTTTATAGGTTGATAATGCCAGAGCACGGACAGAATAACTCCAGGCTCAAGAGCATGGATGTAAAACCTCTGCTCAGCAAATATCCCCATGTTAAAACATCTTGAACCTTATAACAGGAACCACACAAAAGGAGAGGCCAGGAGAGAAGGGCATCCTGGTTTGGCTCGGGCACAGTTCTGTGAGCCCCTCCACCATTTGTTATAAGAAGGTAAGGGTTAAGGTTTTCCTCACCTGTCCATTGCCATTCCCCAGTTGCCCATTCCACTTCCCCCCCCATTCCAGTTGCCATTCCAGTTTGCCGAATTCATGGCTGCTATTTTGCCATTTTGTATCCGTTTGTTTAGTCCCACTGCCATTGTACCAGTTTGCCATTGCCATTCCATTGCCTTGGTATGCCCCATAGCAGTACTTCAGCTCAAAAACCTCTCATGCATTGAGAATGCATTATCCCAGATTCACCTTAGGTCCATGGAGATGCTGGAAAAGGAAAAGCAACCCCATTAGCTAATGCCTAGATCTTGCATTTGTTTTCTACGGAGGATTTTTGGGTGTTTTATCAGTGTAACTGCAGGGAAGCACCTGAGGTGTGAGCCAAAAGACCTTAAGTTTCATGGGAAGGAGCTGTAAGGTTTGGTTTGGGTCCATTTATGGGGGCGGTGACCCCATCCTGTCCCAGTGCTGATTGTGTGAGGGGCAGAACCCTTTGTGCATCGCTGAGCCCTTGGTGTCTGTCAATTCAAATGGAAGGGCAGCAAACTGTGCCCTCAGTCCCATTGCCCAGAGAGAAAAAGGTCAGGTCGTAACACTCAGAATCCTGCCAAATGCTGTACTCAACACAATGACTTGTAACCCGTTTAGTTGGGTACTCCACGCACATGGCAATGATGTTCCAATGCTCCGCTAGGAGTTGAGTGTTGACCGGACCAGTGATGCCAAAGGTGTTCTCCATGGTTGGCCTTCCAGACCGACCATTGCTAAAGATGAAAAACCCAGAATCAAGAACAATGTCAGATTGCTTGGGAGCGTGGCTTCCTGCTAGGCCTATTCCCTGACCTACCTGCAAGTGCTGGCCTCGGGCTGGGTGTTGAAGTCCCAAGAGCCCTTTGGGGGACACCTTTGAATGCCCTGGGGACCTGTGTCCAAGCCACCTAGAAGCCTTGAGGCATCTGGAAAGGCATAGGCTGGTTGGAAAGGGAGTCACTGGGGCAGGAACTACAGTGGAAAGTGGGCAGCACAAGGGAAAAGCGCAAACTGGCAGGGCTCCACAATAAGAAAGGTTTGAAGCACAGCGCAGTGCAAGCTCAACACCCTGAGTGCAAGGGGGAGAGGGAGTAATGCAGGCCCCTTCTTCTTGTGACAAAGTATCCTACAAGAAATTTTGTCCATCTACTCATTCGTTTTAGAGAAGGAAACTCTGCACAAAACTGACCATAGTGATTGTCTCTAGAAATGTAAAAGCATGAAAGGCAAAGGGGTGATGGTCCCCCCCCCTCCTGGGGTCAGGAACCCTGCTGTGCATTGGTATAATTACCACCCTCTCTGCTGTGCCAGGTGGTGGCCATATTATCACAGCGGGCCATCTCATTTCGGTCATCATGTACGTAGCAGGTTTTTGCGTTGTGTGATTTTGGTTGCAATGACGCCCTGTTAATAAATGAAATTGTTGGAGCACTCAAATTCAGTTTTTTTTCCAACTGTTAATAATGGGATAATGCCAAGAGTGAACCCTAACAATGCTTGAGAGTTTGTTCCTCTTCTGCTCACATCCGTGGACCTCCAAATTTCTTGAAATAAAGAGTACAATGACTTCCTTGGCGGCCATACCGTACGAGGAGCAGTGTCCTCAAAGACAAAAAACGAGCATTTGGAAATGAGCTCCGTCCCCCACCACTCACCCGTGTTGATTTCCAGATGGTTTTCCCAGGAATTGAATTGGGCCGGCCCCCTTTTTCCCCTCAAATGACCGCCAAACGACGCCACTGCCTGTTGATGGTCCCAATTTTGGGACTGGCCCACCAGTGATACTTTACGTGGGTGGTTGTTGAATGCGTGCAACCGGAATCTGCTGAGACTAACAAGGCAAGGGAGGGAATGGAGATGATTTTGCCCTTTGAAGGCAGAGCAGTGATATCCTAAAACCTTCCTAACACAAAGTATCTGCTGCCAATGGGTCCATGCTGCCCCCCCAGGTAGTGCAGACGCCTGAATCTTAAAAAAAACAATTCCCAAAGACATCATATTGGGCTGGTGGTTTTGGGCCACAGCCCTAAGAATTCTTTCTAATCATTCACCTGAATCAAATTGCGTCGCAAAAATCTTATACCTTCAGAGGTTTTGATGCACGATTAAACAGTAATGACAGAGTAAGCCTGGTCAAGGACTGATGTAAACCTCTGTTCACGGAGGAAGCAATTTTCTGTTTTCAGTGGTCTGCACCATGAACATGAACTTCTCAAAAGAGTAAATGGCAGGAGAGAATTGATCAGAGCAGGCTCGGGCGTAGCGGGAGCCCTTGATGTAGTTTATGTGGGCACAGGCCAAGGTATCCTCACCTGTCCATTGCCATTCACCAGTTGCCATTTCCAGTTGCATTAGCCATTCCAGTTTGTTTATTCTCAATTTCCATTCCAGTTTTTATGTTCAAATTTCCATTCCAGTTGTTATTTCCCAGTTGCCATTGCGATGCCATTTCCGTTTGCCATGTTGCCAGATGGCCATTCCAGTTTGCCATGCCATGCCAATTTTCCCATTGCCATTCCCAGTTACCATTGCCAATGGCCATTCCAGTTTGCCATTCAGTTGCCATTTGTTCCAGTTGCCAGTGGTGGGGGCTATGCAGTACTTCAGATCCACAACTCGCAGGCCAGAGTCAATGGTAATGCAGATCTCCAGATTCATCTGGGGTCCGTTGGAATGCTGTAAAAGACAAGACAGAACTGGGGCATTACGGGGAGATCTGTGAGCTGAAACACTCCAGGCCCAGATTGAAGCCCCCATTGATGGAAGAGTTGTAACGTTCTGGGTTGGGTCATTGAGTGGGGGCTGTGGACCCAGCCCTGTCCCGTGCTTATACTGTTGAGGGGCAGAACCCTTGTTGGCATCTGCTGAAGGCCCTTGGTGACTCCGCCGCCCCAACCCACACGGCAAGGTATGAGGAA
>JAGMWU010000029.1:4562018-4572542 GCA_018697195.1 Certhia americana
GACATGAGAGTTTTTGCTGCACCGCCCATTGTGCACGTCCACAGATTTTGAATTAAAGAAACAATCAACTTCCTTGGACAGCCATCCTAGGATCCATTCTTCAATGCATTGTTTGTGAATCGAGTAACCCACCCTGTGCCACTCACGCGTGTTTGTAGTTCCAGGATTGGTTTTCCAGAGCCACTGATTGCTGTTTTTGCTCAATGATTGCATACGGCCACTGCCTGTTGATGGTCACAATTGGGGACTGGCCACCACATGATGACTTGATTGTTGTTGCAGATGCCGGCATTGAGTGCCGTTGAGGATGATGCCTGGAATCTGCCTGAGAATATAAAAGCCATGGGAAAAGTGATGTTTGCCTTATGAAGGCAGATAGTGATATTACCAAGCTTTTGAAAATCCCTTCTAGAATGGGAAGAAGTGCTGATTTCCTGGTGCAAAGCATTTGCCTCAGTCTTTACCAAGAACCAAAATCAAGGCTTTGACAGTGGTTCTAGAAGTGGCGGTAGAGAATTCTTTTCATCATATTTTGTGAATCGGTGCACCTCGTGACAGCTGTCATTTGGGGCCTTTAGAGGTTGATGCATGCAAGAGCAATGGCAGAGTAATCTGGGCTCAGGGTCTTGTGTGGAACTTCTGCTCACCCACTGCTGTTTTTAAAAGTCTGTCACCCTGAGGCATGAAACTGAAATAATGACATGCCAGGGAAAGAGATCGTTTACAGTGTTGGCTTTTGGGCAGGAACTCTGAGTCCCCACATTTGTGCAAACAAGGTAAGGGTTAAGGTAGTCCTCACCTGTCCATTGGCCATTCCAGTTGGCCAGTGAAATTCCAATTGCATTCATTGCCATTCCAATTGCCATTGCAATGCCATTCCAGTTTGGCCATTGCCAATGCCGTCCAGTTGCCACAGTTAGCCAATGCATTTGCTATTTCAGTACCTCCGATCCACAACTCTCAGGACATGTGATGTAATACAACGATCCAGATTCACACTGGGGTCTTTGGAATGCTGGAAAACAAAAGACATAACCCTGTGGAGCTAATTGCCTGAGACCTTGGCTTCCTTTCTACCAGGAGGGTGGTGGTTGTTTGCTCAGGAGCCATCTAGGTTCTGAAGAATTGCCTGCACTGGGAATGTTTGAGCTGATGACAAGGCACAGATTCTCTTGGAGTCCCCAGAGAGCACAGCTCTGTGGCTCAGCAAGGAATGCTCCCTAAAAGGACCTCAGCTGAAACTCCCCTTTGGGATTTATTGCACTGGCTCCTGGCAAGTCCCCCATGGCTGGGCCTACATGCTGAGAGGCTGCTGCCGAGTCTGTGGGCACGGGTCCCATGGGCTGTGACATTCTGAAAGAATCCTACCACGTGTAGGTCAATAACACCCGCCTGGGCAATGGGATTGTTGGGCACTGGGAACAAACGTAAAGGGGCTGAATGTGCTTGTCTTAGTGCTGTGAAGGCACCAAGGAGTTTCGTGGCTGCCTGGCCAACTCGTCAAGCAAAGCTCTGTGCCCTGGAGACAGAGTTACCAAATTTAGCCCACACGCGCAACAATAGAGGGAGGAGGAGAGGAGGGGGTATGAGGGAACAATCCTTTTCTTCTAGACTGGGCATTATGCAGGTGGATGGTCTAGTGTGACTGCAAAACACTCCAGGCCCAAATTTAAGCCGCATTGAGCTTTCCTGGGAGGATTCTGTAAGGTTTTTCTTTTTTGGGTCATTTATGGTTGTAAATCCCAGTGCTGATCTGTGGAGGGGCAGAATGCCCTTTCTACATCTGCTGAAGCTCTTGTTCATGTCCGACTGACTGTAGGAGAGAGTCATGTTTGTACTTTAGGCTGCCCCAAGACACAAACGGCCGAGTCTGTAACAGTCAAGAAATTGCCATGCTTGTACTCACCATGAACTTCAGTACCATGTAGGTGGTGACTCCACTGCACATGGGTAATAATTCTAAAATTCATAGGAGTTGAGGTTGTTGACCAGTCCATTGGGTGACAAAGGTGATTCTCGCTTGGTTTGCCTTCAAAACCATGTGGTTCAAGAATGAAAAACAGAATTCGCATATTGGTCAGTGCTGGAGCTGGCTCCTGCAGCCTATTTCCTGACTGCAGTGCTGACTCGGGCTGGTGTTTTGAGTCCCAAGTTGCTTGGGGACACCTTTATGAATGCTCTGGGGACCTGTGCACCACCATCAAGCCCTTGAAGGCATCTGTAAAGGCAGAGCTGGTTGAAGGGACGATCACGGGGGGCAGGAGACTACAGGGGACAAGAGTGGCAGCACAGGAAGCTGAAGAGGAGGAGTGTGGCCGCCTCTGGTGGAGACCAGAGCCTCCTTCCAGAGCACTTCCTCAGCACTGCCCTCATCCTTCACAGGCACCTGGGCGGGACGGCTGGCAGGAGAAGCCTCCTTCTTCGCAGCCCATTCTAACCTGGAAACAGGAGGGCTGCAGCAACCTGTGGCAGATACATTTTGCTCTCGGTGGGGGTATTGCAGGTGTGGTGCTCTGAGCTGCTCTCTCCCACAGCCCTTTCAGACCCCCCTGGCTGCCAGTCTACGTGAGGACCAGGTCTTCAGTCTGAACACTCTCCCCCACGCTTTGGGTTCAGATGAATTGCTACTCTTTTCCTCCTGGAGTGCCTTTGTGGCTTGGCCATGCCCCCTTGCTGCTTCCTGCTGTCTCCTGCCAACATCCTCTGCTTTACCTCCTCTGCTACGTCGTGAGGTTTCTTCCCTCAGCTCCCAGCCTCCAGCCTGCCCTGTTGTGGTTCATCCAATGAATGTGGGGGAAAGCTGAGGAATTGGGCGATGCTCTCATCATGCCCAAGGAAAAGGGAGGTCTGGCCAAAAGCGCTGTCAACTCTAAGTTCTGACTCATCAAATGCAGTTTGGTATTGGAATACCAAGTCTGTGAAGGAATCACAAGTCCTGTGAAGGACTTCACTTAGGGGGATCTTGGCATGACAATAGGATGAAGCCCTTGAAGGCTCCTCGAGGAGCGGAGGATTTGCCCAGCAAGCTGCAGAGACTCTAACATCCTCAAGAAAGTGGAGCTGAGGGAGGGAATCATCAGCCCGTTTCTTTCTTTTGGCTAAAGCATTCCTACAAACAAATCCCAATCTGCATTAACTGTTTAGTGAAAGGAAAATCTTGCGCGTGCTATAGACACACAGACATGATCCTCCCGGAAGAAATAACCAGAAGAAAAAATGAACCACTAGCTGGCAGGGTCAGGAACCTCTGCTGCTTTGGAATCTTACCCTGCTCTCTGCAGGCCACTCGGGCCAAATGATCAAAACTTGGGCATCTCAGTTCTGTTCATGGGACAGAAAACTGTAGCATGTGTTCTGTTTGCCTGACTTTGTGTTTGCATGACGCCCTGTTGGTGAAATTAAAAGTATTTATCAATTCACAATTCAGTTTTTCCAACTGTTGAGGTTGGGTCCGAGTTGGGTGGAAAGACTAATTTATGCTGAGAGTTTCCTACCCCACATCTTTACTTCAATGATCAGAATGAAGAAATAAACCCCATCCCTGGGTGCACATTTTAAGAGCCCCGCCGGTCCCTGCCACTCACCGAGTTGTAGTTCCAGATGGTTTTCCATGGATAAGTTTTATGTTCTTTTGCTCGATGATTGCCACCCTTGTTTTTGACTGTTGATCTTCACCGCTTTTGTGAGATACCAGAGATAGTGATATGGGTGCCTCCATCGAAGATGATTTCCTGGTTTTGATTCGTCTGCTGTTGCTGAGGACTGGAAACCAAGTGGGAGCACGTTTTAGATAGGGTAACATTAATCAGTGTTGTCGTCCAATGCTTTTAAAAAACCCTTGCTCCATAGCAGAAGTTCTGTTCCCCCCCAAGGAGCCAACAGTGCCATCAGTAATTTTCAAATAGACCCAGAATCAAGGCATTGGCATTAGGCAAGGAGCCCTAAGAATTCCTTTCAAGGTTCCATGAATCATTGCTTCATCCGACAACCTGCCATCTGGTGGCCAGAGTTGTCATCTGTTTGGAGAAAACTTCAATTCTTTTCCTTCAAAGTGGGTGGAATAAAGAATCAAGGAGATCTCATGAAGCAGGGAACATAGAAAGAGCAGAGCCATGTGGAAGTTGGGTTCATGTTGTACTCTACGTAAACAGCAAGGGCTTGGAGCTCAGGACGAGCCCAAGAGGGGCTGCAGGCCAAAATCTTGAAAGGAAAATCAAATGCAAAAGTGTAACTGCAGCTCTGGCTGACAAATCTGGTCAGAACAATCCTCCCTTGCCTGTTCCTAATCTGTGTATCCGAGTTGGCGCCCCCCAAAGGGATGCAGCCTTGCTTACCCCAGGGAACAGGAGCACATTTCACAAGGGGCTGGCTCCTTCATGAGCTGAACTCAAGCTGTTTTCTCATAGCTGTGGCAGGCCACACATGGGCATTCTACTCAAGACCGTGAGAGAAAGGCCTTTTCCATGCCTCCTTCCCCCGTGACCATTCGCGCACGGCAAGGGCTTGTCTTCCCCTGGCTCGCAGTGCTCGCAGCATGTGCCAAAAGCATATGAGCAGAATACAATGTAGCATGCGCCTAGGCTGTCACACCTTTTCTTAATAAATGTGCAGCCAGAAGACCGATGCAAAACAAAAAATCCATGGACTCTGCTCAGCTCAACTCTCATGGTGTCAACCAAACATGGGCTGACAGGTGCTCATTTGCGATGGAGGAGGCAAAAATGTCCCCAAAAGAACAAAGAAAAAGGCCTCATGCTGCAGAGTAGGGCATAAATCCCTTCCTGAGGGATAAAGGAAATGAGTTTGAATCCAAAAGTTTCAATTAAATAGTGGGAAGAAAAGCAGGCATAGCAATCAACAGAAGGAAAAGAAACAGATTCATAAACCTAGAACAAATGTCGCAGAGCTGATGATCACCTGACGGTTAGAAAGAGCAGTGGGGACTCACCCTCCAGCCCTTTATAAATAAGTACCTTTTCAACCCCCAGAATTTGCCTGTGTGCAAAAGTGCTGACTGTTGTAAGAAAATTATTTTGTCATTTGTTTCCCTGTAACTTGTCCCTGAAAATTATTTCCTGCTGTAACTACTTGATAAACAAGGGACTTTTGAACGTTTTGACCTGTTGGAGTCCGATGATTATCAAATAGGAATCCGTTTGCAGTGAAAAATTAAATATGTTTTTAGTATTTTTTTGACATGTACTATTTACTTTTGAAAATTCACATCAAACTTTAGACCGGAGATATCCTAAGGCTTAAACAAGGACATAAAAAGCTTTGCATTAGACAAAATATGTGAAAGCCTTTTTCCCTTCCAAAATATACTGTATGTTATCGGGTCACCATAGCACCCACTAAAATACAGCGGTGAGGGTTGGGGCATCTGTGGACTTGTCAAAGCAGCCCTGAGACATTTACACCTCTCCAGCTTTATTATTTTACAATTATTGACAGATTTTCCCTCCTAAGTGCATGAAGTTAAAGCAGTTCTGCGAGCAGCTGGACCTTGCTGACGGTGTTTTGCTCTCCTGTCGGAACTTTGGCGTTAAGCGGGATGGGATTGCAGCGGGCATTGTCCCTTGTCAGGAGCAGCTGTGTCCCTTGTCAGGAGCAGCTGTGCCCTGCTATTCCCTGCCTGGAAACCGTGCAGGCTCCACCTGGAGCAGGCAGCAGCCACCCCTGTTTGCCAGCGGGGCTCTTTGTGCTGCATGGTGACCGCGACATCAGCCCCGTGGGCTCTGCTCAGGTCACCTGCCAGCTGCCTGGGAATCATCCTCAGGACAGGGCTCACAGCCCACGGGGAGACATTCCCAGTGCTTCCCAACATGAGCAGGGCAGAGGGCTGTGGGATCTCAAGGAAAATGCAGTGTCAAGTTGGAAAAGGAGAGGAGAGTCTGCAGAAACGCCACTCAGGAAGGGTTGTTTGAACGCTGCAACCCTGCGGTTGCTTTTCTTTGGAGGTGCTGTGTCTCCCTGCTTTTTGCATGTTTTCTTTTTAGCTTTCTGATGTTTTTGAATTCTTAGAGTCAGTTCTCACACGCGTTTCTGTAAACAATTGTTTACATTCCTCTCTGGAGGAAGCGAGAATTGATAAACTTTTAGTTTGACCAGGGTGGTTTGAGAGGTCCATCTTTCAGACCAATCACTGAACATTTTTACAATATCTATAAATTAGAGTTTTACAATAAAACTCCTCTTTTCCTGCCCTTCTTTGAGGAAAGCTGTCATGTGTGTGTGGTTCATTTCTTGTCAAATAGTGACATCACTGAAAAATTCCTGGGTGAGAGTTTGCTTTGGTTTTCACCTCAGTTGAGCCTTAGAGTCCCCAGAAAGCTTTTCCTGAAGAGAACAGGCTGCACCCTTTCCTTCCAGTAACCCTGGGGTGTTCCTGAGTGGGTAAAGTGTCTCTTAGAGGAAGAGACACTTGCTCTTTCCTCTCAAAGATCAAGGAAAGGGCCCCTGAGCGAGGGGGGAAGGTGAAGATTTGGTGTCTTCCAGACAGAGTGAGCTGCTGAAGTTTTCAATGAAGAAAGTAGGCTCAGGCTTTTTGCTTTACTTTTGGCCCAACACCTGTTTTCACTCACAGACTTCATTTAATGCACTTCTAAATTCTGTTACCTGCAATTCAGTTTCTGGGCTGGTCAGAGCAATAGTGCATCTGTCTATATTTGCAATTGGCTATATTGCATGGCAGTATTAATTTTTAAAACAAAATATTTCACTTTTTATGACACTGTGTTTTACTATGTTAATTAGAAATCAAAATAAAAATCAGTTATACTGATCTCAATTTATCTTAAATATGGGCAATGTAGTAGGTATAGCACTGTTCTCTTCCTAGTGTTGATGAAGAATTGCTCAAGGCAGCAGGTGAACTCTCCCTGGAAAGTTGTACTGGAAGAGGTTTAAATGCCACAACTGGGATTTTGCAAGAACATTAGTTTTGCAGCTTAGCTTTGGAATTTCTTCTCCTTTTTCAAAGGGTTTGTAAAAACACAGCACAGACCAGCGTAGTTTGATGATAAATTTTACTGAGACTCAACAGCTTCCATACAGAGCAGAAGAAAGAGAAATGATTGAAAATATGATCAAGAGAAGATTATCAAGGAGAAAAATCTTACTTATGGGTACATTGTTCAATGAATTTTCTTCTGCAAACTTTGTCAGGAGTAACCACAGTAATAAACAGGCATTTGATTAATCTTATATTTCAATCATGAAATGTCTCGCTCTAAGAAGTTTGATCCTGATGAGAAGTTTGATCCGCTTAAAAAGTTTGATCCTGAAAGAAAAAGAAAAAACAATCAGATTTGGCTGAGAAGACATGAAAGTAAAAATGTAACTGAAACACTTCCAACCAGTTGCCTAAAATGTCCAGAATTATGTCAAGAGCTAGGGCCAGGAATCTTCCTGAGAATGGCTGGGCTCCAGGCTGTTGTACACAGGAGAGTGGCAGCCCTGCTGCATTTCCTTAGGTCTGTACACAAGGATGTATAAAATCAGAGAAAACCACAACATTTCACTCAGTAACACAAGCTCAAGTTTGCTTGAATTTTTTTTTTTGTAATCCCGTTAAGCTGTGCTAATTTTGGAACCCAAAGGCTGTCAGTGGCAGACTCACCGGGAGCTGGGTAAGCCAGGAAGGAGGGAATTCCTCTGCACAGGGCTTGGATGCGTTTTCCAAAGGGGCTCAGGCTTAGGAGTCTGTTCCTGGAGATGATGAAGCGATTCTCTCTGGGTGGCAATTGGTAAGGCCCAGGGTCCTGAGCACCAAAGAAACAAAGCCAGAAAACAGCATTTAGGGAAACAGCACTGGAGTTCAGAACCTGTACACACTCCTCTGGTATGGGGGAAGGGGTTATTCCTGGGCAATGCCATTTTTGAAGGAATTTTTAGAGCGACTCATCCCTGCTGAGAAGGTTTTCTTCAGTTCTTGGAGCCTTTTCTCCTGTGTGTGTAGGAACAAGTGCTTTTCACTGGCAATCAATCAGCTTTTGCCCCACTTACAACCACCATCCTACCTTGTCTCCTTGAGGTGGTGTAGGAAAGTGTCTGGCAAGCCAAAACCTCTTGCTGGTTGCAGCAATGATGCAGGTGTTCTTTGAAAACACCTTGGTTGCGACGTAACCCTATTAAAATGAAACAAAAGCCCCTTTTTGCTGCAAACAATATAGAGGGCAAGAAAAGAGCATTGCTAGAGAGAGGCACTTGTTAAAGGAAAGGCTTCTTACAGTGCAAATAGTCACAGGGAAAGAAAAATATTGGTCCTTTCAATTACATTGTTTATGTAAATGTGTCACGGAGGCTGATGAGAGACATTTGGTAAAAGGTAAATTGCCTCCTCCAGTAATGCCACGTGTATGATGTGTTCTCCTGCTTGGGGCAGGTGAAGGAATTTGCTGCTGAAATGCTAAAGAAACAGCCCCAAGCTAAGGGCAGTGTTGAAGCATCTCCTCTGAAAATGGATGAAATTTTGTCAAGAGCCTTTGGTGTTTTTTAGAATTTTTTTCCCTTTTGCCATTTTTCTTGTTTACACTGGTGGCAGCTATTAAAGTCTTGAAATCCCAGATGTTTCCAGCCTCAGACCCTATCCTTGGTTGTGCTGACCCGTATATTCGCGTGCGTTTCGAGTTTTCATTGGGCTGACCTGGTTAAAGTTGTTCTCCATGTTTCTGATTTTGGAACAGATGAAAGGAGGTAAGGATTTAGCTTTGTGGATTCCCAGCAGTGTTTCACTCAATACAGCATTAGCTCCAGCAGCCATGTTTGGGGAAATTATTGCTCTTGGAGATCAGATTAAAGGGGAGAAAATTTCTTGTCTCAGAACAAAGATGGGAAGCCTTTACTTTCTACGAAATCGAAAGAATTCCTTACAGTTCTTTCCCCAGCAGGATCTTGCTGGCACCAGATTACTTACAGCATTCTCCTGTATTTCATGGTCAGATCAATCAGGTTAGGATTTATTTCTCTCCACACTGTTATTTCAGTATTTATGCTCATCTCAGCACAGACTTTCCTAATTCCATGTATGGTAACTGTCTTTTTCCCTTGATACATCAAGCATGGAAATAATTTCTTTGTTATCATAGAAAAATTAAAATGCCATTTTCTTCTAAATATCAGACTTTAAAAAGCAGCTTCACTACCAGAAACACATTCCTCAGAGGTAAGAGCTAAAGCCAGTGGTTCCTGTGGCAGTAGTGAGCAGCTGTGTGTAGCTCTGTACTTACATTGTTAGCAAGGGCAGGAGCCAGGAAAACTCCAAGAAGAGAAGCAATCACAACCTGAAAAGAACATTTGACATTCAAAACACCTGAACATCATGCTGCTCATCTTGTATCAAATTATTTCCTGTCTTAAAATAATTTGGACTTCCTGTTTGCTTTGTGTACAGACTCATTTTTGGCAGTGGGGTCCAGCTGAAGAGGATTTAAATGTGCAGGAGAATTATTTGTTATGAGATCACAGAAGACATGCACAGAAATGGCTCATAGCCCCTTAGTGCACCCTTAGTGCCCAGACAAGAAAGTCACAGAAACACAGTGGGTTCTAAAACTTGCCCAGCCCCAATTCAGTAACTTATTGGGAAAATGTGCTCTGAAATATTATCATTGCAAGAGTGAGCTTTTCACCTCGAGCTTTTGATTTCAGACGTGGAGCAGAAATGAGAAATGTCCATGTGCAGCTGTTGGGAAGAGTTGGGATTTGGGTGCACAGCTCTGTGCTTGGAACACAGCAGCAGAGGGACCTGAGCATCTTCCCAGTGATCTCATCCTCCAAATACAGGACTCAGAGTCTAAAGGGAGGCACAAACCCTTCTGTTCAGAAAATTGGGGCATCAAACATTTGTTACCCCATTGAAAAGCCAGAGTTTCAACAGCTCATGAGCTTGCTGTTGCTCAGGCTTGTCCGAGCTACTGCTGGTACCTTTTGCAGAGAATTCCTGTTGTTACACTGAAAAATTCTTTTGACATAACAGTTGTGAACAATTATTGTCTTGAAGACAATCCTGTGAATATTGAATCGGTCCCAGATTTTATCTCCTTCAAAGAAGGATTTTGATGAAAAAGGTCCAAGTCTGACTCAGAGTACTTAAAAGTAATGCTTGGGAATTTCTCCTGCACCAATTTCAGGCTGCTGTAAATACCTTGGTGTCACCATCCTGCACAGGGGGTCTCTCGTGTCAAGCTCTCAGCAAACAGCTGAGCCCCAGCTTTATGTGACTTGCTGAGATTGTTGATTTGCCTCTGAGTGCTGAAGGAGAGAACATTGTCCTGTGGATATGTCACGAGTGTGTGTCACCCCTGGAACTGAGCACTTCCCTCTTTCAGCTTGGAGCAGGCATGTGGAGTCCCATCCCTGCCAAAAGGCAGATTGCTCCCCTGCAGTCCCCACCCCTTTGGCATTTTCACTTTGTGAGCCTTGCAGAAATCACTGAGGGCTCTCTCAGTGCCAAGAAAAGCTCAAAACCATTTAAAAGCTGCCCAACCTAAAGAGTTTTATGAGAAAGTGATAGGTATACTT